>JAFBJQ010001848.1:122799-154900 GCA_016785345.1 Trinectes maculatus | reverse complement strand
TGTGTGTGTGTGTGTGTGTGTGTGTGTGTGTGTGTGTGTGTGTGTGTGTGTGTGACACTGTGTGAGTGAGCGAGAGTGTGTGAGTGCATGTATGTGTGTGTGCTAGTGGAGGGTGATGCATACTGCAGTGGCCAGCGATGGGGGGAGGGGAGATATGGGGGGACGACAGAAAAAGGAAGGATGAAGGAATGAAAGAGGAGGTGAGAAAACAGAATGAGCACCATCGTGCTGGACTGATTCACTGTCTGTATGACTCACACCACTCTCTCTGTCCGCTCTAACACTGGTGCATTCTGCTTGTACATATTAATCACCACACAGACACACACACACACACACACACACACAGACACACACACACAGACACGTTCACAGAGGCAGCTCCGCCCCCTCTGCAGTGTAGAGACTGCTAGCACAGGCAGCAATGGAGGAGCCAGCAGTGCAGCAGGAAAAAATAGAGGGATCGTGGGAAGGAGGACATGATGAAGTGAAAGGAGACTGGAAGAATGAGCGCTCTCTCTCCTCTCTCCTTAAACACTCCTGTCTTCTCTGCTGGTCCTCTCCCAGGGATACGGACGAGATGGAAATGGATGAGAGAGCCCTTGGCAAGGCAGCTGAGATTAGAGTAAGAAGACCACAGCACCTACCACTGGTGTGTGTGCATGTGTTTGTGTGCGTGTGCTGGGTTTTGTTTAGACATTTATCTGGATGTGTTCTGGGTTTGGTATCACAGCTTGTTAATATAAATCATATGGCCATGCATCTTATGCACATGCGGGCATGTAGTGTTTCCAGTGTGGAACTCATTGGATTTCCCATGATGCTGTCATGTGATGTCACAGTTCTGGGAGACTGGTCAGGCTGGATGAACATGACATGTGCTGACTAAATCACCACCAGGCAAATCTTAGGTTCTCTGAGATCCTGAAATTCTCAGGGTTACTGTCTGGTTTGGTTTTACTTGATTCATTTTTATTTGAATTAGTACAAATTATTTTATTCTAGGTCATTCATTAAATTTTCTGACAAAACAAAAGAACAGGAAAACCTGTAGGTATTCACATTTGAATATCAGGTATAATTATTGCTGTTGAATAATTTTATGTTGATCACTTATTTAAGCTCCAGTAGGATGCTCCTCTGTTTGAGTTTTAGACATCTAATGTGGATATACTATAAAAAAATGCAATACTAGTGTCAATGGAAGAATTTCTGTTGGTTGATATTTGACAGAAGTTATTAGTTTAAGAGGAAAGGATCCAAAATAACACAAAAGCTGGCATCCCATGTTCTGGACCTACAGCCCTCTGTGAGGCCACAGGACTGATTCCACCTTGTGGCCCTTTGCTGCTGCATGTCTACTGCTCCCTCTTTCCCCATTCCCTGCTTACAGTTTTTTACAACCGCTACGACCCGTTTGTCAGAACCTTAAATACTTTTTCCAAACTGTTAATGCACATCACACCTGAAATACACAATTTCCCAAACAGTTAATTTCATGCTCAAAATCACGCAGTACAGTGTCATAAAAAACACTGACAACTGATGGAATAACAAACTGAATCACTTTGCATGTGTCAAATCTACTTTTTTTCCTTTTTCTTTTACAATCAACAGATTATTGTATTGATCATACATGTAAATTAGTGTTTGTGATGATGTTCTTCAGTTTTCATTTGTTGGGCATGAATTTTGTTCCTTCAGTACAAAAAGTGAACGACCCACGTCAGAGTGGCTTTGCAGAATGTTTCTGAAAGAAGACGACAGTAAATGACAGGATTTGCAGTAAACACTTCACTGTATTGCAAATGAAAATGACTTACAGTAGAGTAAAGAGGGAAAAAAATCAGCATTTAGCTGTCATTCATTACTGTGTTGTCAAATACACCAAAAGAAAAAGGAGCAGAAGAAATCACTGTATAAGAGGAAGAAAAAAAACCCTCATCTGCTGGGTCGTCAGCATTGGGCCACATATTTACATCGACATCACACCTGATGTCTTCTCTGGCCAGGCATCTTGGGAAGTATCTTTTTGCATGCCTTATCCAGCCCTGGCAAAAAGGAGTTCCAACTAATTTTAAACATGTAAAATGTGTGTATTTTGTGTCAAAAGAAGAATTGTGTTAACTGTATAGCCCACACAGGCTGATGTTGTGGTAACTGTGTGAAGAGTTTTGAAAAAGCGTTAAAAGTATTGAACAACGGGTCATAGCGGTTGTAAAAAGCTGTAACCTGACCTATCGAGTAAAGGCTAATGAAATGAGTCAATTTTATAAATAAATGAGTGAAACAATAATATAAGATCATTTGGATGCAGTCAAACAATTTTGGATTGTTCTATCATTCCAAACATTAGTTTGAATTATTCTAAGCTGTGTGTGTGTGTGTGTGTGTGTGTGTGTGTGTGTGTGTGTGTGTGTGTGTGTGTGTGTGTGTGTGTGTGTGTGTTGTGTGCGTGTGTGTGTGTGTGTGTGTGTGATTATAGGAGCTGGAGAATGCAGTGGCAGTGGAGAACCTGGAGCTTCAGGAGCAGCAGTCGGACCGCAGGGAGCTAGAGGAGACTCTGGTTAAATTAGAAACCCACAAAGAAAAGTTGGTACAGCAATTAAAGGCAACCAGACAGCTTTGCTATGAAGAGAGTCAACAGGTAATGATGAAGTGTCACTGGACAGCAAGCTCTCTCTTCCTCTGAAATCCATCAACACATAGAACTGTAGTGTAGAATTGTTGTGTCGCTCTTTGTTGAAGAACACAGAATAGCCAAAACATCAGCTTTTTCAAACCCCGCCCTGAACCCACAATTACTCTCGGGCGCCTTGCATGGCTGCCCACTGCTGCACGTGTGTGTGATGGGTTAAAAGCAGAGACCAAAATTTGTCTTTGTTGTACATTGTACAATGACAAGTAAAGCTTTCTTCATCTTCTTCTAAATGGCTGACTAATGGTAGCAGTAGTCTTGATCTTTTTGTTCTGTAAAGATACAGGGGGAAAAAAACATTAAGCTTAGAAAACAGCGATGGATTTGAAATTAATAAGCTACATTTTCTTAGTGTGTTTCTTTTTATACATTCGTAAACTAATAACACACCGGACTGGACGTTTGCCAGATCCTGTCTTTGCAGGCTGAGGAGGTGCAGAAGGAAAGCCAGGTCGAGGAGTATGAGCGAGAACTTGCTAGAGCGAGGTGGAGGCTGAGGAGGCTCAGAGAGCAGGTGAAAGAGGCCAAGAGGAAGGTGGAGGAGGCTGGGGAGAGGAACACACCCCTGCAGGACTCCATCAGACAGTCCTATGAAGAGATCCTGCAGGTACCTACCACATGCATGTTTCCAAAGTTCATGTGTACTTTGTTAGGACATTGCACTGACCTCCATTTATTTGGACAGCTCAACCAAAACAAACTGATGCCTAACCATTGACAATGTTTATACCAAAGAAATTCTTTAAATGCTCATACACACACGTGCACACACACCAAAGGGAGATACTGAAATAAAGCAAGAGAGAGAGAGATAATCTCTCTTCTGCAAATCCAGCTCAGTGGTGGGGATGACGTTTATATCGCGTTGAAAAACTGAAGTTGTGGTGAAAATGAAAAAAGATTTTCGGCATTGATTCTCATATTGTAAAAGTGTTACTTCTTGGCAAGTGCCATCTTCTCAGTCTAAAGCCGTCACCACTGTTTCTCCCTGTAGGAGGAGCACAGGCTGTGTTCTCTGTCAGGGAGTGCAGTTACTCCAGAAAGCCAGCTGGAGGAGTCAGCATCCCCTGCAGACACCACTGACGATGATCCACTGCCTCTGAGGCCATGGGGAAGGAGCCAATCACTGCCCGCCTATGCTGACCTGATAATGGTAAATCCGAGTTGATTACTATTTCAGCACTTCAGCGTAAACATGAATTCAATGACCTTCATATCAATGAGATTTTTTGGAATTTTAAAAGACATGACTTTAATTGTACAACCTTAGAGTTATTTTGATATTATGTATTTTGTTATTTTGTGAAGCAGCAGATTAATTGGTTGCAAAAGATGCAATTTGTGATTAAAAAAAGAGTTGTGTAACAAAACAGTGCAGGTAGGAAACACAGTGATATCATTGGGGCAGCTCAGAAGGTAGGCTCGGTCATCCACTAACCTGAAGGTACAATCCAAAGCACAACCCGTCCGCATGCAGATGTGCCCGTTGATCCTGACAGCATCAGCAGCGGTGTGTTACATGTTGTGATAGTGAAAAAGCCATGGCTACAGAAGTGCTGAATGAATATGTGTGTGTGTGAAAGCACTTTGAGTGATCTTTCAAAACTAGAAAAACATTATATAAACACAGACCACAGACAACTTGCATTTTTTATAATGTTATTCAAAAGTATTTATAGAAGT
This sequence comes from Trinectes maculatus, assembly GCA_016785345.1. NCBI lineage: Eukaryota > Metazoa > Chordata > Actinopteri > Pleuronectiformes > Achiridae > Trinectes > Trinectes maculatus. The sequence goes on along the minus strand of JAFBJQ010001848.1, from coordinate 150,519 downwards.
GACAACACTTTTACTGTCTTTGCCTGTGTATGGATGTCTCCACCAGGGGGCATGTGGCTCATCTTTCTACAGCAATCTAACAGATAAGAGAGAAGGAGCAGATGACAGTGGGACCAGTTCGACAAAGGTAGCATGACTCCACTCATCTACAATATGGCTTATACCATTTATAAGACAAATGCTTTTTACTAACTTGAACCACAGATGGACAAATCTGACATTGAGGATGAGCCAGAGGAGGAGAGGAACAACCATGAAGGGGACAGGGAGAAGGAAGAGTGTACTATCACCCCAAACTCCTTCAGCCAACTAGACTTCTACCAAGCCAACCCCTTTGCCAGCTGTCAGAGTGACCGTATGTATCAGTCGTATGTGTGTGTCTGACGTTGGCAATGCACTTTGTTGTGGTGCGTCCTGTTAACACCCACACATGCAACTACAATGATTAGGATCATGTTTGTCATCACCAACTGTATACACACTACCAGCAGGTTTCAGCCAGTTTTCATCTTTGCTCCAAGCTTTATCTGAATGATCTCAACTAATTTTATGCTTCATTCATTTTTAAGTATTAATATGTGTACCAGAGCTATTCAACTGGCAGCCTGCTGGCTAAGTCCCACTGAAATACAAAAACATTTTTCACACCAGGGGTATTTTGCATTCACTGGTGTAAACCAATGGGGTAACATCATGCTTTATTAAACTGAAATGTGGGTCCGTTGCATCACTTCGCTCAAGGAGGAAAAAATGTTTTTATGTGGCAATGTCTGCCTTAGCCAATCTGATCACATTGATGCAAATGTCACATATTGACCAAAATGGTGAGGTCACCTCTGAAGAAAAGAAAAACTGGCACGGAGAATCTTCATGTTCTAAACAAGAAACATGGTGTAATATGTTTACATAAGAAGATCCTGCTCTGATGTGGCCTAGTTATGGCAAAATCAACATGGTTCTGTTAACATATGGATATTTGAAATGGCTGTCTATGTTATTTTGTTTGTAGATGACATTTTTCATGAAGACCTTTTCCCTAAAACTGAAACATCTGGTGAGTTGTATAACCCTTTTTTTACCTGAAACATGCATACGCTATTGGTGAAGATAAGGTTTAAGCTGTGTTGCTGGAAACTGAAGGCTGAATGCAATTATTGTTTTTTACTGATTATGTACCAACACAGATCTAGTTTAAACTAACAGTACGCATTTGAGATACTTTTAGAAAGTGGAGACTTGGAACTCAGATCATGTATAGAGATAGTATAATTAAGACTATTAATTACATCTATTAATGTATTTCCCTATTCATGGTTCTCATGCCTTTACCCCACTACAATTTAGGCAAACATGTTCATTGTGCAATTACACTGTTATAGCTTACGCCACCTAGTCGCATATAATACTGAATGGGAGGCCATTTTGCATCAAGAATATTTTTAATAATCATTATTTTGTACCTCAGCTTGAATGCTTTAATAACCTTCAATAGAATATTTTTAAGATGACAATTTTACCCTGAGTTAACTAAAGTATCCAAATACTGTTATGTTAATTTTAAATTCATAACTCTTCATACTGTGTTAAGATATCTGACACTGTTTTCTTTTCTTTGTTACAATCTCATTGCCAGATGGATTTGCTTCAGACCCTTTCAAAGGCAGTGACCCTTTTGCAGCAGATGTTCTGATTCCAGAAGCAAACTTTGACACTTATGAGGTGGCAGGAAATCCTGGTGATGAGGCAGACACCAGTCTGTCATGTGCTGAAAACAAAGCCTCAACAGGAACTCAGTGCTTTGAGTCTGAGTTCCCTGATGAAGACAGTGACATAGAGATCAGCTACAGTCGAGAAGACCTGGACACAGTTGGAATGGTGGATGATTCGTGTGGATTTAAACCCATTCAGAGTTCATCAGAGCAGCTCGGGCCAGAGCCTATCCATGGCTGGAGGTCCCAGGGTCAGTATTCAGTAGAATCAGACCCAAATGGGTATGAGCTGGACATCGGGGCTATCTCCCCCCCTTCTGACATAGAGGAACTTAGTCTGGGCTCTTTAGTTAATGACACTACCAACACGGCACAAGCGGCACTGGAACAAGGTAATTTCTACTCAAATTCTGATACTTTTCCACTCTTTTGCAGGGTATAGTCTGATGTGACCGCTTCCTAATGTGGTCACAGCATACGTTTTTTTATGTAACCAAGGCTCAGAAGAAAGTCTCAGTGCAGCCCTTCCATAAAACACAATTTTAAACACTTACGATACTTATGAAGGAAAATCTTACCAGCTTATCTTCGCTGTTTAGTCTTTAGAGGAATAGATGAAACGTGCATACTGGTAAATACTGTATAAAGTTGGATCATTTATGATCCATTAACAATACAAATACAGCTGTGACCTGCATTGCAGTGTTCATATCAGGACATTCTAAGGTGTCAGAGTAAGGAGTCAGATGACAGACGAAAAGACATTGGATCTTTGGAGAACATCTGTTGTTTAATAGTCTGTCTAATAGTAACAGCCACAGAAAAACATTATTGTCAGAAAAACCTCGATCAGAAACACTGAACATCAGGCGATTGTTGTTCCACATGCCTGTACTGTACTAGGAAGTTGATGTTAGCCATCTCTGGTTTCAACCACAGTAAACAAACCTTAGATTCCTAACTCTAAGTTAAACCATATCACAAACATGATTATGATGCCAATGAGCTGAGTCTGAGTTTCTATAATGCACAGTGTGGGACTAGTTAAGGGAGATAACAAAGTGAGCATAACAATCCACTCCCTGTTTTTCAGTGCCCCTGGCACAGAATGCAACAGGAAGAGTACAGCACACTCTTCCTCTGCAGAGCAAATATGTTAAGGCACAACGAGGCACCCAGAGTTTTCACACTGCATGCCTAAACTGCCAATCAGGACAGGTTAAAATAAAGAATAAGAATGCATTTCTTTATGCAAATGTTTTTAACAATTTCATCAAAATCAAAGATGCTGTTTGTGAGACTGAGAACAGAGGATATAAGTAAAAAAAAAAAAAGCAAATGATGATGGAACACTTAAAGCAGTCAGTTTTGCTTGAGCCCATTTTTTCATAGGTTTTTGAAGACCTGATGCCTATTATATACAATACCTGACTATGACATTGTAGGATGTCCTAAGAAGAACACTGTCTTGGGTGTTTCTAGATCTGTCAGTGACCACAACAAAAATGCTAAAACTACAACCCCAATGCAAGGTTTTTGTACAACACAAATACAAAAGCAGTGACACCTGAATACATGTTGACAATCATCCCTGAAGCCATATAAGGCATGAATTATTGACATTTGTGAATATGGGTTGTAGAAAAACATTTTACTTTTGCTGTTTTCCCACAGGTCAAATAGTCTCTGAGCAAGTCTTGTTGAAACCAGATTGGACAGGTGATGTCGAGCAATCGCTGTTGTCATGTGACATTACATCCAGTCTAGAAGCAGGGAGGTCAAGCAAGATCGAAGAGGTAACCCACACCCTTGGAGCTACACAAAATTCAGTAGACTTCCAGAATCTCTTCATCCACTCTGACATAGATCAAAACAGAGAACTGAATTTTGACCTGAGCTATGACTCAGCCAGTCAGTCTTCCTTTGACCCTTATGGGTTTAAACTCAGTCCAGAACACTCCAGTCAACAACTCTTAGACCCCGATGAAGCTGAATTGACCTCAGAACCCACCGAAAAGGATCTGACCTATGATCTTAAGCCATCCTCCTCTCAACCAGACCAACTAGTCCTGGATACTTATGGTTTTCATAATGCTTCCTCCCAGATGGTACGGGATTGCGACCCTTATGGCTTTAGGCTCAGTCCTGATGAAGAGAACCAGGAATTACTGAACATATGTGATTATGATAACCAGGAAACATTGGACATTTGTACCTGTGTCAACAACAAGCAAACAGAACCTACTACTTATTGCTCCGAGGAAGAACTGGAAACTTACACATATGAAAACCACGAAGTACTTGAACTGTGTAGCCACAATAACCAAGGAGATTTGTGTAACAATGGAAACCAAGAAGTGCTGGAGTCTTCTGGATTTGCCAACAGGGAAATAGTTGACCAGCAGGAACTCCTGGATCATTGTAGTCCCGTCAACCAGGAGGTGGTGGAACCCTTTCACAATACATGTAATCAAGAACTACTTGAACTTTGTAACTATGGTAACCAAGAAGTCCTGGAAACTGATAGCCATAGCAACAATGAACTAATGGATTTTGGGAGAATAGGAAATCAGGAAGTGCTAAACTCTGGTAGCTACAACAACCAAGAACTCTTGCAGCATAGTAGCAATGAAAATCCAGAATCAGTTTTGCTAAGCATAGATAGCCATGACAACCAGGAGGTGTTGGAATTTCTGAGTAAAGAAGTTGTTCCTGAAGCAAACAACAACCAATGTTATGTGGGACCAGAGCTCACACCCACCTATAGCAGCTCAGACAGTGATGTGGCAACAGAGGACCTGCTGGGACTGGAACTCGGAAACACCATTATCTGCACTACCAAGAACAGAAACACCAATGATGATGAGTCCCCCCATATGTTTCCCAGCCAAGACCTGGCTACATCCAATGCTCTCACCAGACCCTGTATGTTAGAAGGTGACCTGAGTTCTGTGTTTGAAGCTAGTGGTTACATTGGTTGTCCCGATGTGGCTGATGACCTGGAACCTCAAGATATACGGGAGGCAAACCCAGCAGCAGAGCCATTGCCCACCATCAGACCAATTAGACCTCCTCGTCCCTCACTAAAGGTAAGTCAGGAACCACTTGTATGCAACTAACGTTTGCACATTTTCTGAGTGAGGGTCTTTATGGGACTAATTTGTTCTTAAATATTAAAGAGCCAACCCTGCACCTTCTTAAGCTCCATCCAACATACATGTATATTCATTTTAATCCAGTTATAGTGGGAGCTGATCAGATCAACTGCATTTTGGATGCATATGTCAGTTTGAAATGGAGCTGACTAAGTCTTTTTCTGAGCTGAAGACAAGTGACGGGGATAGAATAAAGTGAGCCGGTTCAGCAAGCTCAATTTATTTGCTTTTGCATATTTAAATAAAAGGCAATAGCTGTAGATTCATGTTTGACGGTTTTTTCACAATTTGTAAATTTTAAGGTAACACAGATATTATAAAGTCCCTAACATGAACCTCATGAAGACCCCTAAGCAACTAGCAGTCTTCATGTTCCTGAGGCAGCTGAAATATTGCCTGTAAAATATCATGTTAAAAACATATCTTGGTCACAATACCTATATTCAAGAGATGTCTACAAAACTGGCCAACTCATGTAGCGAGGAATATTGTGAGTCAGTTGATAACAGCATTATTAAGAATTGGTAAACTAATTAATTTTGATATCTCCCTTTTAATCAAGGTTTAAGTGAAATGTCTTAACAACTATTGAATGGATTTCTCCAAGTGTTATTTTATCCAAAACTTCTAACTGGCACTTGTGTTTTTATTGTAATAACAGTAAAAAAAAAAAAATCATCATTTTTAATGTGTGTTGTTTTGTGTGTGTGTTAGGCCAAGGAGAAGCCTCAGTCTCAAACTCAGGGCATAGACCTGAAATGAATTCTCACCAGCCAGTACTCAGTTGGGGCTTACCGTGTCATCAAGGTTCCCAAGACGAAAAAAAGGCAGCACAAATGGTAATGAGGATGGACAGAAACAGATGGCCTAAAAAAAGTTGAAAAAATGGGTAAGGGTGGAAGGAAAATAATCAAATGAATAATGGGGAAAAAATTAAGAGAGAAAACCTTTTCCCATTCCCCTTTGCTAAGAATTCTAGTTTCAGATGTTTGCTTCTAGAGATTTCCGGGGGTAAATAAAAAAAATAATAAGCCTAAGGGGAAAAATAGAAATTTGTTGTTTTGCACCATGAGTCTAGCATACTTCAAAGTAACTTATTGATTACTTTATTGATTTACCACAAATAAATCCTGACAGGTTCAGTCTTTTAAGATAATTTAAAGAAGGCAAAGCTGGAAACAATTCTTATGCAAGATAAACGATTTCATCATATTTTTGTCCCAGATAATGCTCATCAGTACACCAGAAGGTTTATATTATCTGATCTCTTTTAGTCATAATATCTGCTCTCAATTCATCTCTGAAGCTCTCCACCTCTCCTTCTGGTTTCTAGGGCTAATTGGGCCTCATTGAAAATATTTTCCATTGGTTTGATTTAGGCTTCATATTAGAACATGTTTAAGGGGACTGTGTCACATGGATAAAGTGTACATAAATAATATACTCTGCTATTGTGGTTTTGAGATTATCTAATGAAGTACCTTAAGGTTTATTATGGATGCAAGCTGTAGCAAGAGTTTGGTTTAGTTGTAGAGTGAGTGAATATTTATACCACTACATTTTGAGCTGCTCCATTACTGTACACAGTTTATTTATGTTAAAATGCTATTACTAGCTCTTTTTTTTTTTTTTTTTTTTGGAAATTGCATTGTTAGAATTTACATGAACACCTTACTCTAATAAAAAATACTGTGGAGCCACTGCACTCTCAGGCAGGCACAGAAGACACTGTTCAGTTGAGTTAAGTTTCCGTCTATGCCTACCTCATTACTACTTTGCCATGATTACATACAAATTGTAAATACATATTGTATATTTTTCCTTTTCTTTAAAAGTTGATTCTTTTACATTTATTTTTATGGAATTCTTTGCTTACTACATCAAGATTTTATTATACTGCCAAATAGGTGCCCTCTTTTAAATGTTCCCTGTTAAGGCACTCAGGCACTTTCCTTTCGCTTGTGTAAATCATCTGCATTCACTTCAGTGTCCCTGCCAACATTTTCTGTCACCAACCAATATAATTCCAGGTGTGATGCTGACAAATGTATAATCATCACTGCTATTATACTATTAAACGTTTCCATTATCTATTTCTAAAAAGGCAAACAAGTTTTACAGCGTTTCTGAACACATGTTGTGTTGTTGTATAAACAAGGCAACATTTGACTGTCCATGCTATGTTATGAGATGAGAAGCTAGGGACTGATAGCGTACCTGAATAAACATTTAAGGCCTTTTCTTTTGCAATGTGCAGGTGATTGCAGTTTGTTATGATGTTTAGTTAAACAAGCAGTAATTGAACATTCACACAGCTATTCAAATTAGTGAAGACTAATCAAGTAATCATAGCATAAAGTTGAATTGATCCTATCACCAATTAACACTGGCACGTCTCCTAAAACAATAACAGCTGGTAAACTGGTAAACAAAACATTTAATATCAAGTAGCCAGATGGGCAAATTTTAATTGCCCATCTGGCTAATCTTGCAGATTATTAGTAGTAGTAGTAGTAGTAGTAGTAGTAGTAGCATTATTATTATTATTACTGAACAACAGGTTGCAAATTGTTGTCTGTACACTGCTTGATATGTACATGAATGGACAATGTAATGTACATTGGGAAGTGTACATTTTTGACAAGGTCTATGTAATATTTGCCACATGGGTAACATTTTAAAGAGATATATTTACAACATGCTATCTCACTCAATATATGTCATTGTATCACCATACAGTAATTTTCCTCAAAACTATGACAAAACATGATGCACACGCAAAGCCACATTTGTGTGGTTGGCAGTGCTGCTGTCAACATGACCGCTTAATCAAAGTAAATACTGTACAGTTACTCTGTTTTCTACAGAGTAATGGCTCTGCTCTTTAAACACATCTGTGCTTCCAATTTGAACCAGTTGAAAAGCATAGATGCATGAGGTTGAGACAGTCTGTCAACATGTGCTTACATCTACTAAAGCATTAGATAATTGAATATCTTTGACTATGACCCAGTGTTTATTTGTGTTTGTTGTTTCTCCTCTGGTTTCTGACTGAGCCAACATTTTGTGAAAATAAGCAGAAATCCAACCCACAAAGATAGAACTTTTATAAAATAATCAGTTGTGTGAAGTACGATCAACTTATATTTTACTTTATTTGACAGATAAATGGCATGTGTGTGCATATATCACTTAACACAGACACATGTAGAAGGATAAACATCACATTTGCAGCATTGTAAAAAGGTAAAGTAAGCAAGCAATTTTATCATTTACTCAGATGCCATTTTTGGTAGCAATTGTTTACTTTGTTTGCCTTTATTTATATTTAAGTTAACCTTCAAAGATCTGATTATCTGATGTGTTATAATCATTACGATGCAGCTGTTGAAACAGTAAACATGTTTAGAAAAATAACCAAGGTAAAGTAGCTTTTTTATTTTTTGCAGCGTGTGTTTGTTTTATATGATACAAATGTCTGCACTTTAAAAGCCATGGTAGAGAAAAACAATAGTTCAATGAAAAAGTAATTGATGACATTACATTTATGTGAGATGTGGTATGTGCTGCTTACTAAATGTGACATTCTGTGTTGGGAAAAATCAAGAAATAAAATATAGAGCTATTTTGTGGTCTGCTTTCAGTTTTCAGTTTCATCTTACACTTTGGGATTAGTCTATACGCTGTCTATTCTGACAGAGCGAATGCCTGTTAGTGGCAGCAATGTGCCATAGCAAGGTCACATCAACACATCAAAACATTCACCATATAACTACAAGTTCTTTTATCTTGTTTCATTTGTTTCTATCAAAGTTCCGGTCTCTCTCCTGTCTGTTGATTGGGCAGGTAAATTGGGTAGTTTGCGGGTCTAAAAACCAGCACTATTCGGTAAAAGTGGTTTTAAAAAGGACTGAATGCAGAATTTGTGATATTTCCTATGGGTTTGTCATTTCAAGAATTTCAGATACACACAGATAGACCATCAACAAAAGTCAGACAGTATCACCATATAGCACTGAATTTGCGATTAAAATTAATGATTAAAATCTTAGTACAGTCTTATTCAGTGCTGATTGCTAAACATTGCTGTTAAATATGATTAGAACATAATTTAGAGCAGTGTTTTTCAACCTTTTTTGAGCCACAGCACATTTTTTACATTAAAAAAAAAACGTTTGGCACACCAGCAATCAAAAAAGTTAGAAAATGTTACAAAAAGTTTCCAAAACAACACTTTCGATATCTGCAGACATGTCATCATTGCATCTGACAACATTCAGCCCTGGCCCTCGGGCCATAACACAGGCACAAACAATCATTTGCAGTGACTACCGGTAAATATTTTCTTGACCAATTAAGTGAAATTGGACAATTTCCCACGGCACACCTGATGATCTGTCATTGTACACTGGTGTGCCACGGCACAGTGGTTGAAAATCACTGATTTAGAGAATAGCACAACAATCGTGTTATTGCTTATTAAATCCTACTGATCAGGAAAATTTAATCTAGTGAAATTAAATTAACATACTACAAGACATAAACGTCTTAACATAAATGAAAACACACAAAGTATGTAGAATATGGCAGATTTATTGGTATAAGTGTTTATTAGTTGTTGTAGCTGTTTTTAATTGTCTCAATTAACATCAAACAAAACTCCAGTCAAAAGTGCTTGTGATTAGTTCATAATATAAAAAAATGTAGCCGACATATATATGTCTCAATGTTCTGATGATTGTGTTTTCAGAGAGATCGATAACAGCCAAGGACAAATGGCACAAAATGCAGCAGTGGTGTTGAAGACAGTGGTATTATCCTAAGAAGTACAGTTCTTAGCTATAGCTATCAGAGCTATATGAATCCTCAATTTAAAAACAATTTAAATGTATTGTGAAAACAATATAAAAAGTAAAAATGTAATTACCACTGTGGCAATGTAAAATAATGTTTCCCCACAAATGAAGTATAGTTCTCTTTTGTAACACTGATGCTAAATAGGTGATGAATGCTGGGATGTCTGGCGGGTTTTATTTCTTTGCCGGCAGCATCTGCGGCTGAGTACTGTCACTACAACAATAGCGATGAGGACAGTGAGCACAATGAACACTGCAAGAACCCATGTTCTGAGACTGAGCTCTGCAGGAGACAAAGAGACAGTCACAGTTAGACAGCACTTAAAACAACTTAGCATTTGAATGTTACATGACAATTTTTCTCAAACTTTTTTTGGTCTTAACTAACTGTGAAATTCTTAACTCATTTTCAGAGTCAGATCAACACATTCAGATTTAAGCGCAACACAGAAAACGCACTGGAGAGGTGTGCCATATTATGCTGTAATGATGTCCAGTAGAGGGTGACACAGACCGGCCAAAAGTGCATACAAATCATGGACATACTGAAAGGTTTTCATTAAAAGCTGCATGTGTGTATGTGTATCTCCCATGCAAAAAGAGAGAAACATTGTCAGAGGAGGTTTAGGGGTGTATCAGACTGATGGCATTTATGACATTGTACATTAAATGACTCCTTGGCTCTTGTGAGCAGAGATGCTAGTTCTATGTAGCTGTTTGAGTTATGTCATCAAAGGATATTATGTAAACTTTGCGTGGTTGGCTGGGACACTTACAACGAAATGTTTCTTCTCGAACTGATGTTCATTTTCTAAGCACACAATTCTAGACAAATGAACTTCTTATCCATTAGCCAAGATCAAGATTCATGATCTTTTCATTTCCACATGCCTGACGAGGCACTCTTGTTGCTGCCTTAGCCATTTCATCGTAATAAGTTTAACTTAGCTGTCTTTTAGATAGATTACACAATGCCTGCTCTGCTACTCTACAGATCAACATACAGTATGTCCATTCCCTGTGTAATGTCTCGTGGTGTACTGTAATGTTGTGCTGTGTAGTGTAATGGAGATTGAGTACCTTGCAAAACATTACCGTCTCCACGAGTACACAGCTGTTTGCTCCAGGCTCCCTGCTGAGTGGCTTTGGGTCTGGAGGGGATGTAAGCTGCTACCATGAAGCAGTAACTATGTCCTGCATCCAGCCCTGATACCACAGCCATACTGGAGTCAGATATAATGTCTCTCTGTTAGGGAAGGAGGACGTGCAGTATTACCTCAATCTCTCCTCAAGCCGCAGTCTTTCAGACACAGATGGTGTTTTGATCTGATTACCACATCTGTATTTAACATTGTACATGTAAATCATTACTGGAATTAACACAAACATACTGCAAGTTTCCTTCTACTATAACTCTGAAGGTACTCCACACCTTTTAAATTTTATGTTTTACCTTATCTATAGGTTCACAATGGCAGGTTTAATCTATGTACTCTTATTCAATTCATGTGCATCAATAGTTTTTTTTTAGTTTCTGTTTCACTGAGAATTTGCTGTAGTGAGAAACATACACACAGTATATACCTTCCCTGTGCTTCCAGACTTGTGGTAGGTGATCTTGTACTTGAGGTCATTTTTGAGAATGTCTCTGATGCTGAATTGCTTCCCGCTCCCATACTGATGAATACCACTCAGAGGATCTGTGATGTTGACACTTACTGTGCTCTCATCTACAGCCACCACTGTAAATTCCACAGCACTGATATTACCTAGGAAGAGGACAACAAACACGACAGTGATGACCAAAGGATTTCAGAAAGCTGAATTATGGTAGGGTTACTCACGCTGCAGCACTAACTTACTGATCACCACAGTAAGTTGCAATACCTACTTTCCCTGTAGGGGTTGAAATGTGGGGAGTAAGCGTGAGGTAATTCTTCTGTGTCATGGTTAGTTGTAGAAGATTCTGTTCGGATGTCAGCAGTGTAGGTCCTGTTCAACAAGAAAACACCGATAACACATATGGTTTGCAGATATGTTACACAAAAGTGTTTAAATGAATTCAGTGAATATTTAGTTTTATTCGACTTCATTCGACTAGCATAGATGAAGAAATTCTTAAACCCTGATTTTTTTTAAAAAATAAGAATTTCATTTCAAACAGTGGATGCACTGCATGACTGGCCACATATTTTTGTAATCTACCTCTTACCTGGGGCCTTCAACAGGGAAGCCCAGTTTTTGCTTTTTCTGTCTGTTAGTGGCACAAGCAATAGCTTTTCATACCAAAACAACCCTATTCGTAAAACATGAAACACCAAGCCATGGGTTATGACCCTGATATGAGAATGTTATTCTCAGAAATTATTTTTGATAATTCATAACCTCATAGTTGAGAAGCCTTATCAAAATGTGTGTTTATGCAGGTAGGCTCATTGGGAAATGCTGATAGGCCGAGTCTTATTCAGAAAACAATCAGAAATGTTAGACATGACATAAAATGTGTTGTTCCTACCTGTCAAAGGGGACGAGGTGGTTGGTCATATCACATTTCAACTCTGATATTTCGGTGCAGTCAAAACACTCACTCCAGTCATTGTCATCACTATTATACCATGTATATAGAGAGAGATAAATGAACATCAGGAATAAGAAAGAATTATTTTAGCAGGAGTAAACCAGGCCCCATTAACCTAAACACTGAACTGTGCAGAAAATCTGTGATGATGATCATAAACAACTGACTTCAGACAACTCATTATCTAACCCTGCCAAAAATGCTGCAACAACTTATGCCTGACAAATCTCGCAAAACTTTTGCGGGATCTTTTGCAAGATATCTATGACATACATAAACATTAAGGCTGGTGATTAATAGGGACAATTAATTACAATAAATATTAAGAATAATTACTGAAAATAATAGCTTGATTTTTCCCTGAAAGCAGATGAATGTATACCCTCTAGTCTTTAGTAATTGTAGAATTTTTTGAAGTTGGTAGTGGAGGATACAATGAGTTATTATGTTTTTTCCAACATGCACTTCTTTGTTCTGCAATTTGGCTTGTGCATCAAAATCGGCTGCACAACGGAGACCGGTTGAAACATATTAGAAACTGCTAAGTTTCCTGAGCACGGGGAAGTGGATATCGGGGCGAAACCACTGCTGTAGTTTGTCCGCTACATTACGTAGATTCCCTCGAGCTGTCAACGGTTATTTTACACCTTTGCGTTGCGGAGCTGTTGAGCAGAAAAATCAGAATCTGTGAATATATTTCTGTCTTTACCCAAGTCTTTCACGTATATGAAAACCATGTTTACGGGCAAGCACTGATTTAATGTGTTGATATTTAAGGCCAATCTCAAAATAAAACTTTATGAGCCTCTCCCATGGGTGAATGCTGTCCATTGTTGTGGTTGCTTGTATTTCCCTTCCACAAACCCAACGACCTAATATGTAAGCTTTATTACAGAAGGAAGGAAGTACATCTAACCAATTAACATCTAGCCAAGTGTGTGTGTGTGTGTGTGTGTGTGTGTGTGCATAATCACTCACCTGCGGAACTGCACACTATATGTGTTGTCAGATGCTTCTGCAGTCCAGATGAGAATGGTTTTAAAGTCCAGTGACAACCAATGGACATTCTCTGCTTTCAGTCCAAAGCTGTTTTCTGTAGGAATTAAATATAATACAGCATTTGTCAGTGGTGGTCAAAATTATTGTAACACTTGGCAGGTTCCAGTTGTTTTTGTCGAACTGGCTATTAAAATACAATGTCACACAATCATGTTTTTTCACAGAAGAAGCCAAATGACTAGTGTAATCATTGTCAGGTGTGATGGTGGTTAAATTGATGGTGATGCATGAGAGGTGACAGGCTGGCCCCACCTCCTCTGTGAGGATGCTACACTGTGACTGGGCCAGCTTGTTTATTTCAATTCACAAGTAATTTTTTTTTTGGCTGTAAGGAAACCATTGTATAGATGGGGCTGCCCCACTACGTAAACAAATGCAAGTTGAACACTTACCCATGGTAAGAGAAGACATATGTAGAAATACTGTAAGTTTACTATACTATTAATTCCTATTTTTTTATATCAGTACTGATAAAACAAAGTACTTTTGTGTTGTGTCCAGATTGTAGACAAGGTGTGTCACATTTCAGGAGGTTCTCAGTGCACAGACGTCTTGCAACATAATAAAACATGATTTAAAAATATGTTGTGGAACATGTTGTTTGGTTTACTACTAGCAATAATGATGCCCATATGTGTAAAACTAAATGCTGCCTCGTGATGAAATATGATTGACTTGTGATGATTGAAATACACCAAAGAAGAAACATGTATCTGTGTTACTTAAGAAAATGTGCAAAATTATCATTTGAACCTCATTAGGATACTCAAACACCATTAGTCTCAGCTCATTTATGGTTTCATGTTATTTTAGTTTTCAATTCAAATTTACACCAATTAACCATAACATGATGTCCACTTGCCACTTAATAGTGTCTAGGTCCAGCTTTTGCCCCCCAAACAGCCCTAACCTGTTGAGGCACGGCCTTCACTTGACCTCTGGGTATGCCGTTGTAAGCTGTAAGTAGCAGATCCATTAAATCCTGTGAGTTGCACTGTGAAGCCTCCATGGACAAGAGTTGTTTTTTCAGCACATTCCACAGATGGTTAATTTCACTGAGCCCTGGAGAATTTGGAGGCAGAGTTTTGTGTTGCAGTGCATGTTATTCTGCTCAAAGAGACCACTGCTATCTATCTATATATCTATCTATCTATCTATCTATCTATCTATCTATCTATCTATCTATCTATCTATCTATCTATCTATCTATCTATCTATCTATCTATCCATCCATCCATCCATCCATCCATCTATCTATCTATCTATCTATCTATCTATCTACCTACCTCTCTATTTATCTATTTATCTATCTATCTATCTATCTATCTATCTATCTATCTATCTATCTATCTATCTATCTATCTATCTATCTATCTATCTATCTATCTATCTTTCTATCTATCTATCTATCTATCTATCTATCTATCTATCTACTGAATAAAGCAGTGACCTGTTAGACATCATACGGCTTGTCTTTGCTTCCTGGTGTACCGATACTATCTCATGAAACCCAGTCTCCCTTTGGCTTGGTGCATCAGTGTGCAGTGTGATGTAGAGAAAACACAAAGGAGACGTAGAGAAACTGCGAGAAAAAAAATTGTTTGGTGGTGGTGGCAGTGGGCAGAACACAGCAGGAGAATGTAGTAGAACCTGTGGTCAGCTGGACTGCTGAACACTTACGCTGTGGAATGAGTTGGCCAAAGCAACCCAACCCCTTGGTAAATCTGATACAATGATAAAACGTCAATCAAATAATTTTGGCTAATGTTTTATGGCCAAGTCAGTTTGTACTGTAAACACAGGTGAAATTAGCTAACATCTTTACCACTAGCAGCTATTTATAGGACATTGTGTACACTGACTGGATGATGTGAGTACTTTTATGTCTCCAATCCTGAACTAAATAATCTGGAATGTGAGAACACTTTTTAAAACCTTTAACATTTAAACTTAAAAACCTTTAACTTTTAAACCTGAAAAAAAGGTCTGGTCCAAAATACATGGGCATTTTTGTTCCAGTCTGCCCCTGGAGGTGAAGAAAACATAGCCCCAGGTTTCTTTTCAGTGCTGTAGGCAGGCTGACTGGGAGCCACAGCTCTATTAATCAGAGCATTCCACACTACCTTACCAGTGATGAATTTATGAACTTTATAATATAAACTGTATAAAATTACAATTATTAAGGAGAAAATGCACTACTACCTATCATTAATTATTACCAATTCATATTCAAAGACAGAAATGGTAGGAACAGCTGGAAATCCTGTTGTATATTTAGAACACTTTGCTCAGATCAGCCTTGGTCAGTTAAGTTCAATTATCTCTTCATCTAAACCAGCAACTTGTGTTATAGACTCCATCCCTTACTACACTACTTTACCACTTTACTTTACACTACATTACTTTTCTCCATACAAGCAGCCTCTCTCGTTGTTACCTGGTTATGTGTTGCAGTTCTCTAAAGTAGCTGTGAGGACTTTCATGATTCAGAGCTGCACGTGTACTGACAAGAACCAGGGTAAGAGATCATATCTCTTCCGCATCTATCTATCTATCTATCTATCTATCTATCTATCTATCTATCTATCTATCTATCTATCTATCTATCTATCTATCTATCTATCTATCTATCTATNNTATCTCTCTATCTATCTATCTATCTATCTATCTATCTATCTATCTATCTATCTATCTATCTATCTATCTATCTATCTATCTATCTATCTATCTATCTGTGGGGTTTTACCTGCAGTAGCGATGATCCAACAATACAGACAGCTTCCCAGACAAAGCAGAGTTTTCAGTGATGCCATGATAGTACAAGTCCAGATCTTTTTTTCCTTCACTCCTTATTCCTGTCCAAACAATCTGCCTGAAAACAGCAGGGGTGTGTGTGAAGTGAACTGGGGGACTGCTTGCAGTCCTGCCTGGTTCCGACTGCCGGATCTGCCCACATGCCTCTCTGCTGATGGGGTACTCGATTACACTCTCTTCTGTTTAAACTCTGTATGAGTCAGAGTATCAGTTTTCATGGGATGATGGACCAAACCCACAGACAGGTTGAGCTGTGTCACATAGAGTCTGTCTAGTGTGCAGACCAACAGAAACATGAGTAATCACTTCACCAGTAACACTCACCCTGACAACAACTAAGTGGTGGATTCCGCCTCTGTGGGAGGAAAGTTCTCAGCGTAACGCTGCCTGAGGACTGAGGTACACTGTTTCATGGTTTAGGTTTTCCCATGAACTGTGGGCTCTCACTCCAAGTGTCAGCAACAAAGCTCTGAAGCCGAACTGATGATAAAAAGAGGCACTAGACTAGAAAAGAAAACAAAATGATAAGATTTGGCCTAAATTTGTCAAGTGAATATGTTGTTGTTGTTGTTGATGATGATGTCATTAAGTTAATGTCTTGTTTAAAGCTTGCGCTGCCTTCTCCACTGTCCATAACATCATTAAATGAAGAGTTACATTGACTGCATTTGTGTTTGTACAAATGTTTGGGTTATAAAGGCCCCACAATGGTAAACTCACATTGCAAATTCAGTGTGCTGTCTATAAAAAGTTTAAACAGCTGGTTTCAAGCTGTTCAAGTAGAATTAACACACCATTCAACTCATTCCAACTTTGCTGCTCTGCCAATGACATTACCATCCCTCTGCTTTCTATCCATTATCCCCATGGGACAGGAGAATATAGAGCAAAGGCAAGGAATGTGGGGCCAAATAAAAGTAAAACCCAAGGCTAAAGCAGTTTGCATTTGCCTGTTATTTCATCTGTTTAGGGTAACGTGTTTGGATTGATCGGAGAGCTGCAGTAAACATGTGGGACCCATTTAGACCAGAATAAATACATTACGCAACTGTGTGGGAACACTGCAACAATGTGTGTCGTTCAGAGGAAATCTGGTCTTAATTTGAAACCATCAGACTGGTGCAACCTTTTGGTATCATTCAAAGAAACACAGAAACACTATGAGCCAGTGTGTTTGTATCACCATGTACCCTAAAATGACATGAATCTGTTTATATTTATCTTTTACCTCAGTGCAAAATGTTCACATTGTGCATGTCTGTAAAACAGTCAGATCATGACTAACTGTGTTGCTGCAGATGACATTAAGTGGCAGCTGCTTCAGATTACTGAGGGATGTATCAGTGAGAATGCTGGGAAAACACATCCATGTTAGTGACATCATCAATTACTTTATTGCAATGATGGTTGCATGCAGTCAGGAAGGGAGTCAGAGGTCAGTGCAAGACCATAGCTCACTTGCAAAAGCTCATATCTCTCCCAAAACTGTTCACTCATGCTTCCAAACTAAATTTCTTTCCCATGCAAAATGTTTAGATGTTTTGTCACTATGGCAGAGGACCATTGAAATATCCCTCATGTCCACCTCTCACCTCTCAATCTTAGCCCAGTCCTTCATTGATAACAGTTATCATTATAGTTATAGTTAAGTCTATACAATTGTGTATAAACCTGAAAAAAGGATTTTACGGTAAGAGTAGCCTCCAAGGTTTGACATAACACATTGCACTCATGCTGCCAAGGAAATGTATTGCACAGACAACTTGTTTTTTCATATACATGACAATAAACATTTTGAATCTTGAATCTTTCACACACATAAAGTAACTTCCATACATCAGAGTAAAAAGAAAATGTAATTTAAACACATAATACAATGTAATATAAACACATGAACAGAAAACAAGGAAAATTATATGTAGCCTACAGTGCTGTAAATAAAGCTGGAGTTTCACAACTAACACTTCTTCACTGCCCACCACCCTCGCCCTCCCTCTCCTGGCCACCGCCCTCGCCATCCTGGCCGTCCACACGCTGCTGTCTGTCTGGCCACAGATTCTCGTCCATATCTCAGCTAATATTCTCTCTTGCAATGCAACAAGGGAAGAAATGTCGCAACCATCCCCTCCACGGATCTCCTGACTGTCAATTACTGTAATCAGTTTATCAAATTTTCCAAGAGAGTCATATATGGCATTATGTTCTTAACTAATTTTGACAGTTAAACAGACGATGTGATAACTTATACAATGAAATGATGCTGAATGTTTTGAAGAGAACAAATTAGACTGAGAATCAACAATCAGTTTAGATCAACAAGATTTATTCACTTGGAAATTGTGCTAAATGTAAGCTAACTGAGCTAACTGTAGGCTACCTGTACTTAATCATTTGCAAAGATGTCCTGAGACATTGAGACATGTACATTTACAATTTGATGAAATGAATGAGAAATTCAATTCTGTTGTGAACAATTGCCAAGTTGTTTGGAGGTTTGTCCATGTTATTTTGAGAATGTAATTTCTGTTTCAAGAAATGATCCAAACAAATGGAAAAAAAATTGTAGTATTGCTACTTCAGAATGTGTTGCTCTGAAGAGCTGCCTGCAGTGACTGGTCTAGATGACTGGATAAGAGGATGAATGAAATGCCTGCTTCTCTGATTTTCCACTGATGTGTCCCACTGCACAAAACAAGTAGCAACAATGTCTGTACCCATGCCTGCACTGTCCCTGTCCTTCTGTAAGAGCTTCACTTGTTACATGGTGAGGATTTTTTTATAATTATCTACAAGGCATAAATGCTCTTGGTCTGATGCATTGTAGTGGTAAGTGCTTTCTAAAAATATTAAAGAGTGGATACCCAGGAATAGCCATTAGGATCATTTTTTTTTATACCTATTATAAGAAAACAAGACAACACACCTGAATCAGTTGACCTGCAACTGACATCTTTATGGTCAGATATTGGAAAAGCTTAGCGCAGTTCATCATCGGTGTCAGACGTGTACTCTATTATACAACAAGATATGTTATTTTTACGTTACTAGATATGCAAGCACTGAACATTCTTTCAGATTATATTACACAGCTTATCTATCTTGTTAGGCAATACGCTCCCACTGAACGCATTCCTTCCAGTCCGACTCCACTGATTCTGATGTTGTGTTGTGTAAATCTGATGGTGACATCGTATGGTTATATATACAGTTTTAAAAACACACCATCATAAACTTTAGAACGAACTATTTTCTTCAGCTTTGCTGAAACTTGTGGATCATGTTTATCAAATTGCTGAACATTATTTTGAGGCTGATAAAGGACATCATCCTTTATATGTCTGAGTCCAAAACAAGACTGAAGAAGAGAAAATGATCATGTAATGTGATTTATTAAACAATTTGACAGAGAAAAACAAATATGAAATGTTTTTGTCAGTTCTGTCACCCACAAGTAACTGAAGATTGAGCTACCATTACTGTAAAAAACAACCCTACTGTGAAGAACTATGGTCATGAGAGAGTCAGTGAGACAAACGTTCCAGTGTTTATTTGTACGTGTCACTGCCATCTACTGGCCAAACTGTCCACAAGCGGAGGGTAGTGGTGAATGAGTGGGCCAAAGAAAACCATATTTGTGAATATGAACAAGTTTAGTATAAACAAAAATATACTGGAGTAATACACTCTGTGGTTTTAGCGTAGTGGGTGTGTATATGTGTCCTGTCTGGAAAAAGTTTATTCTGAACCATCAGGAGAATTGTTTTAAATATACAGTATTTTGTGGTTTTACTATGTTACCACAACATCAGTGCTTGACAAAGTACAAACATGACTGATCTGAAAACCATTTAACAGTGCTAAAGCTGTGGCTGATCGGTGGTCTGTGGTGTACATTTATTTCTGAAACCAGTCTAATTAGAGAGCTTAATTAAATTTGCACTAATGATGGCATTGTAAAGAAAAGCACACAGGCTATACATCACCCATCTGTAGCTCTTCAATTGAATGTTACTCTTGACTTGATATGGGCATGGCTAATAAGGTGACCCATCACCACCACCAGAGTCAGAATGTGAATAGTTGTTGAGCTAGCCAGAATTATTCATTAATTCTTGCCAGAATTATGTGTTTTAATTCATTACAGTACATAAATGCTGTTGCTACATTTTTTAGGAGATGTTCCCTGGGCAGTCTGGGATGGCCAGAGTCGAATACTCACTCATGCATTCACATACATGTACAAGCACACATACACTGTGTGTAACTGTGAGCCTCCTTCATTGGGTAAGTGTGCCACTGTGCCTTGGTTTCCATGGCTACCATAAAATTATGTCACCACATCTCCTGGCAAAAAGAAAACATTGATAGCTGAGCAGTATGAGCCATTTCTCTCTCTCTCTCACACACACACACACACACACACACACACACATAGTGAGAGAGAGAGAGAGAGAGAGAGAGAGAGAGAGGAGAGAGAGAGAAAGATTAGTATGAATTTGAAATTCATACAAATATACACTATGAAAAGCTTTCGTGATTGGCCCACCCCATTTTGAATTTAAAGTCTTAAGTATTATTTTGTGATAATAACCAATGTAAAGATGCTAAAATAGCACGACTTATAATTTTGATAGTGTAAATTTTACAATATTTATGGAATTTTTCCTTCGTTAGAATTTGCAATGTGCTGTATTGCAATGTACATGTTGGTAATGCAAGTGAGAGATGTTTAGCTTGTTGCCATTAAACAAAATAAAATTAAGAAGGAGATACTGAGATTTACTGTTGCTTACTGCACACATTACACTTATTTAATAGAAGAGGAGTTTTTGTTTTTGTTTTTGTTTTTAAATCGGTAAAACCTTGTTTCACTGTAAAGCTGCAGCCATGGATTCACTGTGCCAGTCATTAATTGCTGAGTGTGAATGGACACTACAGTTATGAAGCAATTCTTTTTTTTATATAGTGACTGGCAAACAATTTACAGGCACATGTACATGTACACTACATAGATAGATAGACATTCAACACACATTCATAATATATTAATACTCAAGGGAGAATTGAATAAATCAAAATTAAGTCTACTTAATGTTATGAATAATGTACTGTCGATATGAATGTTGCACAGTCAATAAGAATATTGCTCTGGTAATAGCATCAAGTCGACCCCAGAGAAAGAAAATGCTCTTCAGTCTGCAAGCATGAGCCTTGATGGATCTGTAGTGATTTTCTTTGCTGAGTTTATTCCCCTCTGAGGGGCCCGCACTCTGAATGGTGAGTCTACAGGCCCAACAATAAAGTTGGACTTGAAGAGGTAGACAAATTGGTGGTTCAGCAGTCGCAGGACATTCTTGTGAAAGTTGAGAGTATTAAATAGATTCATTGGCTGGCCACCTTTGAATTTTGTAGCCTTGTTGTGTCCACTAAACAGGTCAAATGTCACGCATGTCACTAATATAGAGTAGGGCCATCCTGACATGGATCAATGCATTAAGACCTTGTGACATGCTGTCGACAAGCTTGTTGACGCCATCATTATATCATCATTAGATTATATTATTCATTCATTCATTCATTCATTATCTACCACTTAATCCTGTTAAGGGTCACGGGGGGAGCTGGAGCCGATCCCAGCTGACATCGGGCGGAGGACAGGGTACACCCTGGACAGGTCGCCAGCCTATCGAAGGGCCAACATAGAATATGTATATACAGACAAACAACCATTCACATTCACACCTATGGACAATTTAGAGTGGCCAATTAAGATAACCCCTATAGTGCATGTTTTTGGGCGGTGGGAGGAAGCCGGAGTAGGCTACATGAAAACTCCACACAGAAAGATCCCCCGAACCGAGATTCAAACCAGGGACCTTCTTGCTGTGAGGCACGAGCGCTAACCACTGCGCCACAGTGCTGCACTTATATTATATTATATTATATTATATTATATTATATTATATTATATTATATTATATTATATTATATTATATTATATTATGCATAATCTATTGTTAAACAAGTACTTTTGGCACTTGGGTAGTCATTTGAGAACGTAAAGGCGTCATCGTTCAGAAAAAGAAAAGCATCAGTCAAGCAGAGAGACCAAAACAAAGTTAGCTTTTTAATCGGACTCTGTGTTGTTGAACCTCACACCAGGGTCCATCCGGTTTAACAGGGTATTCTCCAAGATAAAGCACTGCCTGATCACCTTCAATCTAAACAACTGCTAGGCTTGCTAAGCCAGTAAAAGACAAAACTATCATCACAATAGCACATTCTATTGAACTGTAACATTGAGATGTATTTTTGATTTATCAATTAACTGTCAAATGAGATTACAGCTGTAATCCCCTACCCACCATGACACACAGGCCATGATAATTGACAAGACCGAACACGCACTGTCTCTTTAACGACTGGACCTCTCCATTCATACTCATAGGGGAGAACTGACCAGGATACAACTGTTTAAAGGCTTCACATACCATAAAATTACAATGAGTTATGTTGGTAAAGTTAAGAAAGTCACATATAGTCTGCATGTGAGTTTGTAAATAAATAGAGTTAATATAAAATATGGTCATGAAGCATTCAAGCGCACTCTGTACGCCAGCGCCGCTACATATATATGTTTCAGTGGCGAGACTGAGCAGCTGAAATCGCGTCAAGAGGCGGTTTGTGTATTGACAATACAACCAGGAAGTTGTGACCTTTATCTTCAAAGTAAAAGCAGTGCTCGAATCAATTAGCTTTTCATAGTTATTGCGTATAAAATGAAATATGGCGCTTAACATCATCGGATTGATCATTACTGATGTTCTAAAACCTTATGCAGGTGGAAATACAGTAGTTGTAAACCTTACATACATTCAGAATACATCCATATTTTTTAAAAAAAAATATTACAGTCTTTTTAGACTGTTTTCATGCATAGTGCACAACATAGGACTGTAATTTGATAAAACGAGCTTTCATTCACACACACACACACACACACACACACACACACACACAGATACATAGCCGTCGTCCCTTATTGTGAAAGCAGTGACCGGAATGAGCAGCCATGTTGTCGTGCGACGTGACAATGTTGCTGCTGGGCTGGCTGGGAACAGGATGCTGTCAGGCCGAGGAGACGCACCGACCTAACGGGGAGAAACCGCAGAGCATCTCTCGGTTACTGTAGCAGACTATCCAGGTACGGACGGCTAATGTTTTCAGCTACGATGCTAAACCGCCTGTCTACCATACGTCTACCCCAACAGAATGTTATTGACGCCGCTGCTGTGATGCAGGACGTGTCGTGTTTTTTAGTAGCAGTTGTGTCGAAAATATGGCTATTGTTCGGCTAAGAGTGAAACGAATAGGAGCCCAGACTTGTTCATGTAATGCAGCGTTTCCCCGCTGAGCTGAAGGGGAACGCTGGCGGCGGCCCTCGGTTACATAAACACCGCGAAGTGCCGGTGTGGCACACAGTGTTACCGGAACACTCCATTCTCTGGTGTGGTACAGCCATGGGTCCTCTGCTGTGGAGGCTGTTAGGCTGTGTGAGGCTTTGGCATTGCATTGCACCACCACGAGCGCGCACGCACGCGCGCACTCACCCACGTACGCACACACGCAGGTGTAGTTAGTGTCATTGTGTCGTTGTGACACATGTCGAAGTGGAGACTGTGGCCCTGGTGTGGAAAATCGCCTTTGTGCTGTGATGAATGGATTGTCACATCCCCACACCCATTTGGTGCATCTTTGTACTCCACTCTGAACACGCCACTTTAATTCTTGACGTATTAAAGTAGATTTCATTCTTTTCCTGTTTATCTGTTATCTGGTCCTTTCTGTGTAGGGGACAGGTGATATTTGGGGAGAGCAGACTGTAGAGAGAGCAAGAACTGTTTGGCATTTCCTTAAAGAAAATGAAAGACTTACATTGGTGGTTGCTTGGCTTTAAGTCTTAATAAATACTGACATCAGTATTAATGCCAGTAATGCTCCACCTCACTTATGACATATGATATTCTATTTTTTGTTAAATGATAGTCACATAAATGTGAAATATAGGCTATATAGTTAAACAAGCTCTAGACAATACTGTCATATTGTCTAAGCATCTACAGTTATGTAAGACTCATAATCTTTTGTTCAGTGTTAGTTAAGTGTCTTTACTATACAAGACAGGCCTCGTAATGATAACTCACCTATATGATGCACTACATTTGGTCATTTAGCTGTTGTGGTACTTTTGGCACCAGTAGAAGTTTATGCCCCAGGACAATTGCCTGCTTTGTCCATCTGGTAGTTTTTCCATGGTGTGTGATCAGAAAGCTTGAAGTGAATTTTGGATCTGGCGATTTTTTTTATGTTGCTTTCCCCCCAAAACATACATTTTAGTTAAACATTACTTTCTAAGAATGTAGAATCTTTGATACTCATAGCAACTAGTCACATCATTAAAACAATGTGATTTCTTACTGATCCTATGACAGTCTTAAACATCTTAGTTTAGGGGAATTGAACAGAAATAGCAATTTCATTATTCATTCAGATGTATTAAGGTGTTGTCATGTAGTAACCATGCCAGAATTGTTACACTATCTTTTTCATTAGTGAGTGAATAGATCTTTGTACATCAGTGGGAGAGAGACTGTTGTCATATATCATGTTTGAGAAGGTGTTTTGCATGTTGTTTTAGTTTAGAATACATAGTGTATTATAGGTGTGTAATACTACATACCAAGTGCAGTGCGTGCTTTGTGATGTCTCATATACTGTATGCAACATGTTTTTCCTACAATATGTCTTTCCATTTTCCACAATGGTACACTGTGTTGTACAAACAGCGATGCATTGCACTGTTCTTACTGGTCTAGTAGGTTGAATTTTAGTGACTGACATTGCAGCCTGTTTCAGTGTTGATAAACTTTCTGTTCGTCTGTGGGAAGCTCATTAAAAAAAACCTGAAAGAGTACTGTTTAAATAAACTGAATCGGAGCTATCAGTAAATTTAGACATCTGTCTTAAAAATGACACTTACTTGAAATGACCTTGAAAACCAGTAAAGTTGACCTGAAAACACTTGTAAATGTGCAGATAAGCTTTGTATGAAATGTCTGAAGGGTAAGGTTAGGGATGGGTATCAATAACCGGTTTCGATTCAATATCGATAAGAAATGGCTAGATCCATCGACATCATTAGCATTTATGATTAACAGTTTTCTTATCGTTTTTTTAAAATTACTCCGGAGCGGCCCGACCTTACGTCGACGTCACTTGACTCGCCACACACTGACGTAGAA
This sequence comes from Trinectes maculatus, assembly GCA_016785345.1. NCBI lineage: Eukaryota > Metazoa > Chordata > Actinopteri > Pleuronectiformes > Achiridae > Trinectes > Trinectes maculatus. The sequence continues at coordinate 125,046 of JAFBJQ010001848.1, read as the reverse complement.
GCTCAGGTTGCCGTCCTGATTGGACCGTGTCAGTGTGACATTTGCCTCCCTGATTTGCAGGGTTCATGTCGGGTAAAATTGGGCCTGTAGCATGGCAGTCCACTTCCTTGTTTATACCGGCTCACGCATACCCTGTAAGCTTGAACAGTCAGGTCTAAATTAATGGTCATGTTACCAGTGTCTCAGGCTGTTTCCCGTTTCTGTGTAGAGGAGGAAGGCGTCGCTTGCAGACGTAGAAGTGATGTGTATGTATGAAAGCGTTTAATTCTGATACAGTGATGCAAACCAGTGTGGATGTAGCGGAGGAGGGAGCGGGGAAAGGGGGCGGATCTGTACACGCGGAAACTGGATGTCACACATCAACAAAAACAAACCAATGGAGTGAAGAGATTCATGAAGAGATACAGCAAATATCTAGTAAAAGTAAAGCCGGGCAAGTCAGTGTCTGGTGATAGTTTTTGTGTCAAGTGGTTGTTGTTTTTCAACTTAACTTTCATCAAAACCAATGTGTAGAAGAAAGAATTGCAATAGTCTGTTGTTAGTAGAGATCGACTGATACGGGTTTTTCTGTAGCCGATAGCGATGCCGATATTTGGAGGTCAGGGTCAGACAATGGCTGATATTTTTGGCCGATATTTTTGGCCAATATTTTGACGTTTTCCGCGCGCACTCGTTCTGTCTCTATTTCTCTCAGTGAATCGCGGAAGCAATTGCAGAAGCTCGTACGCTCTCTCTCTCTCTCTATTTCTCTCGGTGAAGTGCACTCACTCGCTCTCTCTCCCTATTTCTCTCACTGAATTGCCAAAGTGATCGTGGAAGCAATCACGGAAGCCCTCTTGCTCACTCTCTCTCTCACTCTCTCTCTCACTCTCTCTCTCTCTGTGACTCGCGGAAGCGAGTCTGACAATGGCAACGCAAGAATGAAGACACGTTTATTTAACAACGCTAAAAAAAAAACACACATATCGGCCATGCCGAGTTAAATAATTTTGTCAAAAATGGTGCAGAATAATCGTCCGGCCGATATAGCGGTCGATCTCTAGTTGTTAGCAAGAAAGAACTGGACCTGGCTATTGGCAAGGACATTCAAGCAGCCAGAGAGAGCGGGAGAAAGTAATATGCATTGATGAGACATTGATGTGATGAAGTCAGGTGATTTTTGGGTTTGCTTTTGGGGAGCATAAGTAAGCCTGCATTTTGAGAACAAAAAGCTTTAGTAGAATAAGAAGGAACTATGAGCTTTTTAAGGTATGATGGTGCCATACCATTAAGCTTTGTCAGTGAGGAGGAGTATTTCAAATTCTAAATTTAAAGTAAAACCAGTGCTGTGAAGCTAAAATAGAAATATAGTCTCTTCTGATGTCAGTGCGTATGCAGCAGCACCCTGGATGAGCTGCACAGTCACAAAATGCACTGATGCAGCCTGATAATGTTGAACTACATTATACTACTACAACAGTCAAGGCTGGAGGCAGGGGTGCGGTATGGGGGGGAAACCCTAACCCAAAAAATAGGAGACTATATGTACTCTCTGCACAGGGGAATCAAAGATCAAATTTGACTTATTAGACATGTGTATACGTGTACTGCAATAGGTTGCATCACTTTAATACGTTTCCTTATTCTTTACACAATTAATAAACATAGATAAAGGATAGATTTTTAGTTCAACTTACCGTATTTTCCGGACTATAAGTCGCAGTTTTTTTAATAGTTTGGCCGGGGGTGCGACTTATACTCCAGTGCGACTAATGTGTGAAATTATTAACACATTATTATATCCTGTCACATGTTATTTTCACACTAAACCGCAAGAAGGCGCTCTAGGCCCGTGTTGATAATTGAATTGATAAAACATTGGCGATGTAGAAGAGGAAGCGCTGCATCTTCTACCTCCTGAGTTAGCGGAGTTGTTTGAAAGTGACACCGAGGATGACGATCTCATTGGATTTAGTGATTTGGAGTGACACGGATGGTTTGGTAAACGTGTTAGCATGTTATTTATGCTATAGTTATCGGAATAACTCTTAATATGTTATGTTAACATGCAGGCACGTTCTCAGTTCGTTGTTTATGTGTCATGTAACGTTAGCATACCGTACAATTGTTCAGCCTGTTGTTGCCTATATTCTATTTTTATTTTAAATTGCCTTTCAAGATGACATGTCTGTGCTTGGATTTTATCAAATAAACTTCCCCCAAAAATGCGACTTATACTCCAGTGCGACTTATGTGTGAAATTATTAA
>JAFBJQ010001848.1:6624-122486 GCA_016785345.1 Trinectes maculatus | reverse complement strand
CTCACTCTCTCTCTCACTCTCTCTCTCACTCTCTCTCTCTCTGTGACTCGCGGAAGCGAGTCTGACAATGGCAACGCAAGAATGAAGACACGTTTATTTAACAACGCTAAAAAAAAAACACACATATCGGCCATGCCGAGTTAAATAATTTTGTCAAAAATGGTGCAGAATAATCGTCCGGCCGATATAGCGGTCGATCTCTAGTTGTTAGCAAGAAAGAACTGGACCTGGCTATTGGCAAGGACATTCAAGCAGCCAGAGAGAGCGGGAGAAAGTAATATGCATTGATGAGACATTGATGTGATGAAGTCAGGTGATTTTTGGGTTTGCTTTTGGGGAGCATAAGTAAGCCTGCATTTTGAGAACAAAAAGCTTTAGTAGAATAAGAAGGAACTATGAGCTTTTTAAGGTATGATGGTGCCATACCATTAAGCTTTGTCAGTGAGGAGGAGTATTTCAAATTCTAAATTTAAAGTAAAACCAGTGCTGTGAAGCTAAAATAGAAATATAGTCTCTTCTGATGTCAGTGCGTATGCAGCAGCACCCTGGATGAGCTGCACAGTCACAAAATGCACTGATGCAGCCTGATAATGTCGAACTACATTATACTACTACAACAGTCAAGCCTGGAGGCAGGGGTGCGGTATGGGGGGGAAACCCTAACCCAAAAAATAGGAGACTATATGTACTCTCTGCACAGGGGAATCAAAGATCAAATTTGACTTATTAGACATGTGTATACGTGTACTGCAATAGGTTGCATCACTTTAATACGTTTCCTTATTCTTTACACAATTAATAAAGATAGATAAAGGATAGATTTTTAGTTCAGCTTACTCATTAAGGACAGCAAGAAACATTCACCTCCCCCTTGTTAAAGCTAACAGGATATGTGTCACTTAAGATTTAAATCATCACTGCAAACAGTCACAAGAGTTTTGTTTTGGAACCTTTGGGCTGTAATGTCGCTTAAATACAACTTTTAGTTGTTTTCACGAAGAGATACAGAAAATATCTAGTAAAAGTAAAGATCGAAAAGTCAACGTCTGGTGATACTTTTTGTGTCAAGTGGTTGTTGTTTTTCAACTTAACTTTCATCAAAACCAATGTGTAGAAGAAAGAATTGCAACAGTCTGTTGTTAGTAGAGATCGACTGATACAGGTTTTTCTATAGCCGATGCCAATGCCGATATTTGAAGGTCAGGGTCAGACAATGGCTGATATTTTTGGCCGATATTTTTGACCGATATTTTTGACCGATATTTTTGGCCAATATCTTGACATTTTCCACACGCGATTGCTCTCTCTCTATTTCTCTCGGTGAATCGCTGGAGCAATTGCAGAAGCTCACTCACTCTCTCTCCCCTCTCTCTCTATTTCTCTCGGTGAATCGTGGATGCTCAATTTGATTTTTTGTAAAGGGACCCAAAATTCTTGGCCATGTCCCCAGGGGTGCAGTATAGGGGGGAAAAGTTAGGATGATTCCAAGGGCCCCTGACTGATAGGGGGCCTAAAAATAGGAGAGTATATATACTCTCTGCGCATATACTCTCTAATTGATTTTTTGTCATGGAGCCCAAAATTCCTGGCGGTGCCCCTGCGCGTCCCTGTCTGGAGGTCACAAAGGCATTAACTATATATTCTGCATCTTCAGGGACAGGATATGTCGAATGTTAAAATCAAGTGATAAATCTGCATCAATGATGACTCTAATGTTCCTGATTGTTTCAATTGAGGCAAGTTCCATCCAGAGTACCATTAGATAATGAATCTCGAAGGTGTCCAGGGTCAAGTATTAGGACTTTAGTTGAAAGGAGAACTCCAACAATTTTTACACTCTGGTTGTATCCCCTGGGCTCACCCGATGCAGTAGGAAGCAAAATAAATAATGCAGGGTCTCCTGAGATATCTCTGTGATCAGCTGGTGCAGCTGTGGAGCTCCAATGAATTCTTTCCTATGGGGTGGTAGTCAGTCAGCGCTTGTAATCATTAGAACAGCTTCACAAGATGAGTCGCCTCCTTATGAGACACCAATGTGCGGGTATAAAATAATGTGGAAAAAAATAAAAGTTGTGTTTTTAGTTGCAGTCTTTTTCTCTTCCTGTAAAGTGGACCTAAGTAATCAATTGTCGAGCTGAGTTCCTCCAATGCTTTCAGCATTGTTGTATGTATTTTTCAGGATACAGAGCTCAAATCATGAAAATTGTGTCAGTGTCCAAACATTTCTGGGCCAAACTGTATGTAAGCACCTTGCTGTCCTCTCTCATAAAATGTGTCCCTTGCATACCAGATTATAATGTATGTCTGCATGCATACTATGAGTTTTGGATGTCCTTTGCTGGTCCTTCTATTGTTGGTAGGTCCATGGTTCTATAATAACAGTCTAACCCAATTTTCTGTTTCTTTCTCTTTCTCTCTTTTTTGTTTACTGAACTCAGATTGTGGTGATTTGAAACTGGAGCTGAAGGTGGCTGGTGACGAGGTATTGGGGCTCCGCTTTCCCACCATCCTCTGTAAAAAGCACTCATCTACAATCCCTGTACTGTACTCTCTCTCTCCTTCCAATGCTGTCACAGCTCTCATTCTTGCTCTTTTTAACCATCTCTGGGTTCATCTTAATGAGTAGACCCAGTAAATAAAACAGTTAAGTCAGAGCTGCTACCTGATAGATTGATCATCTTGATCGTCCTACTCAAGCAGAGCTGTAGAATATTTGAAGGCATTACACCACCGCTGCTTCAACTCAGAGGGTGGCTGACTCAGTCACAGGGTCCCATAGGCCATGAGGGGGATCAGGGATTTCATCTCATTCTAGACTTTCTCCTCTCCACCTTGAATCTTCATGTTTTGGGGGTCCTTCCGTTCCCCCACCTTCTGTCACCCCTCCTCAAAAGTGCTGCCACAACAGCCGACTACCCCAGTCACCTCGTTGCAATGCCAACAGAGACGCTGCCTCCAGACTTGCCAGATAGCAAGGCCGCTGGCCCTGCCACTGCCTTCAGTTCTGCTGTACCCCTCCGCATCCTCAACAAGGGCCCTGAGTACTTCAGACGACAGGTACTGCTATATTGTTGATCTAAATCTATCTGAAGCCTCTGCCCGAATCACTGTCTTTTGGAATTTTACTCAACCGGTTGCTGTTTGGACTAAAAACATCAGCCTCATTATACTGTTTACTGATCTCCTCTTTCAGTTGGCTACACACTGTCAGGTTAAGGTGACAATATAATGAAAGAAAAAGAATAAATGATGTATTCATTAATATATTATGTTAAATCTGTGTCTCAGGTGGAACCTAACCCAAAACGCCTCAGTGCTGTTGAGAGACTAGAAGCTGACAAAGCAAAGTACGTCAAGAGCCAGGAAGTTATTAATGCTAAGCAGGAGCCAGTCAAACCACCTGTGCTAGCCAAGACCACCGTCTGCCACACCCTGCTTTCCAAGAGAGGCTCTGAAATTCACTGTGGAGGAAGTGGAGGCGCAATACCTTTTAAAGCATCGAATAACAACGCAAAGTCAGACACATGTGCAACAAGCAGCAGCAGCAAACGGGAGAATTTAAACCTGGAGATCTTAAAAAATCTGCTAAATTCCTCATCCTCTTCAGGAACAGGATCTGAAGCTCTAGGAGGTGGAGCTAAGAGTGCTGCCCTGATGAGATCATCAGGGGGAATGGTCAGGAGCTGGGCACCATCAGGGTAAACTCACATGCTATGCCTATGTTTTATGTAATTCACTAACATTTAAGCAATGACCACACATAGTAAGTGTAAGTGTTAAAGATATTATCACCTGACTGATGACACTAATCACAATACATTATTATTTTGTGATGTCACAGACAAGAAAATTGATTATAGACAAAAAATAAAAAATCCCATATTTTCTGACTGTGAGAGCAAATATATGATATGATTATATGATATGATTTAAGTTCATACTAATATTGCATTGGTCATTTTCACACTTACTGAGACAAATCTAAGTATGTTCATCCCAGACATTAAAATGCTGCGGATCTTGTGGTAGGATCTCTTTAATGTAAATACCCAGGATCACATTTCTGTCCACGAAGACTAAAATTTATTTTACTCATTCTTAATGGACAGATGTGTCTTTCCCATCAATGTGTGTGCATGTGTGTTCATGTCTCATTGCAAACACACTGTAGCCCCTGCTACCTCCATTAGCAGGTATCGCTGTATGGGGTTCCGTTTGTAAAATAGCCCACGTTGAAAAAAACATTTTGTCACATTTAGCTTCAAACAATGTTTAAAAAACTGGTGTGAATTTTTGAAAGTCACTTTTATCACATTCACAACAATATTTGTCAACTTAGAGATATATTTAATAGTTAAATCGAAATATTAAATGTTACACATAAATGTTAAATGTTTACTCTAAATGTTAAATCTAAATCTTAATCCAAATGTTAAATCTAAATCTAAATGTTAAACCTAAATATTTAGGGTAATAATTTAGCTAATATGCAAATTCAACCAGAAGTAAGTACCAAAATAAAAGCCAGAGGAGGTCAGAACCAACTTATCTGGGGAAATGGACTCTTGAACATTTTACAAATGGCACCCCATATCTCTGACTCCATAATTTAAGGATCCAGACATTATTATTATTATTATTATTATTATTATTATTATTAACATAGGTTATAACATTGCTCCTGCTACAGTTCAACTATATCTATGGGTATAGAAATACTATAAGTATTTTTGTCATCATAACCATTGTTTCATTGCACCGCTCATAATGACACCATAGACTTTTAACTCCTCATTGTGTTAATATGTTTAGTACTATTTGCAGCACCATATCACATGTTCACTATTGTCCATAATGTGTTTAATCCATGCAGACAGCAGCTTTCCAGCATGCAAGAGTTACATGCATTGCAGTTGTGTACCTGCCAGTGGGGCTCTGATTGCATGTAAGAGCTAACTGCATGTACATGCACTAACAACCCCTCAAAAGATTTCAAACATGTTGTGACATCCTTTGTCATAAACTCTCAACAATGGTGAGAAAAACTGCCCAAAAAAATTGGGAAGACAATGCATAAACAGGTGAGAAATTCCTCTCCCAGGATGGACAGCTTCTTATAACATTGCACCTGGTACTATTCATAACAGTACTACACCTAAATTCTACCATCATCATAACTACCATTCTGCTGTATCGCTGCTCTGCCTTTTATCTCTCACTCTCTTTCCCTCATACCATGTTTTAAATATTGTTATGTATTGTTTATGTGCTTGTTGGTTAGTGAGTAATATTTCTCCCAGAATGGACAGAACTGCAAACGGTGGCACATGTACAAAGCACATAAACAAAATAACAATATATAACAAAATAACAATATATAAAAATATTGACAACTAAAAAGAGAGAGGGATTTTTATGATGACATAAATACTTGGATGTAGTGGATGTTGTGTTACTAATATCAGCAATGATATAGTAATAATAATTATAACAATAGTAATGCTGCTACTACCACTGATAATACTCAACCATAAAATTAATAACCAATAATAGTAATTTTTAAGTTGTTGTTGGCTGTTGTTGCTTTTGTTGTTGTTAAGTCACAGTGTCAGATCTGGATTCTGAAGCCCTGGAGTCAGATATACCTGCTGATTCATGTCATGTAGTGATGTAATAAATATACCTTTCCCAGCAGTGTAGGCGTAAAGCAGCGTCACTAAGGGATGTATCAGGAATCATTCCCCTCTAACTGTAAGCTTTCACAAAGAGAAAAGTTGAACTTTAACAATAGAGAGGGTGTTTGCCTCCTAAACCCAAAGCAATAGCAGATCTTATAAGTCCACAAAATATGGAGAACAATTGATGAATACCGTATGTATTATTAAAGCTTAAATGGGTTAAAATGAGGGGAAATCGGGAAAAAAAATGAGGGGAAAGTATTCTGGAGCATTGGTTTAACAGAGTACTTAGCAGTATCAGTGATTGTGGGGTAACCCGCTCCATTTTTGATTCGATTTTGTCTTTCAGGCTTGTTATTATGATTACAGTTTTTTAATGTTTGTTTTCTGTTCCTAGGATTCCATTAACATACCGGTCTACAATGACACTAAATGAACAGCCACCAGACTCAGCGCCCACACCAAGCACCTCACACTCTCTCCGCTCCTTCTCCTGTTCATTAAAGGTCCCCTCTATCAACAGTAGGGGACACAGCAGTCCCCAAAAGGGAGGAAACCTCAACCTCAGCAGACAAGTACTGGATGAGAGAGAAGGTGAGGGTGGAGTTGTTAATCGCCCTCGCTCTCCACTACCACCTCTGCTCACCTCCCACTCATCCTCGGACCTCCTGAGACTGTGCAATGGCAAACCACTTCGCACTGCTCGATCCAGCAGTTCCTCAGCTCCACCCCTTCCCCCGAAACCTAACTCAGCTTCCCTCCCCCCTCCTGCGCTTTTTTTGTCACTGCCCCCCCATCAACCGAATCCATCCCCATCACCCTGTGATAACACCAACCCTCCGTCACTACCTTGTGATATTGGAGACCCTTCCACTTCTTCAGTTGATCCCAACTTAGAGCTTGAGCTTGGTTCATCTGTGGCTCGTCGATCCTCACTACACAGATCGAAATCCGACCTGTCAGACCGGTATGCCAGGGCTGGCGCTGATGTGGAGCGCTTTTTTAACTACTGTGGCCTCGACCCCGAGGAGCTGGAGGCAGTTGGTCCAGAAAACTTTACACGAGCCAACTCAGACATTGTTAGCCTAAACTTCCGATCAGCTTCTATGATTTCCTCCGAATGTGACCAGTCACGGCGATCCTCCAATGATGTGCTGTCAGACGGGGATGAGGGTGAGGAGGATGAGGAGGGGGCCGGGGAGCGTGTTCCATATGGCATCTCAGCTGTGGAGCGAAATGCAAGAGTCATTAAGTGGCTGTATAGCATCAAACAGGCAAGAGAGACACAAAAAGTGTCACATGTTTAGGACAAGCACTACCGACAAATGGTCTGTTTTAGAATGAATAGATGGGCAATAATTTCTCACAGATTTAGTGGTTGAATTTGGGTCTGAATAGAAAGTGTATTAAAAAATATTAGCGGGATGATTGGACAGAAGAGAGTGGCAGGTCTAAGTAGGTCTAAGGTCGAAGAATATGAACACATTTTAGATTAAAAATGAATAAAGAGATATGGAAAAGGGCCACGGTCTAGAATAGAGCTCCAAATGTGTTGGGAAATGTGTCATGAATGGAGAGGGACATAATAAACAACGACAAAGACGTGTCTTTGACATGAGACACATAAACAAAGGACATATATACATATATATATAAAATAGCTGTTTCTCTTTGGACAAAGCTTAACCTCATAGACAAAGTTTGTCAATGTGTTTAAATAACAAGTCTGAAGAATGGTTCAGCTGTTTGAAGACACTTGCTGTTTCTCAGATTTTTTTATTTCCGCCATAAAATCATCACCAACCTCTCTGCTCCACACAGCTATTCCTGAAGCAGTGAAACATTCAAGCCATTTGAAGTTTCATGATTATGAAGAGTTACATCGTCTTGTTACAAACAGTGGCTTCAAAAAATATTCAGTCCCCTTTCCTTTCTGGACAGTTATTTATTCTGTTGTTTTGTAGATTTTGTTTTATGTAGAAATAATTAGTTGCCCATCAGTCTACACTCCATAACAATAATAACAATAATAATCAATAAATTGCAGAGTCCTTAAAAGTAAAAAACTAAAATTGGGTACCACTCATCCAGGCAGCCTAAGCTCTGAAGTCTAAAGAGAGTTTCTTGGATGTCATTGCTTGGTTTTTGTTAATGCTGTTCCAGTTATTAGACTTTATACAGGTGTGTACCTTCCTAATCTACAAATTGGGAGAAATCACAATTTTATCATTTTGTGTACAAAACAAATTAGAGTGCACAAAGAAAAATGGTCTGACAACTTTTTAACACCAGTGCTTATTATCAATGGACATCTGGCTAAATCTGACTTTAATATATATGAACTTTGGGAATTCGCATTAAATTTGAGATGGGAACAGAACTAATGTGCTTTGAAGACTTCTGTCTGTTCAACGCACATGAACAACAAGCATTTTTGTTTCATTGCGGATACGGTTAATATGTATACTACATATTATTGTTATTATTGTGGCATGATAGTACCAGCACCGTCAAGACACTTAGTTGTTGTAAGTGGCTGCTTGAGGAATAATTGGTTGTCAGCACCTAACGGAGATACTGTAATTAAATTAAGACCATGAGGCGTATCGGATGACACTGTTTTGGACACATTATATGATCTATAAACTCTAAAGCATATGTAACACATTCAGGTCATTGTGCTGATACCATTATGGTTGTGCACTTAATTTGTAAATGGGTTTAATATTTTTAGTTTAGTGGCAAATTTTGGTTTGGTCATTTTTGACTTGTAGGAATCATCACTTTCTGGTTAGCTTCCAATCAAACAGTGGGATGGTTTGTCTGTGGTAAAAACGTGAACCATTGCTCGAATTACTTTATAATTTTTTCTAATCCTTTGCTACAACAGGGATGATCATTCTGGTTTAACAAAAATAATGCAGGACACCAAACTCTCCTTCTAAAACAGAATATTCTATAATTATGTAGAACACAAGGAACACAGGAATGCATGTTAGCAATACTTAATCAAGCTGTCCACAAGGAAAGAGCAGGACATTTTGCTAAATAGGATAGCATAGGTGGAATTAAGATTGTGATAATGTGATGTGTCTCTCCATATTCTGCATACAGTACATGTTATAACAGGTTGTACTATAGACCACTTCCTGTCAACACAGCAGAAACTCCAGTAGCAGTTCTGTCTTATGTCAAAAAACACTGCAGGCTGTATTCATCACAAACACCCTATTGATATCAATGTTCTTAGTTCTGTTTTCTCTCATGGGTGTCTTCAAAACCAACCACAGGAAGACACGTGTACTTTTAAAAGCCCTCATGTGCTCCTTGAAAATGAACCATCAGTACTCTGCATATTCCCCTCTGTCGCTCTTTCTCTCTCTGTCTGTCTCTCTCACGCTCATAAAGGTTTCAGATATTGTTATTTTGTTAATACGCTCTGTACAAACAGCAATCATGATGCAAACATGGCATTTGTATGCATCAAATGCACTTCTGTCCATCCTGGGAGATGAATCTCTCACTTGTAACTCTTCTTGGGGTTCATTTGTTTGTTTTCTAGCACTTCTATCCTTTTGAGGTTCATAGGTTCATCACGCCCACATTCACATTTGTGGTCAATTTTTAATTTGGGCTATAGAAATATAATTTGATTGAATTAGATTTCGAATGTCACCTTCAACCTTAAGTTTGTCATCTATCTACAACTCGCTGACATGTTTCAAGGCCTGAAATCTTATCTGTGTGAAAGTTGTGCCACATCCACGTCTATTGTCCATCATCATTCGGTCACATACTCCCAACAGCAACAACTTTGCCATTTCCCTTGTTAATACGCTGACAAAATACAACTTGGTGATTTTTGTTCAATGCAAGTCATAATTTACCATTGGAACCTTGTCATTAAGTATAAATAATATTTCATTATAGGAAATGTGACATGAGTTTTAAAAATGCTAGTGCCACAAAATAAGAGAGAAACTTACTTAACTTAAAACTTAAATACACTACCAAACATCTCCAATTTTGTGAAAACAATTTAGGTTGCATGGTATAAATGAAGAAAATAAATTAGAACACTGCCTGAATAGAATTTCTTATATTATTTCTGTTTCTCTAAATAGATTCTTTGTGATAAATGAACATGTTTGTTGTGTTACAAACGAGCTGTTACATGTCATGCACATGTCACCCTGGATGCAGTGCCACATACTGAACAGAGCTGGATTCAGACTGATAAAACCTCCAGTTAGCTTCACTATAGGGTATAGTATACATTCACATTGTTGCTACAAAGGTTATTATTTTAGGCCTGTACTAACAGGAAGAATAATTACAGTGATAAATAACCAGTAAATTTTGCAAATGAACATGCAAGTACGAATGCAAAATCCAAACCTGTCCTATAAAACTACTTACTCATTAAATGTAAGTGCGTAATTGCACTCCTAATGGAGTCTCAGCATCTGGGTACAAAAACCAGTATTGTCTAGAGTGCACAACAGTGATGACCTGCCACAGTTCCCAAAACCGCTGCCATTCTTAAACGAGAGAAGATCACACATTCTAGCGAAACAGCATTGTTGGAGTTGTAGGTAAATTCGGCCTTTGATTCAAACATATTTCCCAATAAGACAGAAGTGGATGTGAAGCCAGCTGGGAGAAAGATTCCCTCTCCTCGCACTGACCTCAGAGCTGTGCAAGCATGTACAACACATTTAACCCCCCGACCTTTCACCCCTGGCTTCCTCTCCCAGTCAGACCCAAGGAAACCCCAAGGCTTATCACCATCCGCATTAAAAAAGACAATCTTTTGTTCTGACAGCATCCTAATTCTTCATGTGTTTGCGTGGTGTGTGTGTATGTGTGTATTTTTTACACACATACACAGCTTTTTTGTTAGCTTGGATTGACCATTGTAGTTCCTCTGTGGTACCTGTTTTTTAAAAACCCTTTTTCTTGTGTACATGATGTAAGTAAGTGTATATAAAGCATTGTGTTTAATTTCACTGTTTCTCTGTCTGACGGTTTATGTAAACGAGATTCTGGAATTTTTTTTTTGTTTTTTTGTTTTTTTTTTTGCCCAATGTGAAGAACTGTTCGATCAAATTAGGCAAGGTTATTTCAGAGACTTCAGTGTTGGTTGTGTTTGTGTGACAATAAAATTGTTACATCTTGCTTAATTAAAAACAAACAAAAAATTGTGTTAAGGTTCTTTTGCATATTTCAATAAATGTCAATAAATGCCATCTTTTGCCACTGGAGGGATTTTTTTCTTGCGTTAATAAACTGCAGTAAAATTGTAACAAATTTTGTATGAAGCTGAACAAAAACCACCTCAATTAGAGGTGCTAGTGGTGCACTTGACTTGACTTGTCATAGTCCCCCTGGTCAAGCTAAATGGCCATAAAAAGTATGTTTGATTAAGGTAAATTCTGTCTGATCACAGCAGGTCTGCTGCATTATTAGGTACAACAGATCTGGCCCAATCCAGAATCTGCAGAAAATTCTTTCCTTCACATGAGTTGTCAAAAACATCATATCAGAAATAACTCCTCAGCTCATGTTTCCACTACAGATGAAAACAAGCATAACCTGTAAAAATGATTTTGTTTACATTATTATAAATGTCATATATGTTGCAGATCATTAAACCCTCTGTGCCAAATTATGATTTATAAATATGGGTCTTCATACAAATAACATTTGACTGGCTCACTTGATTTGACAATCTTTGGTCATTTTAAAACATTGTTTAGGCCAAATCAGTTTGGCTGAGGGCAGTTATGGCAAGATCTTTCCATTTAGATTACATTTATTTCAGCATTGCACTCCTGGCCAAATTGCTTGTCTCTGATTAAACTGCTTCATTGTTTCTAAAAGAAACTCAAATTAAAGCAACATTGATAATATGTGTATTGTATTTTACATTTACTCTAATATAAGTGAGGGTGGGCCCCACTTCTCCATTATCTCCAAGGGTTTGGGAAGAGGAATATCCCTGTTGTGAATAGTCATCATTTTTCCCACAATGTTGTGGAATGTAATCTGTGGCTCGAGGCCTCTAAATGGTATTTGGTACAGATTGCAAAACTTAGAATTTAATATGGTTTATTAATTTTGTTGCATTGCATTTATTGCTTGGCTTATGTTAATGTGTTATTCATCCAGCTCTATTCTTGTTGGATAAAATGTTTTTCAGATATGAAATATTTTTCAGATATGAATTGTTAAACTTCCCCCAATTAAGTTGCCTGCTTATGGTTCAGAATTTTTTTCTTGTTGCTTGATATCTTCCCTAACTTCCCAGGTGCAGTGGCCAAATGTTACTACAGCAGACATGATCACACCAACAATGGCATGATATGTCCTAATCATGTAATTCTGCCCTGGTTAATCAGGAGTCATGTATTGTTGCACAGTGATGATTGTGTACTGTCAGCCTTTTGGTGTTTGAGTACCATGAGGACAAAGGTACAGCAAGTATAGTAGGCTACAGTGTATTGTACAGCATATTGACTGTGAGCTAATTCATTTCATTATAAACTAGTATCAAACCTCCTCTGCACATGACAATTTATCCAGTTTGTTATTCCCATATAAATGAGGATAACACCGTTCAGTATAACCCAGTGTAGTTCAATTCAAACTGCAGTTAGAGCACCTTTCAAAAGCAAAGATTTCATATAATGCGATTTGTCTTGACACAAACTTCACAAAGTACAGTACAGAGGGAATAAATAAAATATAAACCTATACATATGCCTATTATTTTCAAATGTAGACAAACAGGCTTGTATTTTATATCATTTCTCGTTTAACTCTGAATAAGTGTGATAAGACAACCCTGAAACGAACCAAGAAGAAATGAAGAAATGCTATGTGCCGCCACTTGATGGCGATAACGACAAGCAAGAAGACAACCTGCAGGAAGACTAATAAAGGACATGTGGACGTAACCTTTCGGTCATAACACATCTTTCTTCACACGTTCCAAAGTCTTTCGCTGCGGAGTTGTTGTCTAAATGTCAAAAAGGAATGATAATAATCACCGGAAAATATTTCGGCAGCAATCACGTGACGACAGGACCCGGAAGAGAAACTTTGGCCAGCTGATTTCGGTATCCGGAAGTCGAAGAGCCGTGCCGCTGAACATGTACGTTGGCTCGGTTCGACCCGAATGGTGGAGTCCCTGCAGAGGTCCTCGGCAGCGTCACCTGTCGGATGATCCTGGAGATGTGCAGAGGCTAACCTGATAAAAACTGGAATGACTTCTCTCCAGTCCCACAGATAGACAGGAGTGAGGTGAATAAGGTGTCTTGCTGTGTTATTTCCTCCTGTCTCACCACCTGTTTACATACATTCAAAGTGGGCGGAAGTTGGATGACAGTGAACACTTGTGTGTTACGCTCATTGTGTGTCATGCACATTGTGTAATAGATTGCTCTTCTGTCCCTCTGTCATTACCCATACAAAATAATAGGCAGAGGAACAGCCCTTGATGTTGTTGCTGAATATCGTGGTGACGTCCTGTAAACAAATGCATTTGGGCATTAGATAGATAAACAACAATAAATTTGAGCCATGCGAACAGATATTATAATTGTTAAATATAAACAGGGCCGAGATTTTTCGATCTTCTTTTCTCTGGTGGTGTTGTGAAACAGAGGGCGGAAGCATACTGCGTAGAAACGTACATACATACTGACCATTCCTCATGTAGAGGAGGTAGGTTATGGAAGTGTCGCTGCCACGTGACATCAGGTGCCTCTCAAAGAGGGAGGATTATTTCTGTAGTGATTTCTGATAGTAGTACTTCAGTATTTCTGCCATCTTTCACCTGGTCACTTTAAGCTGGATGTTATACAGAGAACTACCCAACACAGTGAATTCAGCTTAGTAAAGCAGGGATTTTATGGAGACTCATCTTTTTTAATGGGGCTAGTTTATATATAGTTTACCATCATATACACTACATTACAACAAATCCCATTTGTTGCCTCTTACAATCAGGGACCTTTTCTACCCCGAGTTCCCACAGGGTCCTACAGAGACTCCTCTGATTTCCATGTTCTCGTACAGAGATGGAGGAGACCTTCTGTCATTGCTGTCAGCTCCTCCTGCAGCAGTCAGAGCAGCTGAGAGATGGCTGGAGCTGGGAGCCAGTCCAGGTGAGTCCAGGTCTGCCCTTTTATTCTCATCAGTGTTGACAAACCGCGAGAGCCTGCTGCAGACCAGACTGTGATTAATGGCAGTGTCTGATCTGTGTTAAGGGCTCACAGGAGGGCTACTTGAAGAAGACTGTGCTCAGGTCAGTCCTTATCAAATCAAGCCTAGTATGGGATCAGGTGTCAAACACCTTCTGTCAACCCGGGCTTCATCAACAGCAACAGGAAAAGGAGCAGGTGAAGAACTGAACATCCCAACACTCATCTCATAACCCTATTTTTATTTTAATTAACCTTAATTGTGTATTAAACGAATGATCTGAACACAAGCTCCCATCTTTCATAATCAGTGATGTGTATCAATAGTGAAGGATTGTTTCAGATTGACAGCTTCATGCAGCCACAGGCACTGGTACAAGATCAAGCTCCTGCACATACAGTAATAACCTGTCTCTTCTTCCCCGACAGTCTGCTCTCGTCCCATTTGATGGTGACTGCCTTAAAGGTGAACTGGATGATGGAGAAGACAGTGGACTTCAGTGTGCTGTGTCTGAGGACAGCAGCCAGGTGATTCAGTACGAGTATCACATCCTGTACTCCTGCAGCTACAGCTGTCCTGTGCTCTATTTCAGAGCCTGCACACTGGGTGAGTTACATGTGGGACCGTGTCAGTTACACACACACACACACAGACACACACACACACACACTGCTACTTTAACTGTTAACTGTATATTGTCAAACTACAGATAGTTGTTGTATATTGATGTCGAGGGTTTGTGAGTGAGTGGTTAAACTGTGTCTAACCCATAGAATTCACTTTTTACCTTGGACAGAGGGGAGGAGTCTGTCATTGGACGAGGTGTGGAGGTCTGTTCATCCAAACTTCAAACTGCGACTGCAGGAGAGTCCTCTCAATACGATCACTCAACAGGTAACACAGGCCCTTTCAGCCCCTTTTAGAATGACATCACCCTGAATGTGTCCTCACATCTGATCACTCAACAAGACTGTATTTCAGTCTAACACAAATAACATCCAGCAGACCAGAGATTTACCTGGGTACATATAAGCACATACATTTAACAGTTATTACTTCAGCTTCTAGCTCCATTGACTTCTTTTAGATAGCTGCTGAAATGTGAGATAGTAACAAGCAGATGTAATCCACATTCATCAAACACATAGCATTCTCCTTTCACTGAATGAATTCCAGTGGATTAAAAAGACATCCAGGCCTGAACAAAAGGAGAGAGCTCTTATTGCATGCAGACTGTAGGCGCTCTGTTTAACTGAAAACATGTAGTATAGAAAGTGAAATTTAGTAAAACATGCTGCTCATGATGATGATGCACAGCAGTGTGCCGTGAGAGATCGTCAGGTGTGCCGTGACTTCAGTGTGCTGTGTCTGAGGACAGCAGCCAGGTGATTCAGTACGAGTATCACATCCTGTACTCCTGCAGCTACAGCTGTCCTGTGCTCTATTTCAGAGCCTGCACACTGGGTGAGTTACATGTGGGACCGTGTCAGTTACACACACACACACACACACACACACACACACACACACACACACACACAGCTACTTTAACTGTTAACTGTATATTGTCAAACTACAGATAGTTGTTGTATATTGATGTCGAGGGTTTGTGAGTGAGTGGTTAAACTGTGTCTAACCCATAGAATTCACTTTTTACCTTGGACAGAGGGGAGGAGTCTGTCATTAGACGAGGTGTGGAGGTCTGTTCATCCAAACTTCAAACTGCGACTGCAGGAGAGTCCTCTCAATACGATCACTCAACAGGTAACACAGGCCCTTTCAGACCCTTTTAGAATGACATCACCCTGAATGTGTCCTCACATCTGATCACTCTATAAGACACAAATAACATCCAGCAGACCAGAGATTTACCTGGGTACATATAAGCACATACATTCAACAGTTATTACTTCAGCTTCTAGCTCCATTGACTTCTTTTAGATAGCTGCTGAAATGGGAGGTAGTAACAAGCAGATGTAATCCACATTCATCAAACACATAGCATTCTCCTTTCACTGAATGAATTCCAGTGGATTAAAAAGACATCTACCTCCAGGCCTGAACAAAAGGAGAGAGCTGTTATTGCATGTAGACTGTAGGCTCTCTGTTTAACTGAAAACATGTAGTATAGAAAGTGAAATTTAGTAAAACATGCTGCTCATGATGATGATGCACACCAGTGTGCCGTGAGAGATCGTCAGGTGTGCCGTGGGAAATTGTCCAATTTCACTTAATTGGTCAAAAAAATATTTAGTCACTGCAAATGATTGTTTGTGCCTGTGTTACAGCCTGAGGGCCAGGGCTGAATGTTGTCAGATGCCTTGATGACATGTGTGCAGACATCGAAAGTGTTGTTTTGGAAACTTTTGGTAACATTTTCTAACTTTTTTGATTGCCGGTGTGCCACGGGATTTTGTTAAATGTAAAAAATGTGCCGTGGCTCAAAAAAGGTTGAAAAACACTGCACTAGGGGACAGAAGCGTACTAAGGAAGAATCAGAATGGCAGATTTGAATGGCAGATGTGAACAGATGTACTAAATGGCCTTTTGGGACCGAATCTCTCAGGACAGAGAATCTCTTACTACCAAGTTTGAGCAGACCCACAAAAAAGATGCATCAATAAGCATCACTATGATGATGATGATGATGATGTACCTCTTTGAAGTTCCACTATGATCTGCTCTGTGTGTCAGGAGCATCCCCTGCTAGGTCAGCCCTTCTTCATGCTTCATCCCTGTAGAACAGAGGAGTTCCTGAGGCCTTTGTTACAGGTGGCTCAGGATGAAAACAGGTACAATCAAAAATATTGTTTTTTATTTGGTGCTTTGCTCAAAGTCTTAAAACCTGTCAGTTTCATGGTATCTGTGCATGTGTGTCTGAATAGGCCTGTGAACTACGTGTTGACGTGGCTCAGTGTGGTTGGTCCTGTGGTTGGTCTGGACGTCCCTCTGCAGTACCATACCCGGCTCCATCCTACAGCCTCACACTGCAACACCAAGACAGACTAGGACTACAGACTCTAGAGCAGCAGACATTCAGAGGCCCTGAAGACAAATTGTTTTTTTTGTTGAAATTATTTTGAATTTATTTAATTACACATTTGTGTGAAGATATATGACAATATATGAAAAACTCATATTGGGACAAGGACCTTAGGTTCTGCATTTTTCCCTGATCATGGGACTTTTTTGAAGTCACAGAGGCAAAACTAAAACTCCTTTCCTTTTAAAATAATAGTTTCCATTATGGCACATGAAGATGCAGCATCATATTATACATACATATTTAGATATAAGCATAAGGGATTATCCACTGTAAGAAGAAGGGGTGGCTTAGATCACCAAGCCTGGCATGAGGAGGTGATGTAGGAGATCCAGATCCAGATCCAGAGGATCCAGAACCACCAGTTTGCAATGCAAGAGGAAAACAGTAAAGTGTACCAGTGAAATGGATACTGAGAAATAAATAGGAATTAGAGGAACTGTGACTCAGATGACTTTGGGGAAAGAAACTGGACTTGTATGTGTTATAGAAATGATGAGGTTACAGATGTGAGATGATGACCACACAGAGCCAGGATGACTCCGGTTGAAGATGGGCTTTACTGAGTGCTGAGGAGAAATGACAGTAGTCTCAGATGGCCTGAGAGGAAGCAGAGCAAGCTGAGTCATCTGCAGTAGTTAGGGTTAGGGTTAGGGTGGAGACACTGGCAGTAAACAGCTGAAAGGCCCAAAAGTTATGAACTAGTGAGTAACTGAGTGACTTTGTTACAATGAGGTATGTCTAGCTATTACACTGAATAGTAACTGGATATTATTAAAGTTAAGGCAGTCTTTCATATGTCACTTTCACATTTAGCGTACCATGTTAGCGATTGCCAGTTTAATTGCGAGAAAGTAGCTTGTTTAATTTGCCAATAGGTGGCAGTGTCGCTCCACAAACAGTGTGTGGAGAGTTTCTCTATGAGTGTGAAATTGACCAAATAAAATATGAAATCAATCACACTGATCAGAGGCTTCACGTTACATTTTGAATGGTTAATGAGAACTTCAGGCACAATTGTCAGACGCACAAAGACACTGGACACAAAATCAATAGAGCAGAATTTCACCTCCAGTCGACTCACGGAACCAAAAAATAAATAAAATAAAAAATAGAAGGGGCTGCATTTGAAGGTGCATCTCAATGATGAACTCTTATTCACTTTAGTTCTTTATGTTCAATAACGTTTGCTCACCTGGAAACTGCTGCACACCCGACATTACTGAATGTCCTGGTTTGGCATTCTGGGCTTACTTTGGTTGAATTCAGCTTAAGCTCTTCTCTCTTCCCTTTTTGTTGTTGTGGCCTTTGGAGCCGAGATCTTAATGTACTAAAACATGAAATTCACTTTTATAACAAGAACTTGTCTCATATCCACGTTTGTAACTCAAACTCAAAAAGCCAAAACGAGGAAACTAATCCGAATCCAAATGGTTCTGGAGTTCCTGGAGACACAGGAGTTAAATAAAGAGCCAGTCCCTGTAGAATGAATAGATTCCTGAGAGGGTATTCATAAGGAAGTAATCACATTCATTCAATGTATCATGCAGCATTCTGGTTCTGTTGACTCAACCATGGCTGTGGAATCACCTCTCATGATTGCGTAGTAAACATGCTGAGATTAGTGCTGAGAGCAGACACACATGACCCTTATGACCTTGACTCAGACTGAGTATAAGTCAGTCTGCTGTAGTTTCGAGGGCAGCACCGCAGGCATTGCAGCACAACCCCTCCCATTCAGCAACCGACACCCCACTCATGACCCCAGGCGCCAATTAGGATTTCACCAGTAACTACCCTAGACCCTCATTAACAGTTAATTAAATCCGTTCTATCTGGAATTCTGTTTAAATCTGGGTGGAATACTTATAAGAAAGCTTTAAAAAGCTCCAAAGTGACTAGGAGCTAAGACAGAGCTTTTGTTCTGAGATGCCCCCCTTTCTACTTGAAAGAACATCAACTTTTCAACATCAAAACATCTCTTCATGGTTTTCAATCAGTTTTCATTTTTACATGCTTCACACCCTAACTTTGGTCAGAAAGCAAACAAAGGCATTTTCTTTTCCACAATGTAGATTTTATTCTAAAAAGCAGTTTGAATGTGCTGAGGCCTTTCGATAGTATATCTGAACGCAGGAACAGGTTGAAATTCTAAACCATTTAAATAGTTGTTTCACAAAAATAATGTCCATTTATTCTCAAACAGGTAACAAAATGCTACAAAACGATTGTATCTCTATACACATAAAAACATAGAAAAGTCCATGTGAATGGCTGTACACAAGTAGCTTCCTGATCCAGTTCCTTGTCCTCTTCTCTTAATGCCGTCGTCGCTTCACCATTAGGTGAACTTATATGTGTCACTGTTAAGGAATGCAATTATTTTCCATAAGACAGTAATACAGCTCCAGTCTTTAACAGAAAAGACATAGCTTTAATGGCGAGATCAGGGTTTTTCATTTTCACCCAAGTTGAAAAATGTTAGTCGTACATAAGTGTCATTGAAAATTTTAAATGTGTTGTGGTTAGGGCAATACTGATCTTGGTATCTTACTATGTAAACAAATTGTATATTGATGTAGTTATTAATTGTTTTATTTCAAACTAACTGTGGGAAAGAGAAGAGTCTACAGAAAGAAAATGTCCAAATGTTTAACAAAGGTCTTTATGTAGAATTGTGTTCAGGTAAGTAGGTCAAAAAAAGCACTGTAAAGGATATGAGTCATAGTCGAGTTTCTGGGTGAGAACACCTGTCAGGATAAACTCAGCGTTGTGAACATCTGGACAACAGAAATGACAGACAACATCAGAGACATGGAGCAACACATCAGCACAATTTGTAGGAGAATGTTACAGATAATCTGTTTATCTGGTGCAGCATGTCACTTTGTTAATCTTTTAGAGACTTTAGAGGTTTTAATTTAGTGGGAAGGAGGTGGTATGGTGCATTTCTAAAGTTGCTCAAGTAATAAAGCATCTCAATGTGTCACTGGCAAATGGCAAATAATCCCAAAATATTGTTATTAAACACTTATGACAGAGAAATGTATGAGACTTGATTTTACAGTAAACCCTATCATTTAGAAATAAAAAGAAAACAAGTAAAACCACATATATGACTTTAATTAAAAACCACTATATAAATACATAAAGCTATTTAGCCCACAGCTGGCTCTTCAGTCAAGAAAATCTAAAATGGACTAGTAAGAGGCACAAATTATCAAAATGATTTAATAAATACACTTGCACATCAAATACGACTTTTACCTAACCAGTCAGCCTGACAAAAAGCTGTGAGACCGCATCTGTGTGCTACTCGAAACCTATTAGCCTACCTTTGTCAGGAATAGCATGACATTTCACTATAGCTGAGGAATTAGCATGCCTGTGTACTGTCTGTAAACTATGTCGGCGTCCACACTATTGCGTTTTCAAATTAAACTGAAACAATTCTGTTGCGGAAGCACTGTTCATCCACATTAAACTGCCAATTTTGTGTTCCCAAGGCGGAACGATTTGGACACGCCAGCTCCATCAAATTCATCTGCGATCGATTGTTTTGCGTCTGTGTCTGGGTGGTTGGAAGCGGAAACTTTTGGATACGCTGATGCAGCAGCTCGAGCTGCCGTCCTGATTGGACCGCGTCAGCAGGGACGGACTGGCCATCGGGCATCACGGGCATTTTCCCGGCGAGCCGACATGCTATTTGGGCCGACAGTCTCTGCGCTTTTTTAAAATTTAAATATTGATCTGACCAGTCCATAAAACCTTGTAGATCAGCATGTGATATGACACTCGAAAATCTTATACAAGAAGACAACTGCTTTGGAATAACAGAGCTTTCAATGTCGACACCTACATATGCAGGGTCACGACACTTTGCATCGTACTTGTAATTTGCCCAAGCAAAAAAATCTGCTCTTATTGAATTATTTTCTTCAACAACAAAAGAAGCAAAATTAATTAAAATAAATAATAATAATAAATCGGCTTTGAGTTTTAGTCAATTTGCTTGGCCGCAGCCTGTGTGAGCATGTGTTTTTGTGCATGAGTGTGCTACTTACCAATGTTCTTTAAGAAGTATTCTCTGCAGAGATGGAGGTCATTGTCACAGGAAATTATGATGATCTCTGGAAGGTTCTGCATACAAGACCAACATGTTAATACAATTAAAATCTGAATTGAGACACCTTCACATACCGAGCCCTGAGCACTATAAATAAATGTATTATATGGACGTAGACCATATAAGGGTTAATGTTCCAACCTCATTTTGCTGCTCTTTTTCAAGAGGAGTGATCCTTAAGACAAATGTGACAGAGGCATTAAAGAATTCTCGTGTGAATGTGTTTATGAACCTTGTTCTGTTTGTGCTCCATGATCTTTCTGTAAGAGGGCTGTTTGGTCATCAGCTTTCCTCCAGCACTCTCCAGAATGGACTTCATGGTGCTGAGACTGGGGCAGATCCCTGGGGTGAGGTAGAAGTACTTCCCCTACATCAACAAGTGAATGAGGCAGTTAGAGATATGGTCAGTGAGGGCCGGTGGAAATTATTAATTATAATTGAACATTCACCACAGCAGCTGTGCAAGCTCTTTGTAATACTAAATGTATCAAATCAAAAATATACTGAGCACCAAAAAACAATCATTTGTGTTTGTATTGGCCTCTCCGTGTTAGTATTCGAGTCCATATTAGTCCATAATGTGTTGGTTTGAGAGTTGTTGTCAGACCTTAAAGAGTGGTGCACTGCGGGCTCTCTTTAGTGATTCCTCCAGACTGAAGCCAAACAACACCTCTGCCTCTGCATCCTTCAGATTGTGAATCTGCTCATCTGCAATAAATACAGACAAGGCTGAGTTACACTTGTGACGGAAAACCATACTTAATAATTAAAAACAGTAATTACTTTATTTCTCATGTAGTGTGGAAAGTAAATTAAATTAGAAAATATTTTTTGCAAGAGAATCTGAATGGTTAATTAGTGAGCACACATACACTCACAGACAGTACACAATACATACCCACAAACTTATGGCTCTTCCAGCTGTCCTCCAGCCACTCTGGGCTGACAATGTGTTTGACTACAGACATGGCAGTGAGGAACTTGACAGTGCGAGTCACTTTACCAGCCACCAGGTGAGTGGCTTTCAAACTGCTGTCTGCTACTTCACCACCTAATGCATGCAATTTCTGCAGGGGGAGGAAAAGCCAGGCAAAAACACAAATAACATTTAGTAACTGCGTATCATTGTTGCAAAGCTTGCACTGATTTGAATACACTTGCAGGGTTACTCTACTCTACTACTGAACCAATTACCATTCATTTAGTGGAGGGATTTTAGTGGTGCATGTGATTAGGGGTGTGGATACGGGATGCTTTAAAAAAAAATCTTAACGTGTGTGAGATGTTTTTAGTGTTGGTGAAGGTTATGTGTTCTTTGACCATTTCTTGACAGACGGATTCTGTCTGCTTGTAGGCTGACCTGCACCAAAGAGGAAAGGCTGGTGCCTATCTGCATGAATGTTAGTGAGATGAAGAGATGTGTGAGTAAAGAACAATGCAGACTTTACCTTTGTGTACTGCTGTACTTGTGCAGGTTCAAAGCCTGTGAACATAACTCTGGGAGCGGACTCTGGAGGGAGCATGTCACTGGGGGACTGGATCTCCTCCATTCTGCAAATAACATTTTACTTAAAGCCACAATATTGATCTTTATATTGCCAGTCTTCTGACATTTGAAGTGTAGACCAAAACTTT
The DNA here is from genome assembly GCA_016785345.1 of Trinectes maculatus. Classification (NCBI taxonomy): domain Eukaryota; kingdom Metazoa; phylum Chordata; class Actinopteri; order Pleuronectiformes; family Achiridae; genus Trinectes; species Trinectes maculatus. Next base: position 99,796 of record JAFBJQ010001848.1, on the reverse strand, counting down.
ATCATGTCACAGCAACAAACAAAGCAGATTTTCTCACAGATCTGTTGTACTGACCTGGCCTTCTTGTTTGCAGGCTGGTTGGTGGAGTCTGTGACCTTTTGTTTCTGCAGGAGCTGGACATTCTACACACCAGAAAAAAGTAAAGACTCAGACAGATGAGCCTGCCAAACAAAGGCTGTCGCACTTTTCAATTATTGCCTGTTTATAAATTATGTATTAAGTACTAAAAAGTCCTTCAGCGGATCTAGACAAAAAGACAAAACCGTTGTTTTTATCCCTGCAGACTGATTTTGAATGCAGCCCTAGAATTCGACTGTGATGGTGTATCAGGTGTTTTTTATTATTAAAATTTTCTTTAAAATGTGTCCATTATCTTTGGACGCTCTCTTCAGTTTTAATGATCTACAGTGTATTCAGAAAGTATTTACACCCCATTACTGTTTTCACATTTTGTTATGTTACAACCTCAATCAAAAATTGTTTAAATTATTTATTCTCATTCATCTACACTCAATAAACTCTAATGACATGTGGGAAACAAACTTTTAGACCCTTGTATTAAAGATGTATTAAAGAAAAAAATCTGAAGTTTCACATATGCCGAACATTCAGACCTTTTCTGGAAATTAAGCTTGTATCTCATGTCAACTTCATATCCTGAGACCACATCCACAGCTTGGATCATAAAAGGTCTGGAAATAGAAAACATGTGCTCGACACATTGTTGCAATAATCTTATACGACAGAACTTAAACTTACCACCAAAGCCTCTGGAGATACTTTGACTGGGGTTCTCCAAGCAGCTATAGACAAAGACATCTTAATTTACACTCACATCAACATCATTATTCATGCATAAGTATATACACAACACAGCAATGCCAGTGCAGCACGTACATTTACAAAACTGTGTGCTGTGCTGTGTCTTGCATTGAATGTATCAACCCACTGTAATGATTTCATTAGTGTTCAATTTAATAAACTGGCCAATAGTGGTCCATTTTAATTAACATATACTCAGTTGAACATACCTAACAGGTTCTGGACCAGCTGTGGGTTAGGCACTAGTGGTTCAGGTTGTGTGTAGATCAGATATCTGCTGTGCTGAATCTGTCTCAGTGCTTCAAAATTGCCCAGCAATATATCACATAGCCACTGGGCATTTACACATGGGATCTTCCACTCCTTGGCCTTCTCATACTTGAGTCCATTTGGTCTGAAGAGAGATCAACAAGACAACCACATCACCAAAACTCACCACACACAGACAAGTGTTTTATTATTGTATATGAGTGGAGTATATGGGCTTAATAAAAATGGATGCCAACTGGTCCTTATCATGTTGGAAACATAAAGGCTGCACAGTGTTACATCAGGTTTAGTAACTGTATTGAACAACTGACACAAATCTGTGTGCTGTCAAATGTGTGTATTTCAGTAATGTTTGTATCCAGTAGAGTATTTTAATTTACCTCAATTTCAGTAATGTTCCAAAATAAAAGTGTTTTGCATATTATAAATTCCACTGCTTATATCCAAAGAGGAACTTACATACAAGAAATGTTCATAAGACGTACATTTAATTACAACTGAAAGACCACTGTATTTACACTTTGTCTCTACAAATGGGATGAAGAGAGCAAACATTCATTTAACCCTATGCCACTCTTACTCTTTACAGATGAGGACTGTATTGCTACGGCACAGATATCCAGTGTATCTGGCACCAGCCAGGTAGGCCATCAACTTTAGGTCATCTCTGTCAGCATCCACAAAACCTGTCACTGATATAATCTGAGAAGCAAGACAAAGAGACAACAGGCAGATGTTAAAAACACCATTAACAAAAAAGTGGAAATGTGAAGTTATTTAAAAGCAATATATTCTTAAGTTGGTGCAGGAAAATGTTACTGATTGCACTACTATTTTTTCAGTAGGCAGAGTCTCAGTCTGGGGGCTGGAGTATGTCCATTTTGGAAATAAGCACTTCTGCTGGCTAAATTAACCGTAAACAAAGGTAGTACTGACTAAAATGCTACAGATTGTTACTGCTGCTAAACAAGAAACACAAGAGAAACTAAAGTGGTGCAAGATGGACAGGTGTTATTTTTATCTCATAATGGGACTCAGCAGCATGTAGTGTTTATGCCTGTATGCACTCTCTACATTGTCTGGGCATGCCCCGCTGAGCAGTAAATAAATAAATAGCTCTAACCTTTCAATGGAAATTTTGTTTTTAGGAAACAAACAAACAGTAGAATTTATTCTGGTAATATATTTGACTATGGGAATAAAAGGAAATCATTGGGTTTGGGAGATGGACCTACGTGCTGAGAACATGGTTTAGCTCCAGGAGGGAAGGCAAAGGGAAGATGTAATGTCCGATGGGGAGGAACCATCCTCTTCCTCTTAAGTACAGTATTAAGCCAGTGGGCTGTGACACAGCGCTTCCCTTCTCTTAGTGCCTGGCAGAGAGAATATCACATACAATAACAAAACACAAATTAGAGCAATTTTTGTACATTCACAATGACTTCGAACGATTTACATAACAGTTTTGCAGACCCTAATTTACAAAACTCACTGTGTTCTATGCTCTAGATAACACTGCAATAGTAATATATAAGCTAATTCATATGAAAACATACGAGCATGTATTACAAAATGATAAGCAGCAATACAAGTCAATGTAGGCACTAATTTCTCAAATAGGAATAAAAAATGTACAAAGTGAAACTTCAAATGTTCAAACTGCACACATCCTTACCTGTACATACATGTTACTGACTTGGCTCTCACAGAGCAGGTGTGTGCAACGGCTACTTAGGGTGGTGTCAACAGCACCTCCACACGCCTGGATGACCTGAGGGAGTACATCATTAAATATTAATATAAATATATGTTTAATATCTAAGAGGTACCAACCATATATTTAATTAACATTCAACGTAAGCAGAAGTTGCTGCTCATTTAACCCAGACTGTTTGAAGAAAAGACCATCATTTTATCTGTATCAGTGAGTAACTAACTGTCTTACCCTCTTCCATGTGGCCAAGAGTTGTTTGTCAACCATCTGTTCTGGGTAGTCAGCAACAGCAAATACACAACCCAACAGGAAGCTGTCCTGTGGAACTGAAAATTATAATATAAAGAAATTAGTGTGAAATTAGAAGTGACTTGTCAGGTTCAGGAAAACCACTCTATATAGGAGTCCAGTTTTAAGACTAAAATTCATAAATCAAAAATATCTTGTAGAATGTCCAGGCACAGTGCTATCTCGCTGATCTTGGTTGTTGTTTCAGTTTTGGTCAGACTTATGACCAAATCTATGACTTACTTATGTTTAAATAGCAGCATAAATCACTCAGCGTAATTATTTCTTCTCATCCTGCTGCTCTGTACTTTGTTTTTGTGATCATTGTCTCATAAATAAAAGGCGACTGTTAACAACATTGTACTCACTTTCTTGTCCTGGTTCATGTCCAAACAACTGGGAAACATGGGGAGGCTGCTGCAGCTGAGGCTGCAGTGTTGCTGCTGTCTGCTGTGGCAGAGCCTGTTGGTTCTGATGCTGCAGAACCTGCTGCTGCTGTTGGTTCTGCAGGTGCTGCTGCTGCATCTGCTGCTGCTGTATGTAATGCTGTTGCTGCTGTTGTAAATGCTGTTGGTGTAAGTGTTGTTGATTCTGCTGCTGCTGCTGCTGTAACATCTGCATACGTTGCTGCTGCTGAAACTGTTGTAGCTGTTGCTGCAGCACTTGCTGCTGCTGCAGCTGCTGTAAACCAGGCCGTAGTAGCTGCTGGGGCCGCAGATGTTGCTGCTGCTGGGAAAATGCATGCTGCTGCTGTTGTGAAAACATCTGTTGGTGCATTTGCTGCTGCTGTTGCAGTAACTGTTGCTGTTGTGCGACCTGTGACTGCTGCTGCTGTTGATGTTGTTGCTGATGGTGATGTAGCTGCATCATCTGATGCTGCTGCTGAAGGTGCATAATTGGAGGCTGTGGTAATTGTTGATGTGGTTGCTGGTTAGCCGGGTGTGACTGTTGCTGCAAGGGCTGCTGCTGCTGCTGCTGCTGCTGCTGCTCTGCTGTAAGGGGTTGGCCTCCCAGTTTGGACTGACTGAACACAAGGGGAGTGTTGAGGGTTTGGGCATGGCTCTGAGTGGACTGCTGCTCCAGTGGCTTTGTCTGATTGGCTGTCAGATTCTGGAGGATCTGTAGGAGATGAGTACAACCAAAGTTAGAAATGTACAAAAAATTGACAACAAGAGTAATTTAATGTCAGACTTGAATAATGGTAATATTATAGCCATGATATCTGTTGTGGTCCTGCTTTGGCCATCTAAATAACTGTAGCCAAGAAACCTGAGCCAAAGCACAATTGATCTAAATATATGTAAAAGCAATGGTGTTTTTCACATGTGCTACGTTGGGGGGTCGATTGGCTGGTTGCATGTCAGAGCTGTTAGTAATGTTGCGCAGGGTTCTAGCAGCTGGACTCCATCCAGAGATGCCCTCTGCACCTAAAAAGCAGAAAGAGTTGAAACCTCTATCATTAGGGAGTCAGGTTAGAAACTTTTACTTTTTAACCACTTAAGAACATCAAGGAGAGTATGTTATCTTGCTGCCTAATATATCCCACCCACTTCCAGGTCCCATTATGATGAGATAATCCATGTGATTCACTTCATCTGTCAGTTGTCATAATGTTACAGCTGAGCGGTGTAGGTTCTGACATACCCTGTTGTGTGCTTTGATTGATGACAGCAGCTGAAGGGTGAGTCTCTGCTGGCGAGGCTCCTTCACTGCCAGGCAGCGTTGGCAGAGTGGCACATAGGTTGATCAGTCCACTGCCTGTAGATGATACTGGGTCTTTGCTGCTGGGTGGTCCAACCCGCCGTCGGGCTGTACCAGTGAGAATAGGGGGCGTCTGTGTGACAACCTCAGCTGGTGTCCAGTTGAGGTTGGTGCCTTCCCTTTCTGTAGAGGAGTCATCATCAGAGTCATCAAACATGCGCTCACTGCGGCGCTCCGGTTTTCGTGGGGATGTTGGCGACACAGAGTTCAGTTTTTTGGGTCCTGGTCTTCTGCGGGGACTGGACTCCGCACTGGATGACCCACCACTCGATGGTTGGGTTCGCTGGGGACTATAACTTCCATCTGAATGGGAATGCTGGTCATAAGAGTCGGCTTCGCTGTCGTCCTCTTCCTCAGGCTCTATGTATGTGAGTCTGGGGTGATAAAGACCCTCATCTTTCCTGCTTTTGTCTGTAAAAAGGAAAAAAAAGGAAAAAACTAGTTGATGTGTATCCATTTACTAAAAGTGTGCATTGTCACTGTGGTGATTTTATTTGGTAGGAATCTCTCTCTCTCTCTCTCTCTCTCTCTCTCTCTATCTATCTCTCTATCTATCTATCTATCTATCTATCTATCTATCTATCTAGACTTTATAGTGGTACATTACAGTACAGTACACCTGACAGATCTGAAAATATTGACCTTTTTTGCCTCCAGAAAATGATTTCATAATAATAAATATCAGATTAACTGTTTCTATCCACTTTGGACTGGGTATTGGGTATGTCCACCTTTTGCAGCAATCACACAGCTGTGTCCTAGGACTCTTGCATCACCATCAATTTAACCACCATCACACCTGACAATGATTACACAAGTCAGAGAACATAATTGTGTGACATTGACTTTGTAGCCAGAATTACTGTCAACCTATCCAAACTCCAGTTAAAGCTTGTATTGAGACTATGAGTGTGAGTTCCCGATGCTCTTCAACTAAGCACTTTTATCCCTGAATTATTTTTTTTAATTGAGATAGAATATACAAATTAATCAAAAAATATTAGTTGCATGTTCATGTTTGCTAAAGAAAAACATTAGTAAAATTAAGTGTGCAGATCATATATTTAAATCTGTATAAAATTACATCTGAAAAAACACAACAAGCTAGCTAGAAAGTAACCAAAAAAGCATAAACACATCAGTCGGAAAGCAATAACATTACCTTTAACAGAATCTGTTATCCAGTCTGGGGTGACAATCTTGATCTCAGGGTGTTTAAGGGCACATTCAAACTTTAACTGAAGAGATAATACAATGAAAACCATTGATTGACATTGACATTGATTTTAAGGAAATTATTATGAGAACCTTTCATTTCAAGACAGAATTCTGGTGAGATGCATTACATACAGATTATGGACTTACCCCCATTGGTTCCGTAACCACTAGGTGGGTGACCTTCTTGTTGAGGTTAAGCTGACATTCTCCTCCATAAAAGGTTAGATAAGCCCACAAGGCATTAAGATCATCAGGAAGCTGTGTACACAAACACAAGTCGTAGATATGTACCATAAGAAAAACTATAATAGAGACCACCCATGGTACAAGTCTTGACTACAGAGTGATACTTCTCACCTTTACTCTTTAGAGTTATATCTTAAACACAATATTTGTAGAAATATTGAAAATATTAAATGGATATCTCAAACTTGACAAACACACACACTCTTACCTTGGGAAGACAAGCTGTCACACCAAAGAATATCTGTCCTGATTCTGGGGAGAATCCAGTAACTCTGTTGTGTTTAGGGTTATGGAAAAGCGTTCCTGGTCTTACTTGGGCATTTTGATGTATTCTAAGCCAACAGATTCTCCACAAATGTTTGAAATTCTAAACATTAAAGTGTATATTTTATGCTAACTGGACATATTTTGGACTCGTTAAAGAAAGGATACGGCAACAGGTCTCCACATCGGACTGAGAGGATTACCCAAGATGGCTGGAAAACAAAGGCAAATCTTTCTGTTAAATACAAAATGTTTTTCCTTCACCGTTACTTTTTGAAAAATGGTAAAAATTGGCATTTCAGATATCACACAGTATACATAAACAATCAAAACCTTGTGAGTTTTTTTTTTCAAATTAATCAAATCTTGTTTCATTCTCGAGCTACCCGCTGATAACTGATTCACTCAGACACTATTAGTTCACCTGTCTATCCCTGTAACACACTGCCAACACACTGCCGACTGACTGCAGCCTGGCTAAAAACAACATAATTTGGTCTATTTTAACAGAGATGATGTTGATGATGTGTATGATTTATTTCCATATAGAGCATTGAAGATCCAATCACAAGCAGTCACTGAAGACAAACATGTAGACACTAGGGATGTACATTTGAAATTCATTTTCGAAGTAAAAACCAATGCTGTCTCTTATTATTGTTTATAGTTAGTAAAGAGGTGACAAATATCCAAATCCCCTTAAGAGGTCAGGGTGCATGTGCACAAACAGTTAAAACATCTTATATTTCAGGTGAAAGAGGGGGAGGGACGGGAAGAATCAGAGAGTCTTCTGCTAACACTATCAGTTAAGTAGGTTTAAAAAAAAAGTACATTTAAACCTATATGGACATTCTGACAGACAGTCAGGACACATGGGTGTCTGGATTTCTCTTGACTGTGACTGACAGGTGTAGGTCCGTGCATGCATGCGTGCGTGCGTGCAACCCCTATCAGACACATTTTATTGCCAAATTTGAAACTATGAAACTTTTGTTGTTCACTTGGGAATGGATCATCTGACATACTTGTAGATCAAAGGTCTGAACAGAAAACAAAAGTCTAATGTGGATTAACATGAACCAACTGTGGCATATACCATACCTTGACAACGGGCAGATCAAAAACCTCTCTGGACTCGCCCACCTCTGGGTTGTCTCCGTCCTCTGCAATGATGTGAGTGGCGAGAGCATTATAGGACACTTCCTTCCCTTTTCCTTCTTTTAGAAGCTGCACAACCTAGGCCACGAGCAAACAATTCAGTCAAACTCAGCCTCAGTGCAGAAAGCAATTAAGGGTGGCTTAAAAACACCAGCAACTGTTACAGAGATAAAATAAATAAACGGTTTAAAACTTCTATGAGTCACTATGAGCAGCCCAACCACCCCAATATTCAACATAAAGCGACTGCACACCTTAAAGCATTGATCTTAAGTGGGCAAGTCTTACGTTTTGTAAAAGAGCATAATAACTGCAGCAAAACTCAATGAGGATGGAATTGTTCAGCTGATAAAGAAGAGGTGTAGAACTAACTGGTCGTTATCATGCCCTATATTCTCTTTATACAGTAACGTATTCGACACGGTTGTTATCGTTATTGTAGTTAATAAAAGGTTGAATGCGTCTCTGCAAAAGACAGTTCCGGCGCAGACTTGGAGTCACTATCTGACAGGAAGCACAGCTATGTGCAACAAGTCGCTAGTACTTAAGAGTGAAACGGCGGTCACACATGCGCAATTTGCGGCGCACTTTTTAGCAGGATGCTGTCAAATGTTGCTTTCTGATTGACCGTGGCTCATCGAATAAATGTCTGTTTTTATGTTTCCAAACGCGTCACACCAGTGCATGAAGACGCAATCACAGTATACAAAACAAGCTATGATACGCAAGGTTTAGTACTATCTTAACGAGATACAATGCCGCCTGTGAACTAGCAGCTACGCGTCTATGTTACTGCTTAAGTGCAGACTTAGTAGCTTCCATACAAATTATTAACAGTCCACGAATACCATAAACATAAAACCACGTGAGACCTAACAAGGAAAGCGCTACCATGTTTTTATGTGAACCTACAATTTCTGTTTTACCATTTCAGCCATTTAGCCTGTTTGTTAGCTTCTCCCGCCGCACAGCATCACACTGATGGGTACTAGCTAGTTAACATGCTACATAGCAAGAGAAAGCTAACTTTGCAGCCCCTCACCTTTTGATCAATGTCCCCCACCACGTAGAATTTCACATCTTTGAATAGTTCACGGGAATGCGCAGTTTCTTCTTGAGACATGACTGCCCATGGACGTATGAAGTCCCCCACATTAGATTAAAACAATCCAATGGAAAACGTTATGTGTTGAGGTAGCTATGAACACATACACAGCAGTCAGTCCACGGCGCAACAGAGCGAAATCGCTGAGCGCGCTTTGGACCACAACATTCTCATACGGCTGCGGGGTGGGGGCTGACTGGTACCATATTCAGATTATTCACTTCTTATGTTTTATGTCTCTGATGCACCATATTGTCAAACACTGATCCTATATAAGATGTTCTGGTTCGCAGTTCTGCTACAGTAGGGTCGGGATCGTATGAATAATTTCCTTATGAGACATGTAATGCCCCTACGGTATAAAGGCGATGTTTCATCCGATTATGTCGCCCAGACAGGGAAGTGAGGACAATTCATTTCGTGTGCTATTATTTAATAAATTTATTTAATGCCGCCAGACGTTACGTCAAAATTTTAAAGCATCTATACTAAATACTACACAAAAACTTGAAGTTGACAATACTAGTATTTTAATTCGATTAACTGCCTGATTTTTTTAATTAATTATTACATACATACATGAACTATGGCATTTCAATTCTTAGCCAGTGACAATTTATTCGTAGTCTGTAGTGAGAAAAATGACACTATATAACGAGTAACTATAGAGTAACTATAACTTTCAAATTCAACTAAGAGACAACAAGCGCAGGTAGTTGCATCGGTACTTGGCGTGGCACATCTAGCGACATCTAGTGGCATCTGCCACGGCTAGTGAGCAAAGCGGCGTGTAGACTATATGCTCTGTATACTGTATCTCATACAACAGCCTCCATCTTGTTGGCAGAGAAGCTGTTTGCCCTATGGAGTTTACAGAGCGAAACTTATTTTATTCCACAAATTCCTAGTGTTGCACAAGGAGACAGAAATGTTAGTTTAACATTTGCTCTGTACTCTTCGATTTTGAACCAGTTATAGAAAACCAGCTCAGAACTGGAAAATAACAACCACTCAGACTGTCCCTTAATTCCAATTGGATTTCACCACCAGCGTGGAAAGCTTCACTTATGCTAACTTAAAGCCAATACCAAAGAAGTTGCAGATGCATTAGCTAAATACCCATACCCTGGGAACTAACTATTTATGTATCATAATAGGTTCTCTCCCCCCACCCCTAGTAAAACATTACATACATGTTGTGCTAGACCTCGATACTGTCTGCACTGCGTTCGGGTGATGACTTTAAACTGCGTATGCCAGCAATGTGGATATTGCTATTTTTTAAGAAAACTCACTTCCTAACAAATCGACTATTCAGTGACTTAACTTACCTGAATTAACGCTGCTATCCTATTCAGAGACTGAGCTGTTGCTTATATCATAAAGATCACATACATAAAGGGTAAAGATAACATTGTAGCAGATATTACAATGTTACAGTCTCATGGCCCTGTAAAGATGATTGCCACATTAACTCCTTGTTTCCAGCAGTATGTCTGCTCTACCTTGTCTGTTCTCCCTTAAATTACCTCAAGTACCAAGTTGCTGAGGCATGTGAAGGGTGGTGCAGTTGCAGTGTGGGTTTTATGAGTTTTATGATATTGGGTAAAATCAACTAATATCTTTCTAAAAAATTATATTTACTGCTGTAATATTATGAGCAGACCCTGATTTAATCACTGTTCCATCTGTGCATCATTATCTCAAACAGACATTACTAAAGATCTATCTTGTATCTTCACATAGACCTAATGACAGATAGGCTGTCTGGACAGGTTATGGATTTTGCTACTGCCCTGCCTCCTTCTTAGGGTCATACCATAATACTCACCTTCACTGACTGTTTTTCTATGGCTGTTCATTTTATCTGTCTGTCTGAACTCCCCTCTCCTCTTAAAAGCACTAATCTTCTGGTGCAGCAGGTTTTTTGCCAGTTGGCTATGTGCACGCCGAATTGTGACGTAATTTCCGCAGAAATGTGAGGATGGTTGTAAACATCCGTTAGCCACTGAAAGCGCACTGTGCTAGCCAGATCGCCAGTACCTTATGCCCGTACCTCACCGGTCTTGTAAATATTTTTGTTATTTACGTTTTTTATTATTATTTGTTATCCATACGATTTTTGTCGTCATCTCCAGTCCGTTTACATGTACTAAACATGACATGTAAACGGACAAAATTATCGTTTCAGCAACGTACGGACAGCAGGTCCAACCACCACTGCTGTGTGCCATTCTGCACAGCATCAACTAGATCCAATTCTCACCTAAGCTTAAGATCAGGAGAGATCATTTTATCGTCACAAGTACGTCCCGAGTGTGTTCACGACACTTTGTCAACGCTGATCTGATCCCAACGACCCAACAGAGATGCAGACTGACCCCGATGATGATGATCCATGGCCGTGTCATTAACATGACTACTGCGGCAGTAGTACTGAGAAACGTAAAACTTGAAACCCTTTTTAAGTTTACTCTGCGGCGTTGTACTTGATCCTCTGACGATACGACGCACATCGTTGACGGTGAACTTCGGTAACTCCAAGAGGCACCTTGTGAATTTCATTGACTCAGCCATAACACCGGCACTTCCGCTTAGCGACCGGAAATACTGTACCATCCTTACACCGAAAAAGGAAGTGATGCGTGCACCGAGGCTATTGCATGGCATCTCAGTCAAAAAAATGCATTTGGCAGGTACTACAGACCAGCACCTCCTTCACGTCCATCCCCAGACTTATACCAAAATGGAGCAGGCCAATCAAGACCTGGAGTTGGCACTGCTCTGTATCATTACAATTGCCATTGTACTTCATGGTCTATGCACTTTTGTGGTTTGCTCTCCCTTAATGGCTTCGAACCACATCTCTTCACAGAGCAGGAGACAACAAACAGAAAACAACAAAATTGAGAAACTTACCGGTAATATTTACCACTTAAACATTAAATACTTTAATTTCCTTGTTTTCTCTTTTATTGTTTATTTTAAGGGGAGCAGTTAATTAACTAAATTACGAGGAAAGGGTCATTTTCTGAGGGCATTTGAGGATATTTTAGTTAATAAATGCGCAAATTACAAATATGAGAGCAACCTTTGTAGAATTATTCTCAGATTTACTACAAACGACAATTGGACAAATGGAATGTCTGAAAAGCAAAGGATAAAGGCTCTAGAAGAAACTCTTCAAACTGTATCCACATCACACACAGCCAACATATTAAACGTACTGATGAGTATTATGGGCAGCAGTTTTACTGCAATGGTGATAATTAAAAATTGATGGATGCCCTGTAATAGACATCACATGGAGAAAGAAACCAGAAAATTTCTAATAGAAAACCTCCCAGGGTTTTATAAACCATACTTAACACCACATGCCAATCAGAACCATCAGATTAAAGAGACTAAGTACTATTTTAATTAGGGCATTTGAAGTTTGATATAACTAGAATTATAATAGCCTCTTCCTAATGGTTGGTCGAAAAATGACAAGATCTGGTGGAAGAGAAGATAATGGAAATTAAAGAGAGACGATCATTAATATCAGGTGAAGGTCATTACTGGTAAAATGTCAGAGAACAATTGTTTATTTTCTGATAAATTTCATTACTGAGCAATTTCCTTAAGTCTTATTTTTAGTTACTTTACAAATCATTTAAGACAAAAGCAGGTAGGTGTAGTGGATGATATTAAATGTAGGTGTGTAGACAAACACAGTACAATAAGTCCAAAAAAGATAAATATAAGTGCAGACATACTTAGGTAGGAAAGGGTGTCTGAGAAACTCATGTAGAAATCAAATAAATTGTCCTGGTCAGTATTAAGGCCAAGGTACTTTACAATGGAACTGGAGGCCAAAGTAATGTCATCCAAAGTAACTCTTTGATCATATTATGTTGTCAAGAAGTGACTACAGCTGAGTAAAGTAACTTCAGCTTTGTCTGAGTAAAAAAATTGTCATCCACGTTTTTATGTCTTCAAGACATACCCAAAGTTTGATTACATATATGGTTTTATCTGGCCTTTTGGATAGGTACAGCTGTGCATCATCTGCATAGAAATGGAAGTCTATGTATGTAATAATTTACTCACACTATCAGTAAAAACCTGTTAATGTTTTGCCCTGATGTTTTCAGACCCTCATTCACGTTGGGGGTTTGGAAAATGTACCTTCTGCAGAGGCATGCATGCACCTAAATTTGTGAATCCATACAAGGGCACGATCAGCCCAAAGACTTAGGAACTTTGAAGGAGCAAATTTCTTACAGCATGTTTCTTTTACAGTATATTAAGTTTGAATCTCAAAGCCCACAACAAATCCTCAGTCAACACTGGCCTCTCTATACAGCTTTAACCATTACAGAATTGCCTTTTTGTTCGACTAGTCTAGTCAGTGTCTAGTCTAGTCTAAAATCATTTGTGATCATTTTGGCCTACTTCTTCAATCGTATTTATTTATTTGTTTTTATTGGCACATGGAAAAGAAAAACGTGGCCTGGCTAAAGGTGGAGCTCAGAAATATAAATCAATTCATCTATCACATTTTATTTGTATAGCCCATATTCACAAATCACAATTTGCCTCATCGGGCTTTAACAGTTTGTACAGGGCAGACATCCTCTGACCTATCACCATGTGTGGTGATGAACAAACTCCAGAAAAAGAATAAACTTGTTAATTCAAGTCTTTCAGAAAAACATTTGACAAATTCCCAAAAACAAGAAATAAGATGAGTTTTATTACGCAAGCCTAAGCATAATGTTTGATTTACACTACAACCAATGGTTGTTGAAACTACAACCATGACGTCATTAATGTTTATGGAACGAGACATGAGGAAGTGACATGTGGAGTTCTATGTGTAGTAAACTGGCAGGCGCAACGTATAAAAATAGCACGTGCAGAGAGCGCGGGTAGGCAGACAGGGCAGACTGAGGGGGACACACGCCTTCGTTTAATCACTATGAAGGACAGACGACTACTAATGGGAAAACAGGGAGTAGCTGAATAAGCTGGCAGAGACGTCCCATTTAGCCAGTGGCTGCATTGTGATGTAAAGCCTACTCAAAGTGTGCCCGGCACACAAAATAAAAACGTCCCATTTCTGGTGGTAGCCTATGGCAGAAACCTCAAACATAAGAGCCTGTGGATGCTGCATTGATAAAATGTCTGATAAAAGCATCATGTTCATTTTATTACATCCGGTAATAAAATGTTTCCGTTGCACCTTGAACGCATCAGATGCTCAGTGGCTTGTGTTCATCTGCGCCTCTGGAGAATGCCGAAAACCTCACGTGACACTGACTCTCCACCTCTATTGGTCCGAGGCACGTGTCCGAGAGGCCCGTATAGTGTGACGTCCTAACGCCCTCTTAAAGCCAATCAAAAATGAGATCCAAAATCGGTAGTGAAAGTACTTGAACGGCATCTTCATCAGAGCACCGGAGTGCAGCGGGGAGCATCATCCGTTTTGTGCAGGGATCCAAACAGTAAAAATCCACTGGAGGAGATGTGTGGTGTTGGCTTTAAATGAAATAGCCAGAGCATGAAGAGGCAGGCTCTCACCAAAAGCTGATGTGTGTTTGTCAGAAATCCAAAAACCACACAGACCGCATTTCAAGAGCAAATGCCATCTAAACTATTCCGCCGAAGCATATTTAGGCTTCCTCGTCGCAGTTTTGGATTTTTGTCCCATAAATATTAAAAATCATTGATCAGGACGTGATCTGGACGCAATAGAAAATTGGAATTGCTGTTTTTCTTTTTTTCTTTTTTTCTTTTTTTGGTTGTTTGGGTTTTTTTTGTTTGTTTGTTTGTTTGTTCTTTTTTGGAGAAGCGCACAGAACGGGCTGCTGGCGTTGGTCAAGCTTTATCATTATGGAAGAAAACGCTCGCCGGGACCCAGACGACTCCTCTAACCGGGCCATCCTGCCTCTCCGTCAGCCACCCGCAAACCAGCAGTTCCACAGGATAACCAACTTTTACATCGACACCATTTTAAGACCGGACTTCGGCCGAAAGAGGAAGAATGGCTGTGTGGTCCAGGAGGAGGACAGACTGCCTCTGATCCTACGGAGAGAGGAGCTGACGCGGGGGAAAACCGGTGATCCATTGCAGGTCGGCCCAGTAGGTGAGGATGAGGACGACACAGGAGCATCAGATGACAATCATCCGGACGTTGAGCCCAGGAGACCTGCTTCAGCTAAGGGCAGGGAAGGAGGCAGGGGCCGCTGCGGTGGCCCCCAGGCCAGCTCGACCCCTGGAGCCAAGCCGATGCTGTGGCCAGCCTGGGTTTATTGTACCCGCTACTCAGACCGTCCATCATCAGGTTGGTGGAATAAACTCTGCAGGTCCACTTTCCTTTCATCCAATCAGCAATTAAAGTTGAAGAATTCAAATGCACCACAGCCCAGTAGGAATGAGCCGAGTCAGCTAATTTCAGTCAGTTTGTTGCTGATTGAAGTCCGATGAACTGCAGGACAAACGCGTTATTTTTGTTTGTGAAAAAAAAAAGTTTTTAAAATAAAAACACGTGTAGGCATCGAAAAAAAACATCATCAGCGCGTTCAGTGTTTTCATAGATCCTTCCTCAATTGCGAGTTATTGACTTATCAGTTGTTAACAGCTGACAAAGCAATTATTGCACCATAATAACTCATATTCTCTTTATTGGCCAAATGGGCTGTTTAATGCCTGCTGGATATCATATAATTAATACCACTGAATATGGAATAGATTCCAACCTCTTTTACAGCGACTACTGCGACTTTAGATGTGATTTCAAAACGGATTGTTGTTGCTCGGTTAGGATTTGCGCTCTAAAATAATTGTAAGGTCGACTAGGTTTGAGGGTGTCGTGAAAATTTGCAAATAAAGCTTAAATTAAATATGAATGGAGAAGAAAGTCCAAAATTTTAAAAAAAAGATGTGAAACCAAGTTTAACGCCATTGTTCCCCAATGCCCTTTGTTAATATTACATTAGCATATTTTTTTGACAGTGGGGGTGGGGGTCCTAAAAAGTAAGGAGCGTATGCCAAAAGAGATGGTTTCAACGGGAAATGCCAAACAGGACCACTTTATAGCCTTTTCCTGCGTCAAGCAAATAAACAAATGAAAGTTATTTATCTAAAGACATCGAAATCATTTTGCATATGAGACAATCATTGCCGGAGGTTTTCGACAGCTCTGTTTGAAACTGCGTTGCTTCTTTTCAGCACTGAATCGACCATGATTTCATTTCTATGAATAATAAGGTGAAAAGTTTTCCGAGGGCAGTGAGTATTGTATCAGGGGGCGATGCAGAATGCACTTGGACTTTTCTTTTGTCGCCATTTAGAAAGATAAGGCCTTATGTTGCTTTTAAAAAAAAATCATTTAAGAATCCGAGCGGAAGATTTGGCTATTTATCGAAGAATGCTGAGGAACATTTAGAAAGGAACGAAATAAGTGAGAAATGTTTTTTTTAATTTTTTTTTAAATTGTTGTGTGGAGAGCCAAAAAAGTTTCCATTGTCGTCCAGGCCCGAGCCTCTAAACTGACAAAGGCCTTTAGGGCGGTCAAGGAAGCGGCAGCTCTCCCCGCGCATTACCAGGCCTATTGATCAACTCTCAACTTGACAGAAATGAAATAAGAACTCCATGACGTCATGTCGTTGGTAACAGTCGAGGTCGCAGGTGTATGGACAGGTCGCTGATGTGAAAGCCAAAGCAGCTGGTGAGCCCTGCCTGTATAGGAAATTGTTGCTTGTGTCATGTTTTATTTTGCACTTTATAGAGAGCTTTAGTGACACATTTTGTCTTCTTCGTCCATTTTATTCCCTCTTTGACTTTATCATGAGAGAGAGATTTGAATGATGGCACTGGAAAAAAACGAGTCTCTCTTTGATATTATGAAAACTATTTTTTAATAAATTGAGTATCCTTTGTAAAAAAAAAAAAGGGAAAGAGGCGCCCGATCCCCCTTTCATACTCCAACCCCACCCCCATCTGCTCCCTCCTCTCCCTCCTCTTCCTCTCCTCCTTACCAAAGTCAACTGACGCAGGGCATCTACCACTTTCATTGTCCACACGTTTTTGTGTATTATAGGATTCTATCTATCTATCTATCTATCTATCTATCTATCTATCTATCTATCTATCTATCTATCTATCTATCTATCTATCTATCTATCTATCTATCTATCTATATGATATTTTTAAATATTATTATTATTAGTAGTAGGAGTGGCAGTATTCTTATTTTGCCTGTGATTTTAAAAGCAGTAATCCTGAACATCCGGGTGTCTTTTTTTTTTCTTTTCTCCTAACTCTAACCTTAGGGCCCAGAGCCCGCAAACCAAAGAAGACGCCGACCCCCAGTACGGAGGACAAGCGGCCCCGCACGGCCTTCACCTCCGAGCAGCTGCACCGCCTAAAGACTGAGTTCCACACCAACCGCTACCTGACCGAGGAGAGGAGGCAGAGTCTGGCGCGCGAGCTGGGCCTTAACGAGTCTCAGATCAAAATCTGGTTCCAGAACAAACGGGCCAAAATGAAGAAAGCCTGTGGGAATAAGAACAGCCTGGCGACGC
The DNA here is from genome assembly GCA_016785345.1 of Trinectes maculatus. Classification (NCBI taxonomy): domain Eukaryota; kingdom Metazoa; phylum Chordata; class Actinopteri; order Pleuronectiformes; family Achiridae; genus Trinectes; species Trinectes maculatus. The sequence continues at coordinate 82,380 of JAFBJQ010001848.1, read as the reverse complement.
AGCTGATGGCGCAGGGACTGTATAACCACTCCACGGCCAAGGACGCCAAGTCCGACAGCGACTAGTGGAGACTCTGCGGAGACATGCAATATGAACCACTGCAAAGCCAGCATCTCTATTTAAAAGCCGACCGGAGAGTCAATTTACGTCTGTGTGTGTGTGTGTGTGTGTGCGTGCGCGCGTGTGAGTGAGACGTTACGCATCCTCAGGGCTGTAGGGTCGTTAATACAACGGCCAACCCATGGAGTCAATACAATGCAGTGTGTGTGTGTGTGTGTGTGTGTAGGCTTCAGCCTGTAGCGGTTTGTCTTTATTGTTAGTGTTTGTTTCTCTCAGCTATAGATGTTTGCTGGGCTCTGTTCTTATAGCTTGCCTATAGGCTACTTTATACTTAACATTCATAATAATAGATTGGACTACAGTGCCGCCAATCATCACCTTACCGATCGGACGTAAACACATGCTGCTGTGTTCTGGTCCCGGGCCCTGCAGGGTCTAAAGAAATTAAAGACACATACAGGTCAAAGATGGACTTTGTTTACAGAGTTTATGGTGTGGGAGAGGTCACCGCGACACCGCGTGGAGTGGACCGCGGTGTCGCGCGCTCTGCAGCCCCGTGCGCCTCCTCCGGCGCAGCTCAGTTCTGTGTAGCAGTAATGTGTGTGTGCTGAAATCCAAAGACTTCCCTCACTCCGTGCCACTCTCTTCTTCTTCTCCTTCTTCTTCTTCTTCCTCTGCGTCTTCTTCTTCTCCTCCTCTTTCTCTTCTGGCTTCTGACTGTTTCCGCCTGTACACTGTGGCGATTGTTCACGCGCACTCTGCTGTTTGCCCTCTCACCGACACCTTAATGAGCCACGCGCGGAGGAATGTAAGGCCACGCCGTGCGTAATGGTTAAAGGACACCTGCCTGTAACACACGCAAGTGTAGTCCGAGCCTGGTGTGAACGTATGACACATTATCAGTGAAGGCGTAAAACAGAGAGATGGTTTCTTTTCTTTTTTCCAACATGAAATGAAAGAACAACAACAACACGTCCTTTTATTCGGGTTGAGCTGCAGGACACAGCTTACTTTAAGAGTTGCCATTTTGACCCTCTTGCCCTTTCAAACATTTTTCCATAATGAACCTGTGAGGCTGAATGCAGTCGAACAGTCCCAGTGCGGGTGAAGCCAGGCCCTCGCTGTCTGTCATTCATCTGCCTCCTGCTGGAGCCCGGAGGCCTCATCTAACATTGCAAGGTGTGCTTTGTTGTAAACGAAGATCGATCGCAATATTCTTCTTGTTTGAATATGACCCTGAGCATATCAGTGATGCACATCTGTAGCCACGTGAAGACGGGGCTGTGGACTGTTTACATGAATTCGCCTTATTGCAGCGCGCGCAATAACTTTTCTGTCCCAATGCGCTTCACGCAGTTCCGAATCAAATCCTGGTCTTAATATACTGTTTATGTGTGCGTGTGTTTGTTTGTTTGTTGTTTTATTACAGTGTTACAACAAGTTTGTCTTTCTTACATTCATTATCAAACCTATACAAACCTCTGCCTTAAACGTGATGTAAAAACGAGCGAAAATATTTACAGTCTTACAGAGAGAGCAGCTTGTTTTTTTATCTCGAAAATGTGATTTTTTTTATTTGAAAGAATAAATAATGAAAACGTTTAATTTCTTTTTCCTGTTCAGCTGAAGTACTCTTTTATACTTTACATTTGAATAATTTACATCATAATGGTGTGATGTAAATAAACGGCAATAATGCATATTTGACTTTTTTTATAAGATTGTTTTTATTGCATAACCTGAAACAACTGAAAAAAAAGTCTACAATAAATAAAGAAAATCACGTGGCTGGATCATTATGATATGTTGCTGTGGAGGTAATCTCTTTTGCGAGTTTGCGGGTATTCTACTCTAAAGGCACACGCACACACACACACACACACACACACACACACACACACACACACACACACACACACACACACGATTAGGACAATGCCAGCCATTCTGCTGGAAATTATGTTACTTTATTTTTCCCATACTGAACTCATTCATGAAAACAATATTACAATATTTTGATCAAAACATAATGTTTACTCTCAAAGTTTCTTTAAAATGCACAAAGAATACACATTTTATTAAAATGCACACTGACAATAATAATATGGAATGACTGGTCATGGGGCAACTGTCTCACAAGTTACAGTTTTCCTTAATAATCAATAATAATTTATAAATAATCATAGAAATGTTCAGTGATTTCAGTGTTGTTAATTTTCATACTCTCAGAGCACAAATACTCAGGTCTGAACAGAACGTTGTAAAACCACTTTACCAAATTATTCATATTCATGTTTAATTCATTAATCTGAATCATATATTACCCAACAGTTTTTATATTCAGATGCAATCAAAGTGTGAAACAAGTACTCAGCCACACTATGATTGATTTCTATCATGAATATATTGAATAAATGATATTCCAACATGTAACTGCATGACAACTCTGAATGTCATTATTGACCCATGATTTCACTTATATAACTTTAAAACCTATATAAAACAAACATATCAGTCTGAAGAGACATGTTACTGCTTCACCTGAATAACAACAAAAAAAAAGGAATTTCCAATCAGCTTACAATATTTGCAATACAACAATACAATTTGAATTGTAGTTTACTGATGAAATCCCCATGATTAAAAGCATATATTCAGGACCAATTAATAATTAATTAACTGGTCCAAATAAAAATGTATTAAAAATAAAAGACATGACTTGGCACTTTTACTGCATCTGAATTTTACCCAGTAACTCGAGATGAATTGATTTAGTCGTTGTGACTATCAAACAGTAAAGGCATCAGATTTCAGAAGTCCACCATTCAAACACAAGCCAGTAGAAAACAAATAATGTGATCTTCTTTGGTGGGTTTTAGTGTTTTGGTCATGATTTTCAAGTGGGAAAAAATGGCCAAATAATATATAATATATTTCTCACTGTGCAATTTGCACTAACTTGACTGGATAAAGGGATACAAAGGTATATCACATTTGTTCCATCTGATGCTTGTTTTCCAGTGTTACCGAGGAAAAGTATTTGACATGAGAGACAGAACAGCAGGATAAAACATATGAATGGAAACTGGGGTCCAGCGCATGAAAATAAAAATAAAAAATCCCACTAACAGCTTTGCTGAAATCAGAACTTCAGCTACAACCTCTGTATGTGTTAATGTCTGTGTGCTGTTTACCTGATCATCTGAGCAATGTAGAGAAACAGTAAAAAAAATAAAAATAAAAAAACAGAACGGGGAGCAAGAGAGAAATACAAAGAGCAGAGGAGCATCCATCAACAAAAAGCCAGAGATTTGTTTGGGACTCCATTGCCAGTAGCTCCAGCAGTGAACTGGACTCTGAATGGCTGCAGAAGACTCATCTGCATTTCCTTTATTAGCTGGCTTGTATGAGGAAGTAACGCCCAACAGTGGCTGACTGAAGAGCTAAGCATCTCTTGACTTGGACGAGAAAAGCTGGATTTCTATGCTCAGTGCGGGGCTGCGTTTGCAAAGGGTGGGTGAGGGTGAGTTGGTGTTGGATGAAGGTCAAAATGCTTTGGGTGTCCATGCATACTGCAGCACTGGACAACACAACAGACTCAACATGATGTCTTCCCCCCTTTCATTACCACTGTAGAGATATTCTCATTTTTCTACAATAAGTAAGACTCCATCTGTCAAATGTAGGCTTAGAGTGTCTCTGATTCATAAACTGTTTAAAACATCAAGAAACAGCATTTCAACCTCCTGTAAAACGCTGACTCAGTCCCTGGCAGTCTCAGTTTGCCAATGACTGGTATAGGGTAAGTGACAGATAAAATGAAAACTGTTCTCACCTGTATAAAAGGTCAGCTGTGTTATATCCCCATTCACCACCTTATCACTTCAGACATGAAACATAAACATTCAAAACATAATGGACATAGGTGTCCATAGAGGGTGAGATTGCAATGTGCTCTATATTACTGTCATTGCTCTGTGTGTTTCTGTTGGAGCTGAAAGAATCACTTCTGTGACTTGAAAGATTTGACTACAAAAAATAATTAGAATCAAATTTGCATGGAATATTTGTGTGATCAATGAGTAGCATTATGTAGGCAACTTAATAGACAAGAGGGACAAAAGGCAATTCACCATAATAAACTCTTATTTTAGCGTGGTGTTATAGCGACATCTGGTGGCACAATGTATGCACAATGGCAGAATGAATGTATGGTCCGACTTACGTCGAAATTCGGTTTCGACACATTCTCAGGAACGGATCTCCGACGTAACTCGAGGACCCCCTGTATATATATATATATATATATATATATAGAAAGTACCCAGTGTACACATCCATTCCAATGACACAAGGTAACAAAACTGAACTTAATTAAACCTTAATTTAATGGGATTGCTCATGGAGCGCTATAATATAGTGATAGTCATATAGTGATATCATATATGTTGCAGAGAAAATTCAGAATTGGAGAATGTGTTGTGCTGTAATGAAATGTAATGCAATGCATTTGGACAGTAATGCACTTAGTTGTTTGCCAAACTAATTCAACTAAATACATTTTGAACATATGGTGAGCACTGCCACAGAGGTGTATCTTGGTGTGACCTGTCACTTTCTGGGAAACGTTTGGGAATGAAGTTCCTCAGGCGTACAACAATAACACGAGCCAACTGATTGTTTCCACGCCTTCAACTGCATTTCATGGTTTTGCAAATACAAATGGTCGAGAATCAGCCTTGAGGTGGAAGAGATATTCTGACATACTTATCCCAAATTCAGAGAGTTCCAGTTTTGGATTGTTGCATCATTGGAAGAAGGCAGAAAAAAACATCAAGAGAAATACTGCAGTTTGAAATGCAGGTGAGTCACAGGACAAAACTCCACAAGGCTAAAATTCTCACCTACTGACAGAGACACATTAAATCTACAGGCACTGCTGTTCAGCTTACTCCACAGTCTGGCATATACGTTCTCAAGGAGGAAACAAAAAAATGTAGTTACCCAGAGTTCACCCATCCTTATGTCATAAAGGTACCCTCTCCAAAAGGCAAAGGCAAAGGGCAGACTGTCAGAGAAAAGAAAAGTAAATATCACAAAGTATTGATGTCCCATGTGTCTCAGTCAGACAAAAGACGTCCCAGGCAGACTCCCTTCCCCCTACTGAGTCATTTAGCTTTAGTTCTCTAAACTCTTCCTAGTCAAACTTGAAATATCGAATGAGGGGGGACAGCGGCTTTGTGGCAGTAATATAATTACGGTAGCTAAAAGCTGGAGAAGGTGACGAATGGGGGATGACATCAGACCAATTTCACACCCAGGCCTCGAATGGCCGGCCAAGCCTGGGCCTTGCTGTGCTACACTGATCAAAGCCTGCTGCTGCCAGCCCAAAAGCCAGAAAAGGGAGACTTAACTATGCTAATCTCCAGGACAAATATTTTTTAATCTTGTTAAAATACAAGTTAATGCCACACTCTCGGAGACCATACTTTGTGCTTTGAGGATAAGGTTACAAGAACACAAAATGACACTTTGTTTGGAGCTGTTTTACTATTTTGCGAGGAAACGGCCGGTCTCAGAGAACAGCAGTAAACGAATCAAACTGTTACATTTGTGTCCTGATCCTCTCCGACCACAGAGCAAAGACACTGTGACAAACTACTCCATCCATTTGTCACTTCTAGACTGGATTGTTGTAATTCTCTTTTGTCTGGAGTTTCCAATGAGTCTGTGAAAAGCCTCCATTAAATCGAAAACGCTGCAGTGCCAGTAATAATCAGAACCAGGAAAAGAGCTCGTACGACTCCTGTTTTCTAATCCGGAATAAGCCAAAGACAAGAAGCAAGTTGCTTTGGCAAATAACATCGTCATCACTATGAAATGACATCAAATGCCTCTTCAAAGAAACATATTTCCAGCCATCATGTTAAACAGGTTGATGTGATATTTGTCCTCTTAGTGGAGTCCCCTATATGGATAAATCCTTATCCTTATCCTTACATACAAAGTCCCCAGCGTTTATATCGTAAAGAGCTTGTAAATTACACTGATTTATTTATTTTTTTTGCCACAAAGCAGACACATTAACATACACATGTAAATAATGTCTGTATGTAGATAGATAGATAGATAGATAGATAGATAGATAGATAGATAGATAGATAGATAGATAGATAGATAGATAGATTTACTAGTTTAGATCCCAAACAGGGAAATTACATTGCAGCAACAGCAAGGCAGAAAAGTATTAACAATATCAAAATGTAAAAAGAGAAAAGAAATATAAAGGTATATACAAACAAATACTAACAAATAATTACGACTACTGATAAATAACATATAATGCAAATAAACTGTAAGGTGCAGTGAACTGAAGATGATAATAAACAGTAAGGTGCAGTGAACTGAAGATGATAATAAACATTAAGGTGCAGTGAAATGAAGATGCTAATAAACAGTAAGGTGCAGTGAAATGAAGATGCATGTTATGTAATACAGCAGAGTTTACACGTCAGGGTAAGGTCTTATTGTACAGTGCAATGGCATGTGGCAGGAAAGATTTCCTGTATCTGTCCCTTCGACAGCGGAGCTGCAACAGTCAGTTAGAGAATGTGCTCCGCTGTCTGTCCAGAGTGTGGTGGAGAGGGTGCTCCTCATTGTCCATGATGGATAGCAGTTTATTGCGCGTCCTCCTCTCCAGCCTCCTCTCCAAGTACATCCACTTGTACAACTGAATCACAAGTACTTATTCTATAATTACCAGGCTTCGCTCTTCTCTGAAATCAGAAATGGCAGACACAGTTTGCAGAACTGGCATAAACTGCTATAATTATGGTATAGAATGTCAGCAGCATTTAATGATTCTTTTAATCATCAATTAACTTGCTGATCAGTTTTTCAATTACAGGATTTATTATTGAAAAAAAAATCAGAAAACCTTTGACTCAAATGGAAAAACATTTCTTTATGTCCAACACGTATAGAGAATGAGCAAAATAATAAAAATATTTATTACACAGAGAAACGTCTCAAAGACTAAGAGAAATTATATTCATTGCTTCATTCCGACCCTCAGTTTGTGAGTCTGATCGTGGTTAGAGCCAGCAGGTAATAACAAAATATTCTGATACCATAGTGTCCTTTGTAGTAGCATTGTGAACTTTAGACAAAACACGTACACAATGTAGTTTCTCAAGATTTTCTTTATTTAAACAAAAACATATTAAAAATAATTTGTCCTGATTGTGATTTGAACTGTGGTCTCTGTAACAAAGCTGGTCCCACCATTATCCACTGGAAAATATAAAGCGCTATAAGTCCTCTTTTGTGTGACTGCTGTCTCTACAGTAGTCTGAAATCAAAAAAAGAGACACAAACAACAGCGCTGAGGTTATGACAATTTCACATGTGTGTGTGTGTGTGTGTGTGTGTGTATGTATGTGTGTGTGAACACAGGGCAATGAATGTTGCAACAAAGAACACATTTGCTGTGAGAGGTTCATCTGGGGTCTAGTTTCTACATTACACCCGGAACACTGTGGTTGGGATGGGCAAACAATGAAGGCAACAATGATGCTGTGGTACCTGAGACTCTGTTGCATAACTCCTCTTGCACGTCTTTTATGTTCTGGCTGAAAAGAGAGATGATATCATCCTCCAGATCTTCCAAGACTGTTTCGCACTGAGATAAAAACACAAGCACAGAAGAAAGACTTAGCCTAGGTAAAGACTAAAGACAGTAAAGACTAAAATCAAACAAATACATAAATAAACATTTAATTCTTTGTTAAAACACTAAAAGGTCTGATAGTTCAGTTGACTGTTTGTCCTCCTTCAACTGTCACATTAATGTGACTGTGAATTTGAGTGTTATGCTAAAGGGGCGCTATTATTACCATATTATTCTTCCAGTTTAGAAATGATGGAATGCTTTTAACAGGACAGAGCTAAAAATGTTTCTGAAATGCATAGTTGCATTTTTTAAAGAAGCATCCAAATTTAATGAGTGACTCCTCTGATAGAAAGCAGGAGCCTCTAAGAAAAATACGTTTTCACACCAAATGATGCTGGAATAACCTGGACCTGCTCCATACACGTATGTTTCCCTAAGTAGGTCCATACTCATGATCGTAAATGACACCCTCATCACACACACACGCGCACACACACACAAAGTACATACAAGTTTCATTATCCACTTTTGTACTCACAGCAAATTTTAAGCTGTTGGATGCTTCAGGTCCATCGAATTGGAAGTTTTTGAAGTCAGGGAAGTCCCCAGCCGCCCCATTGGTCCGTGGAGCAAACCTCATGTACTGTTTATGCTGAGTGTCGGGGTCCACGTGGAGGGCGTAGTCGCTCATGCTGCTGCACAGGCCATCCAGGAGCTCAGTGAGGTGAGCCTCTGACCGAGCAAAGGGCACCTTACCACACCCACCGGAGAGAGAGAGAGAGAGAGCAGTCAATGAACAACTTGAACAAATTGGAAAGGTGGAAATTCAGAAAAACAATAATATTAAAGATAAAACCTCAAACAAAAGAATATTGATAAATATGCATCCAAATGTTGGCATGGTGGACGCACTGCCTTGGCAACCAACTCACAAAAGGTCTGACTGTGGTGAGGAGCAAAAATTGCCAGTCCGGCCTTCTCAGAGTAAGTCTCTGTGGGTCAGCAGGTTGACCCTTTGTTTCCACTGTTTTCTTCCTCCAACTCTGACTTTTAGCCTCTATGAGAACCCTTACATCCTCTCCATTCAAACACTACTGTCCTCCCCCTCAACCCCCTTTTGAAGGAAAGAAACAACAAGGTGGTGGTGTCTAGACTGGTCAAGACAGGTGCAGCGCCCTGTCCCCCCAGCGCCGGAAGGATGCTGGGTGACAGGGGTGATGCCCAGTGTTGAGGGGGTGAGGACAGGGCAGTGAGAAGGGCCAAAGGGTGTGATCTTTCCACCTCTGACCAGGCTGAAAAAGCCAAAGGGAGCAGTTGGTGCGTGGTGAGAAGGGTGGGGTCAGTGGAGGAGCTGAGAGACACAGGAAACCTCAACAGAAGCCAAGTGCAGGGTAAACAGCTCATCTCCTTAGCTCCTGGACTGCCTCTGCTGCTCACTTTAACGCCCCCACCCCACACCCCAACCCACCCCACCACCCTCCAGTGATCAAAGGAGGAAATCTTCCTTGTTTCTTTGGTCAAAAGGTGGCAGGAAGGGGGTGAGGGGAGGCTTATTCTATTTGGGGGGGAAGGGAGGGTTGGAGGGCATCTTGCAGATGAACTGGATTTTGTAACAATGTCGAGATATTATTTCCTGACCCCTATTGTCTCTTTAGCTGGGTGCCCTTCCGGGACAAACCAAGCGAACACGCAGGCATGCACACACACACACACACACACACACACACACACACACACACACACACACACACACACACACACCAAGTGCAGGGTAAACAGCTCATCTCCTTAGCTCCTGGACTGCCTCTGCTGCTCACTTTAACGCCCCCACCCCACACCCCAACCCACCCCACCACCCTCCAGTGATCAAAGGAGGAAATCTTCCTTGTTTCTTTGGTCAAAAGGTGGCAGGAAGGGGGTGAGGGGAGGCTTATTCTATTTGGGGGGGAAGGGAGGGTTGGAGGGCATCTTGCAGATGAACTGGATTTTATAACAATGTCGAGATATTATTTCCTGACCCCTATTGTCTCTTTAGCTGGGTGCCCTTCCGGGACAAACCAAGCGAACACGCACACGCGCGCGCACACACACACACACACACACACTTTGAGATGTCACTGACATTTCAAAGGGCTTTTCCATCATCTGTTTTCCAGCAAATTGTGAATTCTCTGTATTTCTGCCTCAGCAATGTAAAAATAAAGCCAAACCAACCACTATCCTCACTGACTCATTCAGCATACAATCCCTTGAGCTTGATCATGCTGTTGTGCTGCAGAGAAAGGAAAGGAGCTGGCCAGCAGAGTGTGTTACATTTATTTTTCATTTGATTCACTGAATGAGTGATTCAGCCTTGCCTGGTGTCCATCCATCCAACCATTTTCTACCACTTATCCTGGTGTGCTGGGACTTATTATTTTTATTACCTTCTACTCTAAAATAAACATTATGATGCCTCCCCAGAATATCTATAAATGTATGAAACGGCACAAATGAAATACAAAAATATACAAAATACAAAATTGTTATTTATAAACACATTTAAAATCTAGATAAGACTCAAAAAGAAATTATTTGTTTAAGAGGATACCATAACCCAGATTCACTTCTGATGATGATGCTTTTAAAATATGAGATAGTAAGGAAGGGCCTCACGAGATTCCACAAAATCTATCATGAAAATGGTGCAAAAAGATATGGTTTCTCTTGTAATTAATTCTATAGCTTTTCACAAATGAGAGGTTATCTGAGAGAAAAAGTTCAAATTAGAACTCTTAAAGATATACCAAAACACATAATTGGACAAATTTACCAAATATACTACGGGAAAACAAATTTGAAGATTAATATTATTTTTAAGATAAATGGGAATACACATAATACACATAAAAAATAAACATGATGTATTTAATGGCTGTACCCAATACATACACAATAAGACTGACTTTTGAAGGGGAATATGGGAAAACAATGGTGAATAGTAGAAATGGTCTGTATTTATTTAGCAGAGTTCAATGTAGTATTGAAAGACCAACCCAAAAGCACTTTTCACTAACTTTGCCATCATTCAGTTCACATACACAATCATATAGTGCAGGCTATGTCGTGAGGAGAGAACATCCAACTAGTCAGATATTCTGCACATGACAAATCAGATATTTAAGAGCATGGGGTCAGGTTGAAAAATATCATTTGCTCTGAGGAACATGCCCCATTTTCAGTATCTCACGCACGCACGCACGCACGCACACATATATGATGAAACAATAATCAAATTGCCTTGCTTGTGTGGGTTTTCATTTCTTTAGTTCGTTTTTAATGCACGTTTCAAACATTGCTTTTGAATTACTGATATATGAAAGATGATGTTTTGTCGATATACACTGATACAATTAAGTATAAAAACAAAACAAAATCTGCAATCTCACGTCTTTAAATTGGCAGATTCAATCTTTTCCTATGAAAAAGAGCAACATGATATCAGAAAACTATATGCCTGTTTGTTAGAAATGCTATAATCACTCAGATGGCTTACATATTTTTAATATCACATCGCTATATACTGCTTATCAGCTTCAACAGCCAAGCTATACATGTATTCTTCTACCAGCCAGCACAGGAGCTTTGACTTGCAAACTTACTACATTGTTAATGTTAAGTTGTGACCAATGTGTTGTCTCATTTACTATTCAAATTTCCTGTACCCCCTTTCAAATAAAAACTTAATAATGTTTCCCCCCTATGACAGCCTTATAATACTCTTTTCTCACCAGGCTTCACAACACAAACTGACAGGATATCTATTGCACCAACCCCACCTCTTCACTCTCACTCTGCTTTCTGGCCACCAGCATCACCTTCATAATTCATTTTTCTAGGAGGACCTCTGATAATGTTCAGACAGATGGTTTAATAAACAGTCTATTTAACATCTGTTAATGTTCAACAGGGGTTAGATCTCATATAGAGCAAAATATGCTTCTTCTTCTTGTTATGTGACTATGACTACACCATGCAGTTTCTATAAATAAATAAATACATAAATAAAGTATTTATCATCTTTAAAATTAAACTTCTCATTGCTCACAACTATCAAAAAAAAAGGGTGTCACACACCAGGTGTTTCTAATGCTATTTAAATGAAGTGAAACTACAAAATGTCTAAAATCACTTTCCTGATGGTTCAGGGTCAACTGCTTCAAAACCAGCACCTGACCTGACACTAACTTGTAACCACTTGACAGTTTTAATGTTGTGGTTGGTGTATGAATGAGAAAACTGGACCTAAAACTTAAACCATGTCGTAACCCATTTATCCAACCCATGAACATTTTAAAAAATGGACCCCACCCTACCCCCCCTACAATGAGACCATGTTGGTCCATCTTAGCCCGTGGGCTTGGGTTTGAGTCATTATCATGCCATGCTACAAAATGGTTTGGAATTAAACCCCTTCCTTGCCAGTCGGAGCCCTATGAAAGGGAGCTGTCAGTCACAGTGTTGTCTGAAGAATGGGGCAGGGGGATGGTGGTGGTGGTGAGGGAGTGTGACCGGTTAGGACAGAGAAAAGGCTTCTCAGGGATGCTAGCCTCCATTCAATTCCCATTGGACAGGGAGCCATTATTGCGCCACTGTGGGCCTTTTACTTCATTGTCCCTGTGATATGGGCCAGTGAAGACCCATATATTAATATTAATAATATTAATATTGTTATCAAAGTGTAGAATAGAAGAAGCCTATGAGTCATTTAGGCCATTATGGCATTTAAAACATGAATTTGTGATTTAAAAAAATGTCTACAGTCTGATTAGTTATAATTAATTCGTGGGCTAGTCTCACTCACAATACTGTATAATCGTAAAGCACTAATCGATTAAATGGCAAATGCTATGTACAGCTGTGCAGTTCCAAGCAGGTGAGTCCTGGCACAGTGATAAGTAACAATGCACACATTTGGAAAAAGGCTTGTTCATTTTATTAGTATTATTATTCTTAATTTGGTCTTTTTGTGTGTCTGGTGTGAAGATTGATATCAGTTCAGGTCCAGAAATAGCTTAAAATGAAGACTTGCTGTCTCTCTTTCAAATGGAAATAAAATAATTGAAAATAAAGGGGGAACTGAATCCATTTTTGGTGGGGAGTCAATGACAAAGCTGGGCATTGGAATCTTGAGGACCAGCGTAGTTTTCAGTACACCCCTAAAATTCAAGCCAATTGTGTAGGTAGGGTAGGTGAATACATTGTTAAAGCAGTTCCAGTAATAAACCCTTCCTTAAACCAAAATGTTCTCTGTCTGTGCACTGGATATACTGTACAAGTGCTAACGTCTAGGCCCTAGAGGATTTGTGGATAATTTTTTGTTAAAGAGATTTGTTGTTAAATATCACTTCCCTGTGATTATGAAGATTTTTTAGCAGTTGCAAAATTTCTTCACTGGAAACAGTTAAATGACATGGAAGTGGAATATGACACTGAAATAAGTATTGTTTAAAATCTCTAACAAATGAAAATGATCATATCTGTCAATTTAAATGGTAAATGCATATATCTTGTGATTTCATCATAACAACCACTCAAAGCATGTTACACAACAAATAACTTTGCACTTCAGTACTACTCATATATTCACACAAAAATTATCAAAGCAAGACATTCGGGTTAGTGAATGACCCAATACATAGTCTGTGCCACAGCTGCTCTTAAAGGGTTTTAAATATTAAATTAACATCAACTTTAATGTTTCAGAAGTTTTCTATACATTCTATCCTCGCTGGGGCTTCAGGTCTTTGTCATTTTGTGTTATAACCCCTGACAATGCAGTACCTGGTCTAGGGTGGAATATTGGTGTGACATCTCAGCAACTGTCACCCCAGTGACCTCATTACAGACCACTTTGCTTTTGACAGATGTTTCTTCGTCTCTACATTCCTGGTCTCTACATTCCTGTCTTGGACATGCACCTATACAACATGTCAACACGTCAGGACACTATGATGATCTCACAAGCAGACACTCATGTAAACAGGTCTCATAGAAAAAAGTGTAAGACATACCAAAATGATATTGAATGAGTATTAATGTCCGTTAATGTTACAACCTTTTAATGAGAACATGATCCCTCACAGACTTAACAGTTCCAGGACATAAACCACAATTTCAGCCTCTTTATAGATTAAACTAATTGTGCTAGTATCGGTGTAGGAGCATGAATGCATTTATTTGTAAATGTATTTATTTTGAATTAGTTTAGTTAGTTTAGTTTATTTAGAATTTAGTTTAGTTTATTTAGATTGTATTTAAATGTAAATGATTGTATTTAAACGTATCGATTTGTCTGTGCATCGAGCATCGAGACAGAACTCTACTCATTTGGAACCTACAATCACTATAGCTAAAAATGTTTCTTGCAAAGGTCTGCTGTGTGTCTATCGTTCACCTTACCTGTCTCTACTATAAACTGATGATGAAGAAAAAAAAATCACCTTCAAAGAGCCAGGCTGAATGTTTCTCCCCTGCTATCAATTTAGTATAAACCCCACCCTGTTTAAACACTAATTCCACTAATTAAAACCTTCTCATATCACAGTTGGAAAGAAAGTAAACATCACTACTGATCTGAACGTCAAACTATTCCTTTAAACCTTGCAAAGAGAAATCAAATCCTCTCTGGATTAAAGAAAGAAACTGCATGTCACCACACTCGGTCACATTTCTGATATTATGTGTCACTGTGTCTGCATGCCATTGTGCATCCTCTCATTCTCAATGCATGACTTCCCACCGGTCACTATCAGCTCACCCCTCCAACTAAGTTCAATGTCTTTCAAGACCTTAAATGTGTCATTGTTGCAGCAGGCAGGTTTTTGTGTCACAGAGCAATCCCATGGCCCCAGGAAGTCCTACTATGAGGAGGCCAAAGAGCAGTGACTTAAAACCTGCAAATCCTCCACACTGATGGCATCTAATCTGTGACATCCCTCTCTCTCGGATTCACAGCCAGTTAAAAGCTGCTGAAAAGGAGGCAACTCGGAGGGCATGGGATCACAGTTTGGCTTCTTCTGTGCTCAGTTATTTGACTGACCAAACAATGCATCAGGTGGAGGCAAGTTTCTCTAAGAGTGGAGGGGCTAATGGAAAACCACATCACCCAGCCAAGTTGCACAGCCCTAGGAAATCAAAACAGCTTTAAACTGGTGTCTCAGTAGTGGATGTAAATAAGATTGAACATTGGTTGCAAGGACGTTATATTAGTTTGCAGTTTTTCACATATAGTATGGATTACAGGTACTCATTAGACTATGCTATAAACCCAACAGACAGACCATCCATCCACCCATCTTTCCATCCATCACTTATAGGAGGAGAGCTCCATATATCCATATATCCATATGCAGAATTATTTAGACAAATAATTCAATTTACCCAAAGATTTATGATTCAAGCATGCTAAAAGAAATTAAAAAATAAAGCAAAGAAATTAAACTACAAAAAAATGTAGTCTATATATCTAGGTTTACATACAAAGAAAAATGACTGTCTAATTGGCCTTTAATGGCTAATTAGCTGGACCTATCCGGTACAGAGTTTAAGAATTTAAAAAAGCTGATATTATTAAATAATCACAAAGGTACATTTACTTTTTCAAAGGATATGGCTGAACACTAAAAAAATTAAACCTGATGACAATGCCATGTTTAATACAACGTTTTAATACATGAGGTCCAAAATACTGAGACCAGCTTCACATAGTGTTGTACATTTCACTCTCTCACACACACACATGCACACATGCGCGCATACACGCACACATGCACACACACGCGCACACACACAGATGGAGTGAGCGAGCGAGAGATGGGGACAAATTAAGTGAAATTGAAGCAGGAGCCCCTGGAGCCAAAAGAGGAGTAATTAGCATTCATATCTAAATTAATCCACAGTTAGGTAACTGCTAAATAGCACCATTAACAGCATTAACAGCACCATGAAGGGCATTTGGATTTTCTATAAGGACGACATTAATACAACATCCATCCTGGACATAAGCAATAGATCTAACCAGCGTAAGGGCTGTTGTTGAAATGCACCTACATTTAATATAGACACACAGATACGTCATCTTTTTGCAGTGTTGAGTCTTGGTTTGATGTTGCAGGCCAACATTGACAAATTTAAGTATGTGTCGCTTCCTCTCTATTTTACAATCTGATTATGTGAGACTAACTCAGACTAACAAAATTTTACTTTTTTTTTTTTTTTTTTTACAAATCTGACTATGAACATTTGCAATAAACAAAATTTGCTACAACATAGTTTCATCCTGTATTTTATGTATTTTATCCTCTGAGAGTCTTGCATTGGGTCCTAATGATGTTTCTCATTGAAGCATGGCTGGTCACTTTAGAATCATGTGGAGTGGAGAGGCCTGTAGTTCTTTATGGTTTTGCTTACAAACTGTGTGAACGACTGCATATACTGTATAAGAGCTGCAGTGAATGGGTGAGTGAGTGATAACATGAACACATCATTGCTCTGTACCTTTTTATCTCTCATGGTTCCATCAGGATTGAGTCTAAAACTGCCCACATTGATGGTTTTCTTTGGGTCCACCAGACTAATTGAGTAGTTCAGTTCATCCACAATTGCTTTGCATGCTGAGAAACAAATAAATAAATGTCAATAGGTCCACAATATGAACAGATACTTAAAAGTCACTGTTAAGTTCTCTAGAGTGCTTTATATCATGTAGATTGTGAGTGTCCCCATTTATAAACTCTACTGACAAACTGATTCTGACAATACTGATGACACTGGTGCACTACTTATTCTAACTGATTAGCTAAAAACTAATCATGGCATGACTATCAACAAAGACAAAAACAGTTTTGGAATTGGAAAAATGTACAGATGTGCACTACAATCATGAAATATGTGAACTGCAAACTTTTAGTTATATGATCTTCATCCGTATTGGGGATTTTGTTGACCCATATCAGCTTTTGTTCTCCCCCTAAACATGGTATTGCAATTGAAGCATTTGTTCTGCGATGTGATGCATTGTAATGTAATGTACATGGTGAAAAATACATCTAACAGCTGTTTACTAGCTGCCAAAAACATCAGAAGAGGAAGAGAAATCTTTCACTCAGAGGCAACTTACCAGAACAGTAAAGCGCCTTGTCCCTCTTGCCTGACGCACTGCTGATGAAGAGAGATAGCACCATCACAGTCATCTGAATAAGCCACGTGGTCATGCTGATAATCTGACAGGACAGATGTCAGTGTGTTAGTCTGTCAGTCTGACTGAACTGTAGGATAATGGAGCATCTAATAAATCACATTACAATGCAAGTGATAACCAAACCTATTCAATTCTTGAGCAGCACACATGGGCCTGGGCAATAATTCATCATATTTCTTTTCTTTCCGGGGAATTTGTATTGGGGTGATTTGAATGTAATACTGTATAATCAATGTGGTGAAATTCATTTAACCCATGTAATGGGAATAGTATTTATATGTCTAGCACACACATTCACACACTGTGCTTTCAGGAGCAATTTGAGATTACGTGTCTTGCTCAAGGACACACTGGAACACAGATCAGAGCCGATGACAGAACCACAACCTGCTGTTTCATAAATTCCCATGATAAGTTCCCATCTTAAGAGGGCAACTTGCATTGCAAAGCCCTGTCATGGATGAAAAGTCTTAGCACTCTAATGTAAGAGTCAAGAGGACACAGCGAAAGAGGACTTAGGGATGACCTGATAATATATACACACAAAAGCTAAGTGGGAGACATTACCATTTATATGTATAATCAATGTGGTGAAACTCATTTCACCACTGTACATTTTCTGAAAATGATATTGAAAAAGCTTGGAGTCAAACTGATGTAACTACAGAATTGCGTGCTGTAAGGTGCCATTAAAAAGTGATGTTGTCGACTAACTGACTCCATTCAGGAAGTAGTTGTTCAAGTGTTTCTGACACTCCACCCCTGCAACAGCCAGGAGATCACAGTTACTGTACTCACCACGTCAGCTGTAGTCAGACGAGCTCCTGTTACGCACCTGTTCTACAACCCTGCGACAGGTGGCGCAGTCACCCGCATCACGTTTCTCTAACATCATAATACTATGATATTTTACAGTCATTTAACATACAATGCAACCGCAATTGTCCAGCCGATAGAGGTGACGACGAAAAAGTTGGTTTGTTTGACTTCCTGCTGTCTGACAGAGTACACGCGACACTAACACGAGCCATACGGCGAATGTATGTCACGTTCTGACCATGTCCAAAGCGCACTATGAAGTTAAACAGCGACATTTTGCTGCGGGGTTGTGTGTTTCAGGTATACTGTCTTACCTTACGAGGAGAACAACCTACGCTTAGATAGCGTTAGCAGCAGACAGCGGTGTTAGTGCAGGGTTAAGATGACAGAATCCACGCTTTTACCGTACGGTCAGTGCCTTTTGCGTAACTTACTGCTCTCTGCAGTCGGGTTACGTCGGAAGTTTTCCCTTTCCGCTCGTAATTTTCAAAGTAAAACTTTTATTGAGCAAGGATTAATCATAAATATGTTTCACGGGGACTGAGCTTACAGAGTGTGTAAGCGAGCTGTCCGCGATATATTAAGCGACATTGTGTAGGATGTTTGTTCCCAGCTGTTTCATCATGGAGCATATTTGAGATGACTTGTGCTTTAATGTTGAAGGCAGAGTCGAGTCAGGTGTAGCGTCCTGACGACGGCTGAGCTGTCAGTCCACTGGATGTGTACATCAACAGGATGAGTACCAGCCTAAGTCACAAAATTGAGAACTGTGTATCTTACCTTTCCTAAGAATAGCAACTACCCATTTAAAAAATTACTCAGATTACGCTTTAATATTGAAAATAATAACTTTACATTTTATGAAAATGATATTGAAACCACAGACCATATATTATTCGCATGCGCCACTATGAATGACACTCCTAATATAACTCAGTAAGATAAATACACATTATACTCCCCTTGCATTTTTTTAAACCTTAGTATTGTTTATTTATTTATTTAATTGTATTATTATTTTTGTATTATATTCTCTGTTCTGTTGCCATTATTTTTGCAGAGTTTATATGGTCCTTATCAAAAACCGTTAATTTAAGTTTCTTTTTATGTTCCCTCATGCAGGACCAAATATGACAAAGTACTCTTGAATTCAGCCATGCTTGCTAGATAAAGTATATATATATATATATATATATATATATATATATGCTTGTGCTTGCTTGTACATGCTATATACACTTTCAATAAACAATCTTTTTTTTTTAAATGTGTGCAGGCCTGTGTGAGGAATCAGATACTCGTGGACTTTTACAGAGTACTGTATGTATCCGGTTTGTTTTCACAATTATCATTATCACTAGTTCTATTAGAGTGACAGCCAAATTTACAGGTGTATTTAAAATTGTTCACCAACCTTAAGTGATTTGTCTCGTCAGGATTTGGGCACTTTTAATCCATACTGAGACCATATGTAACAGAAAGAATTTGTTCCAAATTAAGAGCATGTCCAAGATGTAATATCATATGAAGAGCTGAGACCATTGCTCAGATACAGTGATTGTGTGCAAATCCAGTCAAAACAAATGGCTGAAGTATAGTATCCCATAGAAAAAGCTGATCCTGGAAGGAAACAAAAGGGTTTCTGACAAATGTGTTGGGGTGTACACATTACACTGAGCACTGTAAATGACCAATTCTGCAGAAAAATGCAAACGATAAGACATTTTTACATCAAAATCAACTGGCTTTTCAAGAAAAGGACATGCTATTGCTTGCTTGCCTGATTTTAATTTCTGAATGAATTTTTCAATGAATTCTCATATAGTACAGTGTGATGTGTAATTTGCAGTATATAAACACATTATACCTAATGTCTTGGTAATCTTCTGTGAGGAAATCACAGAAGATTATTTGAAAGACAACTTATGTGACCAATGTTTAGTGAGTTTACACACAGTGATCACACACATTTCTCATTCACTTTGTTCTCTGTGTCTGTGTTTGGACTTCTCTAAGGCTCCAATATAAGTATGCAGCTTTCACGACCTTGACCTCAAACCAGTTGGGCAAAATTAAAAAGACATTAAATCTGGTTTAAAGTCAATCAGTTTGCAACTCTTCTTCGAAGCTGACACTTTTCCTGATTATGCGAATAATTCTCTCCCATGCTCTGCTATCATGTGATGCAGCTGGAGTGTTGACGCTCCATTTCAGACTGAAGTAATGAACTCTGAATTTACATATGATCCAGAACAGATAGGGCTTCTCTCAACTTATGTTCTGCTCCCTCAGAGTCGATGCATCTTTGATGACTATCACATTCGACTGCTGTTGCCTCACCTTTGACCTCTGGGCCATCAATGCTGATTGCTGCAGAATCCACAATGTTATTAGTCCTATACACTCTTAAAAAGAAAGCCTGTCCCTGGAAAATAAAATCCTTCTCTTAAAGGTAATGACAAGAAACACAATTGTTGCACTAGTAGGGCGGTTATGTCATTTTGCCGTTATATGATATGAGGAAGATTATCTTGGTCATGATCAGTTTTCACTATGTGAGCACAGTGAAAGGGTTCCTGCACAGAATCCATGGCATGGTGCAGTGCATGGTATGAGGTGTAATGTGTCTGCTGAAATACTCAAGGCATGTCTGATTTGTGATTAAGAGCTTGAGCCTCTGATCCAACTTGTAAAATAGTTTTCTTGGGTCTTAGGTGCATTTGTATTGCTGATTTGCTGCCTCCTGTTGGTGAATTATTAAATTGATAGTTTCGATCCTTAAACTGTGATTCCATCAATATTGCAGTTTTGCTGCCTCCTATTGGTGGATGATTGGATTGATGCTTTGAACTATGTGGATGAAATTCCACCGCAAAGTGTCTGAGAGAAGATTTGCGTTTTGAACTTTCTAGATATTGATTAATTCCATCTGACTGGGATCTATCCCTACACCGGCATCATCACCATTTTTGCATGATCCCTTTTATCAAGCAGCCACTCATCTACTGTTTGTTTCATGTCTTTATCGCTATCCATTTGGGTTTCAAACCATTCATTTTGACATTTCACCCTCAGGTATAAATGGCCTCAGTGATTCATGCAAGGCTGCTGTTTCCACACTGAGGCATTTTTTCACACTTAATTTGTACCATTTGTACCACTGAAGGCATCATTTGCCCAACTTCCTTTCTCAGTTTGTTGAGTTTCTCTATCCCATAATTCCTATCCTTTTGATGTGATATTATTTTAGCTTCAGCTGCTTCACATGTGAGTTTAACTGATCTTTTACTAGGTTCATTTTTCATTTCACTTTGGTGCATTCATTTCCACCTCACTCTTTGACAAGGCAGCCAAAGTCATATTTATATTTTTGAGAAGACTCAGAGGCAAACTATTAAAAAGACCTTGCAGAGAAATTCAGAATGCAGAGTTGCAGTTATGCAACTAAATGTTGAATGCAAGCCACCACTAACTAAAGGAGAAGAACCAGTACTTAAAACTAGTAATAAAATTAATAAGGAAACTATACTGTATCTTGTCAAACCAAATACTGTTGTTAACATTAGGACTTGTATAGGCTCATACATAGCATCTTAGTGTTTTTACTACTGTTTGGTGACAGAAGTAAGAGTGACGGAAAGGGTGACGGAAAAATAATGATTTATAAAATATGCAAGATACAACACACATGATTCAATTTAACATTGTTGTCTCTGTTTCAATCAATCAATCAATCAAATTTTATTTGTATAGCCCATATTCACAAATTGCAATTTGCCTCATAGGGCTTTAACAAAGAGTACAGGGTATGACATCCTCTGACCTCTGACCTACACCCTCAACAAGGGTGAGGAAAAAACTGCCCAAAAAAAACCCTTTTAACAGAGGAAAAAACGCAGAAACCTCCAGGAGACACTCATGTGAGGGATCCCACTCCCAGGGATGGACAGAAATGCAATGGATGCCACGTGTACACAACACATTAACAACATGACTTATAATTATTAATTATACAAGTAGAATAATATAATATAATATAATATAATATAATATAATATAATATAATATAATATAATATAATATAATATAATATAATATAATATAATATAATATAATATAATATAATATAATATAATATAATATAATATAATATAATATAAAAAGGAAAGTGAGGACCTTGACAGGATACTATCCTCAGGCCACATACAGCAGCACACTGCATCCTTACAAACACACACACATAGGCCGCAGTGGTTCTGGTACTGAGATGAAGAAGTGTGTCGGATTAAAAGGACAGGCAGTGAATCAGGATGTTGGCCTGTTAGCCATGGTACAGTTTTTCCTGCTGACAGACACACAAACTGGACACACACAGCAGATTGCAGTGTCGATTGGAATGCCTTATATGGTGTGTGTGGAATATGCAGGCAGGATCAGGAGAATGTGTGGTATGTACTTTAACTTCGCGTATCTTTAAATTGCCTCCAGAGCTATATTTGCTTTTGAACTAGTAAAGATTGTAGTTTCAGTCACACAGATGGAGAGATTTTCTCATATGTGCTTTTTAGAAAAATAGCTGTGATTATGAGTATTTCTTCAAACCATTTATCAAGTATGTAATTAAGTCATTATTTACCAAATAAGGAAACAAGATGATCATGAAGGGGAGCAAAATGGACCTCACCACCATGAGCGACTTCATGTCCTGCTTTTGCTTCAAACATTGGACTGACCGAGCAGGTGCAGATGCCGGCCACCTCCATCACCGGGAAGGCTGTGGCGCTCGACCTCGACCTGGTGCCTGGCAGGAGCAGGACCCAAGCCTCTGTAGAGAAAAGGACCAGGAAAGGAGAGTGATCATGCTCTGACAATTTTTATGCTTTAGACAATTGAATGGCATACTAGATGCTTCCTTGGTATTGGAAACGGCGTATAAGTCAGTAGTTAAACTTCAAGTCTGACACACCAGTGGACAAGCTGCCCATGCTCTGGAGAAGGCGCTATCAACACAGTCATGTTTTATTACACTTCAGGATTGTGCTTTTTAAATTCTATTTGCAATACATTTTCTGTCAGGCCATTAGGAATAAATCCCTATGCAATGTAAATGTATGCAGTGACCCATAAAGACCCTGGTCATGGAGTACATTGTCTTGTTTGTGTCACACTGTATTTGCCTGTGGCTATGGCTGTTGTGTTGAGGGTAGGGAAAAGACTCCAAAGCTGTTGTGGTGGACTGATGTGGTGGTTGTATCACTCTGCGGGAGCACGGACAATGTTGGGTTCCTGTTTGTGAAGATAATGGTAATGGGGTCTACAGCCAGGGGGTCCACATATCCCAGGCAACCTTCAGTTCCGTGTGGTGAGAACTGGTTTTGTGAGATATAACTAATTTAACCCTACTGTTTTGTTGTCGGTCAAATTGACCCATTTAAAGTTTAAAAATGGTTAAACATAGTTTAAAGTATTTTTTGGGTATGAAACAAGGTTTGCTTGGCTTAATAAGAGTTATCACCATATAAAGGGAAAATGGTTCATTTCATATATTTGTCACGTAGTGTGTGACACAAGATGCGTCTTGCAAGCTGATGCTTTACTGTCTCAATAAGGGGGGAAATGTTGTGCTCATGAGCACTGTGCACAAAAACACTGAAATCAGCACATGAGAGGACCAGAAACCACGTATGATCCTAAACTACAGTGCCACCAAAGGGAGTGGGGGGGTCCTACAGTACCAAGTGAATGACTATTAAAACATGATTGATGTATCAGCCTACAATGCATATGTCATTTGGATGGTGATCTCTCCATCCAGCCCAGCCCCTTATATGTGATAATCACATTGATTCTTTGTTTATTCTTACATTAATTTACATATGTTATATCCCATATACAGGCATATATGGGAAAGTGAAGGAACCATTTTATTACATAAGTGGTACTGATGAACAATGCAATGGTTTAACATTTAATACTGATATAAAGGTCAGTCTTGAGAGAGGAGATAGAGGGTGCAAACCAGATAGAGTGGACAAACAGAGGAGAATTATGCAGAATTATTATGAAGGGATGCTGAGATGGGACGTGGCCAATCTGTGTTATTCTGTGTCAGTTGAAGGACGTCTTCCATCATCTGTCAGCATCCTGTGGAGAGAAACCAACTGATGCCAGGAAGATGCTCTCAGCTGGGTCAAAGTCTCTGCATGTCGTTCCTGCAGGGGGCATCAGAGCCTGTTCAGAACGAACGGAGCACTGATGACTATTCAAATGAAGATGTCTAGTGTGGAAGTAGAGCTCTTTAGCCACCTCTGCAGACGGCAGGAGAGGTTAGAGACGACTTGCTGTGAAAATGCAGCAACCAAAAGATCTGACAAGCCAGTTTTATAAATCCTGAGAGCTACGTATGAAACTGTGTCAAGAGAGAGACAGCAGATGGTGGTTGTGTGTGTGTGTGTGTGTGTGTCTCTCTTTGTGTGAGAATGTGTGTTTGTGTTAGCTTTATAATAATCATAACAGAGTAATCATTCATAACAACCACAAGCCAATTTGAAAACCCATTTTTTCCTTTTATCGAGGACTCAAGTGAAATAATTTATCTTCCTAAGACTATGTGCAATCATTTCGGCTTATCCCATAAACTAGACCATAGATCATCACAACATTAAAATGTATCTGATGTATGTGAACTCATGTAGGCTAAAAATCTATAATGGATCGTCCATTAAGGTACAACATGAATTCATTGTACACATTTAGGAGATAACCTCTTAGCCTCTGTAAGTGCATTGTTTAGTACTGTGTGTCATTGTGTGCACTTTCACGTAGGTATGTTGAGCTGTCCCATAGACTGTTGGAGTAAACAAAATAAATAAATAAATAAATGAATAAATACAAACACTGCCATGTGTCTTGTATTTCTGAGGGCCTCTGAGTAGCTCGAGAGTCTAAACATGAAGGCATCATTCCTATTTGTCAGGTACACTGCTCTGCATGTGCATGTCATGTTTGTACACACACACACACACACACACACACACACATATATATATTTGATTCTATACAGTTTCTATATATGTACATACAGAAAAGAAAATGAACCATAGTAAAGTTATGATATTCAATAATAAAGAAATGGCAAACATAGCAGAGTTGTTGTTGTAATGTATTTGCTCTCATCATAGCTTGTGCTTAAGCCTCAAGCACACACTCACACATGTGTAGGATTGTAACACACCAGGGACCAAAGACTTGGGTTTGCTTGTCTAGAAATGATGCAAGACTCCCATCTGCTGCATGCTCTCTTAACTGCAGCTGAATCAAATCCGCAGTGTTGCCAGAGTAACGGCTAAGAGCCGTTAGATTAAAACTAAAACGTAAAACGTTGATAATGAGCTTACCGGTTTACCATTATCACAGTAATAATTAATAATAATAATTTTTCGGGTGTGGGAGCAAGACAGAATATCCAGATAAAAATCCTCTTACATGAGGTAATGCCAAGTTAACCACAAACACAATCTGCTCGGACACTTGAAATGTGCAGCATATGTTGGCATGGCAACATCCAGGTAGTTAAACTTTTTACAACTTTCGAAGTGTAAGGTCAACGCTAGAATTACTAGTGATGTCATCGCGTTATTCCTAGATTTACTTTATCCTAAACTGACAACCTGTGTTTTTTCATCTGCCATCCAACCCTGTTCATGCACTCAAACAATGTCTGTTTGTCAAATAACCTATTTAATGTGTAAAGTTTAGAGACATGTCAGCAGCAGTATGCGTTAATATGAATTTACTTGGTGCCAAGTTAAAACTTATGTTTTGGGAGGCATGTAGAGAAACCTGCAAACCATATTACACTGCTGCTATTATTATTATTATTATTATTATTATTATTATTATTATTATTATTATTATTATTAGTAGTAGTAGTAGTAGTAGTAGTAGTAGTAGTAGTAGTACCCACAATAATGGTGTTTATATATTAGAATAAGGAATAAAGATAAATAAATAGAATAAATTATAATAAAGATTTTCATAAGCTACACACACACACACACACACACACACACACGCACATATATTGAATACAAGTCAATCAGCTGTCACACTGACACAGGCCACTGGAGAGCCACACCCACCTGCACCAGCACCACCCGGGTGTTCTCATGCTCACCTCCCAACAACAGCTCAAACCGTCCAGGATGGGCAGACAGTACGGCTGCTTTCTCTCTTTCAGGCAAGTTCATCACTTTGTTTTTGTTTTCTGTTTTTTTCTTTCTTTCCAAATTAGTTTTTCGTTTACAGCTATTAACATTTGTGAATTCTGACGTGTTACACTTGTAGACTGAAAGAGGAGGAGATAAGTCCTTAATTCCGTTTAAGCTCCAGTTCCTCTAACTGCAGCTTGTCCCTGCACACATCAGAACACTAAGTCTATGTAAGGTAACAGCTCACTGACTGTTGTTCACTCACGTTCTTATTTGGAGACATGTGTAGCTTCACTTCACACAGATTCAGTTTATTCTCAGTAACGACTGAAGAGACAGCATCACTCAGTCATATCCTAATCAGTCATATTCGTCCATCAACGATTCTTACATCATGACAGAAACAGGACTTCTAATAGTTTACCTGTTAACTGAACAAAGGTATGAGTGTTAGCATAACTTTACAGACATCTGAAGTTTACTAGTCGACTGTGTACAATTTTCTTTTCTAGTACTGGGTGGAGATTTGATGACCTCAGCTCAATATGTTTGACAGACATGTAACACATTTGGTCGAGAGTGTGATTCATTTAATGTTTCTAGGTAAATGAAAGAATGCAATCAGTCATGGATTGAGAAAATACTCCAACCTCTGCCACTTTTAATTATTCCAGTTAAGGAAGATATGGAGCCTTGGAAGGTAATGGGACATATTTTTTTATCTTTGATGTACAAAATAATGATGAATATGTTTGCACTGGATATATTTGTTGTGTGCACTGGAAATATGGTAGCATATTTCCAAGGGGCTGAATATATTAATGCATTACTATATTTCTATAAACTTGACAGTATGTATGAGTGTATGAACAGTCAGGACACAGTTAAGAGCTGTTTTTTTTTACATATTTGCTTTAGGTTCATATCCCTGGACTGTTCATTTCATTTTTATTGTTCGATGGCGACAGTAAGGTCTTCATTACATAGAAGACTTACTATTAAGGCCACATGGTTATTCTGACTGTATAAAGCAACCAGATGGTTTACACAGATTAACTACCCCATGAGCAGATTAGCTCAGTTTACTTGCTGCTTTATTTGCTGCTTGCCTGACTGACTGACTGACTGACTGACTGTCTGACTGACTGACTGACTGACTGACTGACTGACTGACTGACTGACTGACTGACTGCCTGACAGGCTTGCAAGAGGGTGAAAAACTCTTTCTCATGATTTCAGTCCACTTCACAGCTGTCGTCCTGGTAGTATGTGTGACTGGAGGTGATTCAAATAACTCTCTGCCTTGGCCTGATGGCTTCTGTACCATGTCTGATGGCGTTATGGTAGAATAACATGTAGTTCCCTTACTTCTGTGGGGACAAAATGGTTTGTTTAAGATGACAAAGAGCAAAACCCTTAGGTAATATGAACTGAACTGCTTAAATCAGGAATGCATTTGTAAATACCTGAATATTTAACTTTAACATGAACTCAATACAGTAAATCAGTAAATGCACCTGAGGCCAGCTGACTGTTTGAACAGAACTACACATGTTTTTTTCTTGAGTTAAAGCTGAGAATTTTGCAATATAAAAACAAATAGTGTAATTTATTCCGACTCGCCATTAACGTGATATCACAAACTTTGCAAACTTTCTTGCTTGTTAGTAAAGTAATGCATTCAAAAGAGAAAACATTTTGTAACCAGGGGATTCATTAGAAGAGCCACTTATATCATATTAGATGTTTTGCAGAGGAGCCATGGTGCCACAATAAATTGAAAACTCAGATTCCGTGAGTGGCTGTGTCTCAGGCTAAAGTCTGCCTGGGGAATTTTGTTGTACATCTCTCCTTTCACCTCCTGTCATCTCTCTACTGTCAAATTTATACTATACCAACAATTGTCCAGAGAAGCTCATGCTCTATATGTCCTTCTGTCTTCATTGGCAAAAGAAAAGAATTTATGCAGCAAAGATTAAGATGTTAAAAAAATCTTCAAATGATATTACAAAATATATATTATATATATTACTTCTGTGTGGGTTCTCTCCGGGTGTCCCTGACTCATTTCTCCTCTTTTCGTTTCTCCTCTCCCAGAGCAGTAAGGTGGAGTCTGGCCTGCTGAAGGAGAGGCTCCATGCTATCACTGTAATCCTCCACTCAGCTCAGTGCCACACCACAGCTTTTAGCAATAGCCATCAAAATACAGTGGTACCTCGACTTACGAACTTAATTCGTTCCGTGATCGGGTTCGTAGGTTGAAACGTTTGTAAGTCGAAGCGATTTTTCCCATAAGAATTAATGTAAAAGCAAATAATGCGTGCCGACCTATCCCTAAATTCACCCCTTTTGCCCTATCACTCCATTTAAAACACCGTAAAATCAGTAACAAAGTGCACACACAGAAAACCATAACAATAGATAAGAATTTAAAAAATCAATTAACAAAAACTTTTAAGCGCTTTACCTTGAAAGACGTGACTGAGTGGGAGAATCACGTACCGTATGCTTAATTTCTACGGTTGCTACCCTGCAGTTTGCTACTCTACTTTTTTCTTACATTTTTAATTTTATAATTATATATTATTTATAACCTGACACGCTCTGTGAGACTCGCTCACGGGTCACACGTAATGGCGGCGGCCGGGGAAATCCTTTTAATTTTTCCGGGCTCGGGTTCGGAAGTCGAATTTGGTTCGTAAGAGGAGGCAAAAAAATCTTGAATCGCCGGTTCGTATCTTGAAAAGTTCGCAAGTATAGCCGTTCGTAAGTCGAGGTTTCACTGTATTGATTTCTATTTTAGAATACAGTGGAACCGAGAGGCGAGCAGTGTGTTGAAAAGGAATGAACATTACCTCTATGTGTGTCACTCAGTTAAACCGACCTGTGCTGTAGTTTATCAGAATCTATTATACATTGTACCTGTCCTGTACATCTACTGATCCATCCATTTGTTTTTGATGTTTTAGGAGAAACACCACATTCAGGAAGACATTAGACAGAAGAAGCTGCAACTGGACCAAGAAAAACTCAGACTACAACATTTGAAGGTTCTACACACCTTATCTTTGTTAATAAATATTTCAATGGTCAGTAGTAACACTACATGAGTTGCAGAGTAAACCATTTGGCTAAATGGGGATTTATCCAAATGGTTATTATCTTGTATCAGCATGAACTGTATAAAATCCGTTGTAATCCCTTTGACCATCTGTTTGTCCACTTGGTATAATTATTAGTCTGCTTATGATCTACTTATGAAATTACCAGAAAAAAACTCAAAGGGAGCAGTGGCTCCTCCAGGACTCTGCTTCCCACAATGCAACAGATTCTTTGCAGCGACTGAGTCTCCTGTCTGACCTGCAGCAGACCAGAGCGCTGCAGCTCAACATTCACAGGTACTAAACACAAACCATTACACAACAGACACACACTCGTGCACCAGTGAGGCCTGTTGGTGACTAAACTGCACTGCCTCTTGTGAACCGTTAGACTAGAAATGGAGGTGGAGTTTCTGGAGAGGAAGGAGTCTATGATTTCCACCAATGAGAGCTTCATCCTCAACAGGCTCAAGGCTGTGGAGAAAAGCCCAGAGGAAATCATTAAGGTACACATGGGCAAGCACACCCTCACAGATGTGATGGATTTACATCATCACACAACTCTGACTCATTTGCGTTTTTTTACAGGAGGCCCAGAATAATGTTGTTTCTGGTGAGTCATGGCACAATTTTGATATAAGCCACACAAAAGCTGAATGCACATTACAACTGCAGTGTTTTCTGTCACACGCAACAATTAGAAGTCACTACAATGATCCCTGGTGTCAGAGAGGACCTGTCTTGTCTCGACAACAACCACAATGAGCCACAGGCAACAAAACAAAGTAGGATTATTTTTTAGATGTGTTATACATTTCTGTAAAATAAATGTATATATGCTGCACTGTGGGAACTTGCAACGCTGAAATCCACTGTAAAATTGTATAGTGCTCTGAAACATTGTACCAAATCCAAATATTGGATTTGATTTTTTAGGAGGAGATCACTCAGCAAGTCTGTTGTGCACTTTGGTACACTAGAGAAATTTGTAGACATAGACAAAAAGGACTAACAAAGATGAGTGGTATCTGGTGATAGGATATTTGGGGGGCAGAGGTCAGTGAAGAGTGGAATGACATCACCACAGACTTCATCGCTTTCTGTTTCAGCTCAATCTCCAATGGGGATCAATGTGTCCAAACGCATGTTGACTGTGAAGAGCACCATGCCTTCTACAGTAGCCATCCGCCCTGTCGAGTTATACCAACACACCCGTCTCATGGGTTATGATGACGTCAGAAAGAGGATTTATGCTCTGAATACACAAGAGGTAACACCATTAATAGTCACAATGACAGCCTTCATTTGTGTCATCATCAAAACAAAATATCTACATGTCAAAATTGTTCGTCAAGATTGATACATTCTGAAATGCAAACTGTTAAAAAAACTGATCAAAATTAGTTCTGTGGATTTTAATGATGACAACTAATATACAGGGAACATTTTTTTTTAAAGGCAATGATTTTGTCGGTTACCTCTTATTGTGTTTATCTAATAATATCCTAATATATATTACTACTCTTAGGGTTTATGTGACCTGAGCTGTTTATGTGAGAGGTCAGAACAGAAGATTGCCACAGTACATCACCATGCAAACGACCAAACTCTGAGCATGAGAAAGGAGCTGTGGAGAAGCACACACCAACATCTGAGAGACAGAGTTGGGGGAGTCGACCTCAGTCACCAGTGGGGTCATTATGGTAACCATGTCCCGAGTAACAACAAAGCAGGGAAATACTTAACCTGCAGGGGAAACTGGCAGAGAGGATCACAGGATGAGCATCGTTATGGTTCCCAGGAAAGCCATTACAGTTGTCAGGAGAGGAGATTGCACCAAAATAACCAGAGGGAAGGTCGTTTCTTTGAAAATCACAAGGGCGTGGGATTCCCCTGTGACTGCCGGACAAATTATCCACAAACCTCTTACAGGGTTCAGGATCGTGGGCCTGCGAGCCATCACAGCAACTGCATCATTAGGAACAACCCTAGAAAAGATGGCAGATCTAATGGCTGGACCACTTCTAGATCACTTACCAAGGAAACAATGTCTGCCTCCCAACCACAGCTCTGCTACATACCAGCCAATGATGTCCCTCTTAGTGATTCCAGTGATTCCAGTAGTGTTGAAGATGAAGAGCTGTACTGTTACTGTCCGCCCTCCAACCAGCCTACTCTGCATGGTGGCCCCATGACCTCTGAAAAAGTGCCCTCGCCACTTTTTGAAGATGACACTGTTTATACAATTCTCAGTGCCTCAGAAACCACTGAGCCAATCACAGCTGTCTTTATGGGCTTCCAGAGGGCACAGGATGACAGCAGGCAGGGCCAGGAGTTGGAGGGGTCACTGAAAGCCGAGCTGGTCATCATCAAGGAAAGTGAAGACGATGAGGACAGTGTTGCAAGGGAGAGGAAGAGCCAGGTCCAGCCAGGTGGCAGCAAGTGTTCAAAATCAATGGCAGCCAAAAAATGTGGAGCCAGTCAGACAGACAAAGTGATGAGAGCAGGTAGCAGAAGGATCCAGAAAAAAGATCAACCCTGCTGTACCATCTGCTAACTGGACTAACGAATGTATGTGTACAGCCAGCTTGACATGACTGACTGCTCTGACTAGTTCATGAAATTGATTCATGCTGACTCTTGAGGTCGTCAAGAGCAAGTTAGGATGTTTAAACTCACAGATCCATCCATCCTCACTTCTTGAAACTCATTAGATTATTAAAGATGGAAATTATGTCTGTAAGTGTCCCACAACAATGAGAGGCAATAATGTACAGGTATTTTTTTGACATTATATTAACCCAATATATAACAATATAATGTTCATCAGTTCAGATGGCCTTCTACATACTCCTGCTGGATATCAGTTTGTTAGTTCCCATTGATGCCATTCATGATCAAGTTTAATGACAGTACTTATCACATATCCCCGGCACTGGCGGCCTGCCAACATAATGGTTACTACTCTTGTTATGCATGACATGACACATGAGGAAACAAACTTTAAAATAAAGCACACACAGGACACACAGGATCAAAAGTGGCAAGGCATGAAAGAAACTCAAATACAACAACCAGAAAACTACTGAAACAAAACAGAAAAACCCAGTGTAGAGGCCACACATCATACATCATTGCACTTAGCATATTTGACCACTGTGGGGCAGTATGGTGCACAGTGAAGGGATAAAGGGGGACACGTGGATACATAGGAAGTTGGCATGGGTGAGAGGATCACACGGTTTTTACTGCTACCACTACAGCTCACGTTATTACTTCCATTGATTTACTCAGTCAAACAACAGCCACGTCATCATGCCGTTATGCAATAGGTTTATGTTACAGTGGCAAATGTTATTATGTTAATCAGTTTCACAATAAACAAAATTGCACCCAAATGGTTCTGTTTCCAGACGTATCATTTTAGCGCGTCAAGCAACCTCACACAGCTAAACAGGCGGGATAGTCGCGACACCCAGGTCATACAAATACAAAAAGACTGACAAAAATCAAAACCAAATATAAAGTTCAAAGTCCAAAGTGGAGCAGATCATGACAGTAACAGTGACTATTTTTGTCTGTTGTTGGTAAACAAATTAGGCGTTTTAACCACCTAATAACATTAGACTAATTAATCAAGGTAACTAAATAAAGGTAACTAAATTAACGTTATGCAGTTCACATATTATTTTGTATGGACGATGGACTTGTATGGACCCCCATACTACGGGGAATGCTATATTCAAAATAGGTCATAAACCAAAACAAATCAAATTCAATTCAAATACATTTTCTAATTTATTGTGTTATTAGTTGGTCATGTAAAAAAATCAATAAAATAAAAAACTGTATATGAAGTATTTTGCACCTGCAGCATATTATTTATGTTACTGTATTGATTTTTTTTACTTTTTATGAAGACAGGCATGGCAGTGTCACAGTTAGTCAGAACAACAAAAGGACCCTAAAACAGCTGCACAGCTGCACCTGAATGGAATTTGGTTACTATTATTTTTTTTATATTTATGAACATTTTATTCAGTGAAGAAATACTAAATTTATCAAAATTAAATTATGTTGTACAGTCACTGGTGAAAAGCGATTTGAAACAGGAACTTTCTGGAAAATGAAATCATTACTACTCATTTTTTTCAAACTTTACCGGCTGTCACGCATCACGTTGCCATAACAACACAGTTACTGACAGAGAAACAGTCAATAAACAGGTTTGAGGAGTCAAATGCTTTATTAAAGATGTCACTACCAAACCAACCATTTGGAAATAATAAATAACTGGAAATTTAAAGCAAATAGATACTGTAGTTGAGCCAGAACCACAACTACACACACACACACACACACACACACACACACACATATAATCTTACAGTATATCTAAAGCAGTAACCAAATGACATGATGACATGCTGAACATTAAACCGTTCTTGTCACTATGCATTTAACACATCTCAGAATCCATCACAGCTCAGCTTGGAGCATGACCACATTAATGTACTGGCATACTGTCAGCAGACATTACAACAACATTATTTGTCCATGCTGGCCCTGAGATATGGGAAAAATATATAGCCTACCATGCAACATTCTGATGAAAAATAAAACTGGTCTTTAACACACCAGGGAAGTTTTGAGACATTTGTATTGCACTTACAACAGCTGGCCAGTGGTTGGCAGTGTATGGGATCACCATTGTGTTGGTTGATGTGAATGTACTTATATTCCACAGCCAAACCAAGTTGATTTTATTTGACAGAGCTCAGTCTGAAGCATTGAAAGTGGATAGCATACACTCACACACACACACACACACACACACACACACATGCACAACAATCATCTCCTAAAAAACATGATGGGACATTTCCATTGTCATTAAGTCCTTCTGACACGATATATAAATGTTTACAAATAAAAACTTGCACTGCTTAATTCATAAAAATATGCAGCAAAAATACAATTTCATGAACCCTTTTTAGGAATCAAAAGGGCACATAAAATGTTTAAAATCTTAAAGAGACATTAGCATTAGAAAATCTGATTCATTTGTTTGTTTGTTTTCTATATGTCATGGTCTGCCCCAGGACTTTTAACCATAGTTTGGATTTTGGATGTGATTTTGTCCATTTTTTTTCCATTTAGGACGTTTGTGTATGTCTGTGCTGGGATTTTACGTTGCTTTCTTTTCTTGTCACATTACTGCCCTTAATCGTCATGTGTCTTGTAGCTGTGCGTATCCTGTTTCCTGTTTTATTTCTTAGTTTGTTCTTTTGTTCTTTTGTCTCACATGTGTCTATTGACTCCAGCTGGGTTCACCTGTGACTTGTTGTCCCAGTGTAGATAGTGTCTTTGTGTCTCCATGCTTTGGATTTATGTTCCTGTTTGTTCACTACTGGATCCAGGAAGCTTTTGGTAATAAAAAGCTTAATAATAATTAAGGTTAATAATTTTGGTTTTGCATATATCTGCTCCTAGTCCTGTTGTTGACACTGTTTACATAGAGAGAGACATACTCACACTGCTGCTATGCTAAAATCAAAATGTTGAGCTGCAAAGGTAATAATGCCACTTACCAAACAACCACTGTATCCTGTTAATTTAAATAATTTTGCCGTAGCTAGACTGTATCACATTATTGAAACTCAATCACTTAAAAATGTAGTATTATGGTTTAAATGTTTATACTTATCATTGGGCTGCAACTCAAATCATACAATATTTGTATAGCCAATATCCACAATATCCACAGTCGGCGTCACAGGGTGTAACATTCTGTACAAGAACTACATAAACAAGCCTCATTGAAAATCAATTCATCTCCATTGTCCCAGCAGAGACAGAGGTGTAATATTACTTTACATTACATGTACATTACATATAATATACATTACATTTCTCCTGGAAGGAATGTTAACAAAAGTTTTATATATTTAAGGAAAAGATTTAAACGGTGACAAAACAAGCTGTTCCACTGTCATTAACAAAGCATGCATAAAATCAATATAACTTTGAAAACAAGACTTGTCTACTTAGTGTGTTAATCTGTGAAGCTTATTAAAAGACACAATCCTCTTGTCCTCTAACATGCTATTCTGCAGCAAACAGACATGGAACCCACTGTTTCTTGCACATAGTTCTGGCAAACATGGCAGTGGATGTCAGCTACTGACTGACAGGATTGTTTGGAATTTAAAAACAAAAAAAGAAACAATGACGAGGCGGTCTTATTTTAATTAATGGCTGACAGTTGAACACAATCGCTGTTCACTTCTTCTGATTGGCTAAAAGGGAGTCCTCCCATCGCTGTGCCATGGCATTCTGTCGCTGTGATACAAAAAACGGGGAAGGTGGGAACTGGAGGGAGAAGGAGATTCAGCTGAACCACTGGAACCAGGGTGGATGGATGGATGGATGGATGGATGGATGGATGGATGGATGGATGGATGGATGGATGGATGGATGGATGGATGGATGGATGGATGGATTTGAAAAAGAAAAATAAACAGGTGGGATTGTTGGAGGAATTGTTGGCCAGATGGATGCAGGGGTGAAAGGTGGATGAAAATGACACATGAGTTGAAAGATGGATATATTATGCCATACTGTGAAGTGATGGATTGAAAGATTATTTAGTCCAACTAATTAACAACTGAGTTGTTAATTAGTTGACAATCAGTAACATGGAATATGAAAAAAAAGTCATGAATACATATACCTATACATAAGACAATCCAACAGTGAATTCATTAGGTAAGTGTTACGTATCAGGGAATAAAGTATAAATATAAATGCACTGCTTATGAAATCATTATCTTATTATTATACTGTGTCTTTGTGTGTGTGTGTGTGTGTGTGTGTGTGTGTGTGTGTGTGTGTGTGTGTGTGTGCGTGCGTGTGTGTGTGTGTGTGTGTGTGTGTGTGTGTGTGTGTGTATAAACCTATGTTACCTAACCAGAGAGGTGTTGGTGGGTGTGTTGGTCCATCAACACGTTCTGTTAAAATAGTTCTATTAACATGGAAGTAAAATCTCTGTATTTGCATTTTTTAATCAGTAAATAAATAAATTCCTGTTGGGGGGGGTTGTTGAGCGTTACTGTTTTTAAAGTACTTTTAAAACATACTTTAACTGAATATGGCTTCACTATATTTAAAGGTACACCCTCTATTGGCTTTGATACTGAGGCTGCAGTGTGTGACTTAATGGATTAATTAACAGACTGATTCGATAATACTGTCCGTGTGTATATCTGTGTGAGTTTGATAGCCAACCTTATGATCACAGGACAAACTGGATCGCTCCATTTTGCGTATTCTGGAAGGAGATGAAGGGGAAGAGACACATCTGCCTGGAACCTCTGGCACTGGATTATAAAAAAAAACAAAGACCCTTTTAATTACAACGAGAAACAATATACTTTTATTAAATTAACCAGAGATTTTTAAAAAATTCTACAGGGCTGTGTACCTCAGACACACAACAGTGTTGCATTCACACAATTCTGTGCAAATTTGCAAATTCCATTTGCTAGTGCTGTTTGTAACTAGATTTACTCTGTTTGCACAAGTGGCACAAGCTCTAAGCCACAACACAACAAAAGTTTCTATTAGGTTCAGTCACATGGACAATACGTACTATTGAAAGTGATGTTATCACCGAGGCCAGGAGACACCAGCACAGTATTGTACCTCTCTCTCCCTCGTTTCCATTCCTCCTCTCTTCTCCTCCTCCACATGTCTTCCCTCTGCCTCCTCCACTCCTCCTCCCTCTGTCTAACCATCTTTATCTCCTGTTCCACTAGTGAATGGCTGCTGAGGGAGCGCAGCTTGACAAACGGATTGGAAGAGAAAGTGCTCTGCTGGGTTTCCATCGTCAGCGGGGCGGCAGAGCTCAGGCAGAACTCTGAAGCACTGCGAATGATCAAGTTGCAGGTTTCCACAACAATGACACTGGTGGAGGGCACCGCGTCCCGGCTTTTTGGCGCGTCCGAGAGACCCCCGGTGGTGGAGGAGAGGAGGCGGTTCGGAGAGGCAGAGCTGGTGGAGTCAGGCTCCAGAATGATGACATTATTAGCAATCATTTCATGGTAGACAGATTGGGAAGGTGAAGAGGAATAAGAAGGGGAAGGGGAGATGGACAGAGTAGGGGTGCGGCAGGCGGGCGGTCGGGGAGGTCGACCTGTTTGCAGAGTGGATGGTCTGAACACAGAACAAGAGAACAATGACAAGAGTTTAGTTTCACTTAGGTATAATATATCCTTCTCCACTGAATGAAACAATGCAATGTCAGAAGACCGTTTAATTCTACTACTGTACAATTCTGTTTTGTCAAAACTGACTGCATATATATCATTTTGAATGGGCGGCACGGTGGAGCAGTGATTAACACTGGTGCCTTGTGGCAACAAGGTTCCCGGTTGGAATCCTGGTCCAACCAGTGGTCTTTCCGTTTGGGGTCTGCATGTTCTCCCTGTGTCTGTTTGATTTTTCTCTGTGTCCCAGAGGGATAAGCAGGAAAAAAGATGAATGAATCATTCTGAATGTGCAAGAAGATATTTTTATCCCTGACATATGACCAGGTCAGTATCCCTCAGCTGACTGGGACAGTCACCTACCTGCCCGTCACCAAACAGCACAGACACACAAAGCTGATGACTGGCAAGTAAACATAGCAGAGCTGTTTCCTCTGAACTGAAAGGAAACACTGATGAACTGATTTATTTACCTAGGTACAGACAGACCCTGTGCAACCATCCCCCTCTCTCTGCGGTGCCTCTCCTCTCTCTGCAGAGTCAGCCGAATCTCTCTCTCCACAGCACTCTCTGGTTCCTCCAGGGGGCTGTGGTACGATGACTCATCCATCCCTGAGTCCTCTGAACTGGGGGACAGGGTGCAGGACAGTGTGGGCTCCCTGCGCATTGGTGGATGGATCTCCCTTTAAGAGGAATGGTGTTAGGAAGAGACTGATGATGGGCATGCCATTAACATTTATTCATTTTATTTATAGAGCTGATTTATTTTATTTTATTTTATTTTATTTTATTTTATTTTAT
This sequence comes from Trinectes maculatus, assembly GCA_016785345.1. Lineage (NCBI taxonomy): Eukaryota > Metazoa > Chordata > Actinopteri > Pleuronectiformes > Achiridae > Trinectes > Trinectes maculatus. Next base: position 44,209 of record JAFBJQ010001848.1, on the reverse strand, counting down.
TTTATTTTATTTTATTTTATTTTATTTTATTCTTTATATTGCTTGTAAGATTGTTTCCATGCCCTGCTGTTGCTGCACTGTAATTTCCCAATTTGGGATCAATAAAGTATATCTATCTATCTATCTATCTATCTATCTATCTATCTATTTAGCATCATAGACTTCTGTCTCATCTGCACTACCCCCACCTGCCTGTTCTTTATTCCAGGGTTTAGATTTCCAAACATAGAGCCAGGGCAGTGTATGAAAAGTGGATTTTTTGGAGTTATCAGCACACATACGTATATAAACAGATTGTATGAAAAGATATTAGCAGAGTTTGACAAGAAGTGCATTCAATTAAAATCTCTTGTCCAACCTGTAATTTAAAACAAGATAACACTAAAAGCCAACAACACTAGAATTGTGTTCCCATTTGAGTTTCAAAAGTTTTAAGGAATTTTTGACATTTTTTCCTTTGTGTGTGGCTCTGGTTAGTAACATTAAATCATATGTATGTTATGTTATGCTACTATAAGAAGCAAAAGCAGGTGCGCCTAAAGGCTGCAGACTAGAATTAGCACATTAGTCCATTAGCATATAATTAGCACCAAAGAAGAGGAGCCCCCAATGGACAATAAGACTAATTAATCAGTGAGGTCAGTTAATCAGTTAACTGTTGGCCTAGATGAATCAGAAAGAAAAACATTTATTAAATTATACAAAGCATAATAATTGATTCCAAAACATTTAATACAATTAATATAATTATTATACTACTGTAATATTATTATACTACTATTATTGTGTTGTTATTATTACAATGGTTAAACGACTATGACTTGCAATTACCACACTTTATCTATATATTGTTTTCTTTCTATATTTCGATTTTTGTAATTTCTGCTTTTTTTTACTACTCTTTGTTTTTTTTTAATTATTTTTCTAATTGCTAATTTCTTCTTGCTATCCCTGTGGCTGCTGTAACAGTGAAATTTCCCGACTGTGGGAATAATAAAGGAATATCTTATATCTTAATTCTTATTCTTAAGAAGTTATCAGATACAGGGAAATGTGCCGTATCACAGTGGCACAAACAAGGATTCAAGGGTACAAGTGGAGAAAAGGCAAAGAGTAGTAGTTTAATCACTGAAACAGGGTACGTCCACAGCTCTGTCAGAAGCCAGGCAGACAGATCCGGTCTAGGCAGAGGTCAGACTTGACTAGGCTGAACAGACAAAACAATGCTGGGACACTCGACACAAACAAACAAGACAATCTGGTTTGGTCAAACAAAAGGGACAAGGGCACTTATAGACGAGACAGTTAGATGTACCGTACAACAGGAGCAGAACATCAGGGCGAAGTGAAATGACCTAAAACAAGCCACAATGCTCCTGATGGAGCAGACTTGACAGCATAACACAAATATGCTCTACAGATTGAAGTTTGAAGACTGGCAGGTGGTAAGCTATCTATAAAGTAACAAAAATACTGCAGTGTCGCCATCATGCCTGAAATCTGCAGCTGAGCCAACAAAAGTAGCAAAACAGAACTGATCTATACATTAGCAATACACAGGAAAGCAACTCACTTTCTGTTGAGGTATCTAAGGCAACTAATTTTGCTCTTTGTTTTTTGCAACAGCCCAAATATAATTATGTCACTGTAAAACAAAACTCAGAAAAAAAACAGGTCGGTACCTCTGTTTGAGTCGGGGACTGCGAGCTGGGGGGTACAGTGAAATGTGGGTTCCTTGGAAGCTCCCCTGGGCTCTGAGCCCTGGTTTGGGGGTGGGCTGACCTTTAACCTTCTCCTCCATCTTTTTCCACTGCTGGCAGGCCAACAGGAAGTCTACATGCTCAGTGGAGACATTCTCACTGCACGTCTCCTGATGAACGCAGAAATCTGCAGGAACCTGATGGGATAATTAGGAGCAAAGTTTGGATTATGCCATGGTGTAATAATTGTGTGCTATCATCTGACAAAGGTTATATGGATACTGGGGCAAAAAAGCACAAAGCCTAATGTATCTGTAAAAGTGGCTTACAATCAAAATACAAAATAGTTAGATCTTACAAAAGATAACAAAGGCTTACCCTCCTGTCACTATTCATGGAGCTGGCTGTGGAACTAGCAGGAGACTGCAGGAAACCATCTCTCCTTCTCATCTGCTCGTCATCATCATCACCACCATCATCACCATCCCTGCTTTCCCTCATGCCATCCTCTATTTCATCCTCGCTTCCCTTTTCGCCCCCTGCCTCTCCGTCCCTGTTGTCCTCTCCTCCCTCCCCTTCCTCACCCCCTTCAGTGCCCATGCTACCCATTTGCTCCTGGTTAGTGACCTCACTGGTCACAAAAGCTGCCCACTGCTCTTCTCCGGCCTCACTGTCTGAGTATACAACAGCCAGCTCAGCCTGGAGGCAGTCACTATGGTGACCTTCGCTGAGGTCGTCTCTGGTGCCCAGGTTGTGAACCCAGGCATCCTGCAACATGGCTGCTGCTTCTGGCTGCTTTGAGGGATCTGATGTGACAACCACATGCTCTGATGACAAGGGACACACTAGACTGTCAGAGATGAAGATAACCTCATTTTCTCCATCTTCCCTTTCTCCATCTTCCCCCTCTGTTTTTTCTATCCCTTCTTCTTGTCTGTCTGTTTCTCTCTTTACCCAGTTTTTGTTCTGTGCTTCTGTTTTATGTCCACATATTCCCTCTACTTCTCCTCTATCTAGCTCTTCTCTTTCTCTTACTTCAGATTCCTCTTCTGTTTCTTCTCTCCCTTCTTCTCCCTCTATCTCTCCTCTAGCTTCATTCTCCCCTTCTGTTTCTCCTCCTCCATGTCCCCCCTGCTCTTCTCTCTTTCTTTCACTTCCTCTGTTTTCTCCTATCTCAAAAACAAGATAGTCACAATCATCTCCATCTCTTTTCCAATTTCCTCGCCCTTCAGCTTCTTCCAGCCGATGGAACTCTGGGTACTGATGTTCTTCTACTTCCTGGCTGTGGGGGTTAAATAAGTTGTCACTTTCCAGGTCTGTTACTAGTGGTGATGAGCTAATCTCCATGGTGTATGAATCCGTCGGCTGAGTGGGATTGGAAGAGCTGTCAGCTGGGTTGTTGTTGTCAGAGTGACTGCTGTTACTTTCAGTGAGCTCAGCTGTTGTCCTTCTTAAACCAGCTGTGGCTCTCTGTGGAAAGAGACACTTTACAATATAAATACTATAATGTAGTGATCACTACTATATGCGGATCACTAATATATATATTAATGCAAGTTTAAAACATATAATTGTCAGAAATTATTCTCAGAATAAAAACATATGCTTTTTTTAAACTCAGAAAGTCAACAAGAATAAAATAACTTCTACATTTCCACTTCCAATCCCAAATACAGGGGGTCCTCGAGTTACGACGGAGATCCGTTCCATGTGTCGTAACCGAATTTCGACGCAAGTTGGAACATACATTCATTGTGCCATTGTGCATACATTGTGCCACTAGATGTCGCTATAACACCACCCTACAATAAGAGTTTACTATGGTGAATTGCCTTGAACTGTAGGGGTTGACATTGCATTTCCTTTAGATTTCTGATATCAACCGTGTAGACCCTGTGTTGTGAATAACAATAAGAGTTTACTATGGTGAATTGCCTTTTGTCACTGTAGGGGTTGATATCGCGAGTGTAATGAGCATTTCCTTTAGATTTCTGATATCAACCGTGTAGACCCTGTGTTATGAATAAACCTACGGTATTGCCACGATCCCGAATGCATCTGTGTCCGTGTGCATCTCCTTACCGGCTGCCGCTGCAACCCCCCCCTACCCTCCCAGCCGGCCGGCCATTTCACGTAAGTAAACACAGCTGTGGAGGTGCTGGAGAGCCGGCAGGCGCGCTGAGAGACAAAGAGAGCGCTCACCAACTAGTTCCCGTGCAAAGTCTATACGTATTTACAGGGCAAACCGCTTAAGCCGAAACAAGGAAGTTCACGGGAGATGTGTCGTAACCACGAAAACAAGGTAATTCACGACCGTCGTAACTCGAGGACCCCCTGTATATGATAAATCAATAAATATTGAATTTTCAAAAAGTCAAAATTTGGACTTTTTAAATTGCTATTCAATGCTGCACTACCCAGCACGATTATAGTTTGGTTCAGTAAACCACTTCAACATAGAACATGATCAGTCATGTATTCCAGAGATACATTCATCCACCCATGGCAAACATTACAGCTTAGCTACATAAAAACACATTTAATAATGAATTCACACCACACATCCACAACAATACAGTACATACACACTCAGCAGATCAGATTAAAGGGTATAATAAATAATTTTGTTACCATGATGGCTGTGAGTGAGCTGGTAGATTATTTTTGTTCCAGGCATGTGCTGGTGACGGACAGAAGGTGTTGCTATGGGAACACTGAGAATAAATTTAGAAGCAGGCAAGCTGCTAAAGTCAGAAGATTTAAAGAAAGATCATATTAACTGTACACCTTAAAGGACCATTTCTCAGTTACACATACACTGAATCTGTTGTCACGTGTCGATATAAAGTTACATATACAATGTGTCAGTTACATATTCAGTGAATCTGTTATCATGTGTCAATGTAAAGTTACATGTACAATGTGTCAGTTACATATGAAAAGATTAAGCTCAAAGTGAGAAGTTCAAAGTTCATTAAGTGAGAAGTTCATTAAATTCAAAGTGAGAAGATGAAGCTCAACAGAAAATAGAGAAACCATCAACAAACAGTTGACATGGTCTGTGTTCCAGAATTGATCACTTCAGTCATTTGAAGATCCACAATTAGGACCCAATCAGGAGGACGATTATACTTGATTCTTGAGTGATCAACCACAATGATGATGATGATGATAATGACCACGCAGTTATGTAAAAATTGATTTTGTGAGTCAGTTCCAGCCTGTGTCACACACTCGCATTTTATAGTCGCAGTCAGACTGAACTCTGTTTGAGGTCTATAGAGCACGATCTATTCGTGACATTAATTGAACTTGTCTAGAACACAATCTCAATGAAATGAATAAGAAGTTCATTTTGTGTGTGACCCCTGCTCTATCTCAGCTACTACATATAAAACTGGTCTCAAAATACAGTCTTTCTTTGCATGTGCACAATTACGGTCTTGCATGTACAAAATTTGGCAAGCTCTTAACGGCAGGAGGTGCACACATGTAAAATACTTATCGGTGATATAAAATGGTTGAACGGGCTATTTATCCTTGTTCAGTAATGTAACATATACACAATAAAATTTTGGTTGGGTCTGTAACACTTCAGAAACTTCGTAAAAACCGCTCTCAGAAAACTATGTTAAGGTGTGTGTGGGGGGGGTGGGGGGTGGGGGGGAGCGTTGCACATATTTGTCATCCTTTCGGGTTTAACTGGCAACCACATTATAAAATGCAAGCACTTGATGCTGATTGGCTGCCATTACTGCCACTCAAAAGAAACTAACTTCGGCTTCAGAACATGGACAGACCAACTTTCTCCCACTATGGTCTACTACTCAGACATTCAGCCGTACATGTTTGAGCCTGAATCGGAAGAGGAGGAAGAGGGAGAAGAAGAAGCAGTCCAACATAGGCTGGATTTAAACGTTAAACACAACTTGTCATTTCACCTTGAACTTTGCAGTTTTTTTAAGAGGAGGGAATAGAGTCAGAGTCGGGGGGGCGCATTGAGATACATTTCACGTCATTTGTGTCCATTGTTCAGACTGGCCCATTTTCTGGTGGACATTTCGAAGGTTTCATTGAAATTCCTTTTCTAAGAGGAATTTCAATGAAATGGACTACCATTATTCAACAAAGACAAGGTAAAAACGTTTTTTGATTCTCAGTCTCCTTTAAATATTAACAAATATTAGCTTAATGAATTTTAAGTCAGCATGCACAAATCATTTGTTGCAGATCTAACCTAAATCTGCCTGAAAATCTCATTGTCATCCTTCCTATTTACAGCTTTATGGAGCACACGATAAGCATAACGAATTTGACTGACGAATCTGAGATGGGTATTTGTTCTAGCTCACTGATCCATTAGCTTAGATTTCAGACAATGCAACAACTGTCACCTAACAGAACATCTGACACCCACTCTTCAATTGCAGGATCACTTATGCTTGTAATGCTCTCATACTGGGCTCCAGTTCTGTTGACAACCCTCAAGCAGCTTTATTCTTCAGAGTACCCCAAAAGTCTGAAGTTACATATGTAACCTATCAAAAACAAAATACAAATGTCCCTTTGAATGTACAATCAACATCAAGCCAACAAATCACATCCAAATCCAACCTCTATTGGACTTATTAGAAGAGATTTGAGGACACTACATGGGTTTTCTGTGATTGTTCAATTAATTTAAAGGTGACATAGAAAGGTTGAACGGGCTATTTAGCCTTGTTCAGTGATGTGACATATAGACAATCAAATTTTGGTTGGGTCTGTATCGTCTCAGAAGCTTCCTTAAAAACCTCTCTCAGAAACCTATGTTAGTGTGGGGGATTTCAAACGCGTTGTTTAGCACCTATTTGGCATCTTTTCGGGTTTAACTGGCAACCTCATTATGAAATGCAAGAACTTGGCGTTGATTGGCTGCCATTACTGCCACTCAAAAGAAACTAACTTCAGCTTCGGTTAAAACATCAGCCATGAATCTTGTGGATTTCTTTCACTGGGAAGGTAATGAAAAGTTTGCACATTGCTTGCACAGCCTGGAAGCACACACCTCGGTACGCGACTCGCCATTTCGCCTTTAACTTCGCGAACATGGCTGCAATTTACTTGCCATAGGGGGCGGGAAGGCAGGTGTATGCAAATTATTTTGAAGGGGAGAAAATGTAGTGAGAGTGGGGGGGCAGTGAGATTCATTTTACGTCATTTGTATCCGTTGTTCAGTTTCAATGAAATGGAGATGGTCAGAATGTCTAACACTTTTCGTATTTTCTTGAATGCGGGTAGACTACCATTATTCCACAGAGACAATGTAAAAAAGTTTTTTGATTCTTTGTCTCCTTTAATTCTGAATAGAACAGCTCCTCAATTCTTTAGATTCACAACATATGAATGACTGAGTGTTATACGTTTTCACAGTAGCCCTCAGCTCTAAATCCATGCTTTGGATCACTTCCTGTCTGGATTTGAACTGGAAACCATCTGGTTTATTGGAAGACCTTACTTTGAAGAGGATTTGCTTCTGAACTTTAACCTGTTCTGTATCTGGTGCTCACACAGTTAGTGTCATTTAACCATCTCTTTCTCCCTCCCTCCTTCTGTCTATCTGTCTGTCGTTCTCTCTGTCAGTGTGTGTGCCTGTGTGTGTGTGCCTGTGTGTGTGAGTGTGTGTGTCAGGGCAACTTTAAGCATCCTATGTTTAATGGACGAATGTAAGATGGAAGAATAAGTAAAGATACATGCTGTTCATTCATAAACACAATTCGTTGTGCTTAATGATGAATACTGAACAGTCTTGTTTGATATTACGTCAGAGGAGTTCTGAGCTGAGTTTGTTACATAACAACCCGAAAATCGTGACAGATGACAACACATACACAAGAGCCAAGAATACCGGGGTTCGATGGATGCACGGGCTAAGCCAAAAACCTATGTTGTCGCCCTATAATCGCCACCGCGCGAGGAGGAGGCCGCTCCTCCTGTTTATTATAAAGACGCTTTGTTTATTTACCTACCAACAGCTTCCAGCACAGCAGCCAGAACGAGATCATCTCCAGGCGGCCGCGGCGCGCGCATTCCTCTCCACCTCTGCCGAGTGGCAGCGCGAGCAGCCAGGCGGCTACCCGCTGGCGCGAGGAGGGACGCATGCAGGCTGGCGGCTGCGGCGCGCGCGTGTTTGTGTGTGTGCGGTGTAAAGAGATAGACAGGGAGCGAGAGAGACAGAGAGATGGGGAGAGAGAGAGAGGATGGAAAGATATTGACCTGTGCTCTTATCTAGTCGGTGAACTGGAGCGGAAGAGATAAATCCATATTAACACAAATACTGTACATCTCTCTCTCTCTCTCTCTCTGTCATCACTCTGCTGCTGCACGCGAGCAATATACCGCTGGAACAGTGTCGAATACAGGCTGCTGATCAAAGATGAACATTCACATAATATTCACATCATTCGTGGGCGTTGTGAATGTGGGCAGTGCGGTGACGTCATGACCTGGAACACTTTCACCCAACAGAAAATTAGAGGATGCTAAAGCGAAACATTAAATTTAATTTCAGATGGATTGTTCAATGTGTCTAATGTTCTTAGTCTCTCTTGATGTGGATTTCCCAAATGAGTCCTCTGGAGATGACATCAGAACCATGGTGCAGGGCTGTCTCCATTTTGGAGCCCTAGGAGAGATCATGAATTTGCCCCCCCATTACCACCTCCACCACCACCCTCCCTTAATATTACTCCTCCATATGCCAAAGGACTATGCAGTCTAATAACAACTAGAATAATATTAATAACTGTAAGACGTAAAAAGAAAATGATGGAGAAAAAGAAAATACAGCTTTGCATTATCATGCATGTGTATTATCACTATGCAGACACCACAAATAATCAGCTTAACATACAGAGTCCACAGAAAGAAAGTAGACCTTCCATTAGTAGTAGTAGTTCTGCAGTACTAATGTAGTAGTAGTAGTAGTATAGTATGTTCTGCTGGTTTCTCTACATGCCAACCAAAGAACATACGTTTAACTTTGGCAACTTAAATCAACATACTACTACAACGTTGCTGTCAGTGTTTTCTCACAGAGGTTGCGTATAGAAGCCAACATCCAGCATTCGTTTTATTGTGGGCACAGCAACGACTGGAGGAATTAATATTATTAATAGAAATACTGGACACAGATGAAACAAATAAACGGATGATGGCTTGTTTCTACTGAAGTATACCATCATGTTATCCTTTGGTGGATGTCTGCTGGTTAATCCATTGGTTGATAATCACCATCCCCTCACTGGAGTTGACTGGATCAAATGTTTTTCATCATCATATTGATCTTCTATGTGAAATATCAAGCCATGGGACAAAAATGAATGACCTCCACCATACATGTTACAAATTTGACTGTAGAGTGGTGGTACACAGATACAAATATTAGGGGTTGTGGTGCTTGCATGATTATGTGTAATTGTGGTTAGACATTGCATTAGGATGTGGTCAGTCAGTCATTTTCTACCGCTTATCCTTCTCAGGGTCGCAGGGGGGGCTGGACATCGTGCGAACGGCAGGGTACGCCCTGGACAGATCACCAGCCTATCACAGGGCAACAGATAATATCTATGGAGACAAACGACCATTCAAAGACCCTCCCAAAGAACATATGTTTAACTTTGTTGAAACTCACATTCACACCTATGGGTTTAGGGTCATCAATCAACCTAACCCCCATAGTGCATGTTTTTGGGCGGTGGGAGGAATGCAAACTCCTCACAGAAAGACTCCTGGGCTGAACCAAGATTCAAACCAGGGAGCTTCTTCCCGTGAGGCATGAGCGCTAACCACTGCACCACTGTGCTTCCTTAGAAAGTGGTCATCTTGAGAATTACCAAACTCTTTCTAATCCTAGAGTTTTTTAGGACATATATATGTTCCAGTTTGTCACCCTTTCCCACTACAGACATGCTCAAGGGAACTGTCCATAAATGCTACTCAAAGCCAAAGCTGTCAGGTTTAACAAGACAATTATTATTGCAGGCATAAACATGTATTGAAGTGACTATTGCTTTACTCTGGATTCTTTTTATTTACAAATGATTGGGGCTACACATTGGGGCTACAGACAGACAGACAGACAGACAGACAGACAGATAGACAGATAGACAGATAGACAGATAGACAGATAGACAGATAGATAGATAGATAGATAGATAGATAGATAGATAGATAGATGGTTTCATTTACTGGCTTAATATTCACATAAGTATCCTTACAAGGCTTATATGCCAACACAGAAAACATAACTTACAGGCATATCTACCGAAGGGATCCAGCGACACACAACACTGCATAACGTTACTTCCTACATTGGAAAATGAACGTCTTCCTGAATGACGGCATCACTATAAACGGCTGTAATAACATTGAACAGTAGGTGTCGCCCTTACACTGCGAATGACACCAAATACACTATTTCACACAAGAAAACAGAAATATTATGTTTCTCTGCAAGGAAATATGAAAAGTCATAACACTTTCTAATCCTAGAGTTTTTTAGGACATGTATATGTTCCAGTTTGTCACCCTTTCCCACTACAGAGATGCTCAAGGGAACTGTCCATGAATGCTACTCAAAGCCAAAGCTGTCAGGTTTAACAAGACAATTATTATTGCAGGCATAAACATCTATTGAAGTGACTATTGCTTTACTCTGGATTCTTTTTATTTACAAATGATTGGGGCTACACATTGGGGCTACAGACAGACAGACAGACAGACAGACAGACAGACAGACAGACAGACAGACAGACAGATAGATAGATAGATAGATAGATAGATAGATAGATAGATAGATAGATAGATAGATAGATAGATAGATAGATAGATAGATAGATAGATAGATAGATAGATAGATAGATAGATCTTAATGCTGTGCTTAACAGAGGAAGACCTCCCTGGATAGATACATATTTTTTCATAACAAGCAGAGAAAACAAAGTCAGATGTACCTTACCTGCTTTTGCTGCTGCTGTTGTTGTTGTCTCTAGTTGCTAGTGGTTACAGTGATATTAAAAGTAATACGTTTCTGTATCACTGTCTATTACTACTCTTATTCGTCTCTACCCCCTTTATAACCCCCTTCCCCATCACATGCACACATCTCAGTGCCAGTAGGGCATAGATTGACTGCGTGCGGGAAGCAGCCAATCAGGAAACAGCAGCTCCAGTGACATTTGTGATACACACATACTGTATTTCGTCCCACACATTCACACTGGCACACATATGGGTACAGGCATGCACAATATTCTCTCTCTCTCTCTCTCTCTGCACAATATTCTGTCACTCTCTCTCTCTCTCTCTCTCTCTCTCTCTCTCACACACACACACACACACACACACACACACACACACACACACACACACACACACAAACACACACACACACTAGAATTACCAAATAAGTATGCCCACACCTGCTCGGTGCCTCCCACCAGAGGCAACTCCAGACTGGAAGAGAGTCCAACCCCACTCAAGGAAACTGGCTCTGGAGCCCAAACCATGCATCAAGGTGAGCCCGACTATATCTAGTTGGAACCTCTCGACCTCACGCACCAACTCAGGCTCCTTCCCCGTCAGAGAGGTGACATTCCACATTCCCTAGCTTCTGTAGCCGAGGATCAGACCGCCAAGGTCCCCGCCTTTGGCCACCACCCAGCTCACATTGCACCCGACCCCTTTGGCCCTTGTTGTCTCTTCGGGCTGTGCCCGGCCGGGCCCCATGGCTACAGGCCCGGCCACCAGGCGCTCGCCATCCAGCCCCACCCCCAGGCCTGGCTCCAGGAGGGGTCCCTGGTGACCCACGTCCGGGCGACGTCCGACCCACGTCCACACACACACACACACACACACACACACACACACACTAGAATTACCAGATGGTATTTGTTTCTCCAACCTTATTGTTTCCAGGTGCAGTAAACCAGGTCACAAGAATGCCATTGCTGACTTCCTGTTGTGTGACTCTGCGGAATAACTGTCTTGGGGGTATGTGTCGAAGTAGGTAAGAACACATTATTTCTCACTCAATTTGGAAGGATGTGATGAGTGTTGTTTCAACTATACTGTACACTCGTTAATCTGCAGGCTGCAGACCAATACTGAGCTTGTTTTTGTTTTGTATTACTTTTGGTCAAATTTCATATATGGTGGTCTTGGTGACCTCAGTAGTGATGCCACTGGGTGAAAGTGTAATGGGAGGGGCTATGGGTTTGCTCCTTTTTATTGTTGAGTGTATTGGTAAATGTATTCTATTTATTGACTGCTAGCATTGGTCTACTCTGAGCCTCTCCCGGAAGACTGAGCTTCTCACCCTATCTCTAAGGGAGAGCCCAGATACCCTGCGGAGGAAGCCCGTTTTGGCCGCTTGTATCCGCAGTCTCGTTCTTTCAGTGATTACCAACAGCTCATGACCAAAGGTGAGGTTAGGAACATAGATCGACTGGTAAATCGAGAGCTTCACCTTTTGGCTCAGCACCTTCTTCACCACGATGGACCAATGCAGAGTCTGCATCAATGCCAACACTGCACCAATCCGCCTGTTAACCTCCCGCTCCATTCTTCCCCCACTCGCAAACAAGACCCTGAGATACTTGAACTCCTCCACTTGGGGCAGGATCTCATCCCCGACCCGTAGAGAGCATTCCACCCTTTTCCAATTGAGGATTTCAGCGCCTCCAAAACCGTCCAATTCAGCACCTCCAAATCACCTCGGATTTGGGGGTGCTGATTTTCATCCCAGCTGCTTCACATTCGGTTGCGAACCGCGCCAATGAGAGGTGGAGATCACATCCCGATGAAGCCAACAGGACCACATCATCCGAACTGTACCCCCTCAACACCAAGACTGCGCCTAGAAATTCTGTCCATAAAGGTTATGAACAGAATCTGTGACAAAAGGCAGCCCTGGTAGTGTCCAACCTTCACTGGAAAAGAGTTTGACTTACTGCTGGCAATCCAGCCAGGTCTGACCGCCATCCTTCCCCACGATTGAAGCCAACTCACCACCAGGTGGTGATCCGTTGACAGCTTTGCCCCTCTCTTCACCGAGTGATTGTACCGTTGGACTTGCGGTGACCACAAAGTCGATCATGAACACATATGAACACCCTTATGTCTGAACATGGTGTTCATTATGGACAATCTGTGGCGTTTATCTTCATGGGGGTCTTCTAGAACCACACTTTGTCTGGTCCCTCACCTAGGACCTTTTTGCTTTGAATGACCCTAGCAGGGGCATAAAGCCCCCGACAACAGAGGGTCATTGGGACACGCAAACCCCTCCACCACTATAAGGTTGAGGAGGGGTTATCTTATCTTATCTTATCTTATCTTATCTTATCTTATCTTATCTTATCTTATCTTATCTTATCTTATCTTTCTGAGAACTGTGGCAAAAGCAGATTGGATGTAAACATGTAAACATTGTAATGTCTCTGAATAATGTGCCCTTTAAGAACTGGGGTGTGTAGCTTTGAGCAACATGAACATTTCTTACAGGCAACCTTTGAAACATTGCCTTGCATGGGGAAATAGCACCCTCTGCCAGTAATGAGACATGAGCGCCTTAAAGAATCCGAGGATTTTTATGGAGCAAATAATGGCCTCTATTGGTGGCCATTATGTGGCAATAACAGCGGTCAACATTCCCCTCACAGATGATGTCATTTTATTATTATTACTATTATTTACAATAGTGCACCCAATGTTGTAAACTAACTACCATCAAACTAGAGAAGAAGAAAACAATGCCCACATGAACATTTGGCATATAAAACATTTTGATCTCACATCTGTGAAAGTTCTCAGTTATGCAGGTCATGGTAATTTGAAAAAAAAGGTACTCGGTGTATGCAGGCAACTGGACTTGTTAGTTTTGATCTCACAAATCTACCATTAACAAATTAAAACCTGTATGAGAAAAATTGTTTTCCTTTTTTGTACATGTGGCAGGAAATAGTTATGTCTGAGCTGGTGTAGGTTAAAGTGCAATTGACTGCTTAACTGGCCGGGAGTCAGCAAGTGTCCACAACTCATAGAAGCATCACCGAAACTCTTGGGTATTAGAAACATATTTACACCAAAGACAGCAGAAGAAAAAAAAATCTGTAATATATTTATTCCAAAGATTTCTCTCATTTAATAGGAAGCACATAAATAGCAATTATATTTAACAGTATGTTGGATTTGCTGAAAGAAACCTTGTAAAACATTAATTTGGGAGGTTGTTTGAATGCTTTTAAACTATTTGGGGGATTAAAAACATAAACTGACAGACCAATTAGATAAACTCTAAATAGATGAAGCTGGATTTCACCAAAACGCTATGATTCAGGAATTTATCATGCTTGTCTGATCTGGGAGCTGGGTCCTTGAGGCTGTGATGTCTCAATACCATCGTAGATTGAGGTCCAACAGTTTTCCGTGATGTTTTAGTTTTTGGATGATTCACTTTTTGACCTTTCTAAAAGTAAGTAATCATTTTTATTTAAATAGATGTGTTGTGTTTTAATATTTATTGTATTGTTTTTTTAATACTTTGGATACTGACGTGTATACACACGCTCATTCAAGTTCATCGAGATGCCTAAAGGTCACAGATGAGGAAAGCACAGAGTGATGACTGACAGATTAAAGGTTAAATATCAGGGGCTAAAAATGAATGATTTCTGCCATGAAAAAAAACAAACAAACACATAGAATAACATGTCTTTTTTTGTTAATATACCCAGTAAAGATAAAATATGTTTATAGGTTTATAAAGAATATCCACAATATTATTAATCAAATGTATCATCACTCTAAATCTTGGCTTGCAAGTTTTGGACATGATGTTAAAAAATAGAGTGAATAATACAAGAAAATTATGATAATAAACACAGCAGCTTATTATAATATAATATGGCGAAATAGATAATTGCTGTCAGTGCAGGCCAGGTTTTCTCTGCCTGTCTGCCTGTCTGCTGCAGTGCATGCAGTGCAGCGCCATCTTACGTAACACCCTTTTCTGTTTGTGTGTGTGTACTTAATGTGTGATTGTGTCTGGCAAAGCTCTGATACAGCGCACTGACATTATGCAACTGAGTGCTCTTTGTTTCCAGGCAGCAGATTCCAGTTAGACGTTATCACTGGTGTCGGTGAATATGCAGGTCATCGATACTAGCAGTAAATACGTTCATATCAGACACATGCTGTGCCTTTTACCAAAACACAATATAGCAGGGTATTAAATGTAGATTTGCTAGATCTAGATTAAATCTAGATCTCTGTTAGATTTAATCAAATCTTTATATCTAGCAGAAGCTACGTGGCAACGTTATAACTGTTGCGTGTCAGGGATCATCGACACACCATTGTCACGCTTCCCTAAAAAAATAAAGTTTGGCGGCGAGGGAAATTCGCATATTAAATTCTTCTAAATTGTTGTGTCGCGTTTTACTCGCGTCATTACGGTAAGAGCGCCCGGTCTGCAGTGACTGACCACGCCCCTTTGTTCACCCACTGTACGTGCAGGAAAAACAAGCGAGCTGCGCAGCCACTGTGATCTGTTCTCCGGTGGCCGTGAGGGACCGACGACTCGTCTGACAGGTGAACCGAGGGGGACCCCTAAATATGCTTTTGTTAGCGTCGTCGTGTAGTTTTGTCAAATAATAGGCCCCAAGAACCGTATCACCGTTCAGAGACTACAAGGTCAGAGGATAAATGACTAGCTGCGTTTGCTAGTTAGCATAAAGTTAGGATAACTGTACCAACATGAATGTTGACGTATCGTTTTTCACATTGCGCACGGCTATTCACGTTTATGCCGTAATATAGGAAAATACATTTGCGCTTTCAGCGGCGCTGTTAAGACGTCGGTGTGTTTACATACATTTTAGGATCCAGTTACATCACGGTGAACGGGTATAATGTTACAGCCTGGACATGTATTACAGTGCAGGACATTGTCATATTTGAAATCAGTATTGATCCATTAGTTTGAATCAGTCCGTTAGTTTCCTCCGTGGACTTCCTACTTGACGGTGCCGCCCCCTATATTGTATTCTGGTGGAGCGACTTTGAACATCCTGGTTTATTTATGTAGCGTAATTGAAATCGGTACAAACTGTATGTTTGCCGATTTGTTTATAGATTACTAGTAGTTAAACTGACCATTGCCGTATTCTATAATGAAAAAGAGGGATTTGGTAGTTAGGTAGGCAGCCCTAAATGTGACGTTCTCTTTAAAGGTTCCTGCCTCACCTGCGGCAAATCGGCACTTCTCGTCCACCAAATGCAAAACATCCATATCTTGTTTGACAATATGTGTCGTTAAGGACTTAAAGTGCCAGGCAAACTGAATAGTCATGCGAAGAGTTTTATAAATAGTGTGACATTAACGACTGGATTCCTGACCTTGTCCTAGCTGAAATGAAGCACTGCGCAGACTCCTGTCCTGGTGGCTCAGTGGGGTTCAGTGACTCTGATCGCATCCACCCCAGTTAATGTAGAACTGAACCTGACGCCTTCACAGTAAAAACTGGGCTATTGTGCTCATAGTGCTGATCTCACTGATATATATATAATAACAACATATAAAAATCATTGAAGATTGATTAGCTGTGTCTAGCACATAAAAGCTGCAGCAGGACAAACATTGCACTAAAATGTAGACTAATCAACATATTAGTATGATTTTGAATTTCTTTTATAGTCTAACATAATAAAATAGCATCTAAGAAACATAATCCTCTCATTGAGTTTTAAAAAAGAAACTGCCAGAAAATGATAAAATTAAAAATGTAACTCTGATATAACTCTGTTTCTATAATGTGTTCATGAACCTTAAACCTCATTTGAACCTTGCACCAAAACAGTTGAGCTGTTTAGTTGGATTCTACAAACAAAAATCGCAGTCATCTAATTGTGGAGAACTCTGGAGTATGATAACAACTTTTGTCTAACAACTTCCTGAACTTCACTGACACTGAACCATAGTAAAAATCAAATCCTAAAATACTCAAAATAAACATTTTCAGTTTCTTACAGCAGGCGTTCTATCAAATTGATGAATAAATATTTTATTCCTAATAGCTTATTAGTACCACAGGGAAGATATGTGATAATACGTGCTGAAATATTTTAAATTGTTTAAAATATATAACAGAAATAAACTTTATGCATCAAATAGAGTGCAGGAGGAATGTTGTCGAGAAATTCAGAATTCAGAACGTGGCAGTAAACCCATATGGTTGTTTGCTAACTGTCATTAAACAACATCAAAGCATCATAAAATTAGGCTACTTAATCTGAAGATGACATATTTGACTAGAAGTTAACAAATGTTCAAAACAATGATTTTAAATGTACTCTTCTCTTTGCAGGAGACAAGGGATTACTGTACGTGGAAAAAGAGATCCTCTCATGATGCTACCTCAACACCTGAAGCAGATCAGAGTCCTGATGCTCAACGACAAGGGGAATTTAGAAAAGACTCTGTTTAGGCTTGAACAAGGTAGGTTTTATTTTAAATCTTCTCCTTCCTAAGCAAATTAATCCATGTACAATTCAAAATAACAAGAAAGCTGTTTGTAAATTTATAATTGCAAAGTTATTTACTAGCAACCATGACCACATTTCTATTCTCCCAGAGTCAGTCAGAGAACTTTAATCACAGTCACACAGTTCATCAGCCACAGTTCAATGAAGGGCTTCGTCACACACTCATAGGCCAAATTTAATTCAGGGTCAATTAGAGCACTGGACCCTCATAAGTAAGTCGGGTGCATGTTACTGGAAATGACAAATGGCTTTCACTGTGACACCGAAAAAGGAGCGAAACTCCTTCACATCTTTCTATAGCTCACATACTGTACGTTCTCAGAACAAAACTGTGCAATCGAAAGCATTTTTCTCCGGCACTAGAAAGATCACAATGTTATGGCCACAGAAATAAAAAAAATCTGTATCTTAAAGTGCTCTAAAAGAGTTTGAGGAAGTGGAATTACATTTAAAAGAAATCCAACAAGTACTTCACAAAATGCTATAGTTCTTTGGGTTTCTGCTGCCATCTCTTTCTCACACACTGGTCTTAAACTGGTCTTAAGTATGGAGTCTGTTGGGTAAGGTAAGGAGAAGTTAGTTGTGATTAAGAGAGACGTACCACTTGACATTTACAAGGCCTCTGAACCTGATAGGGATTTTGTAAGGTGCCTATTAAGTGCACTATATATAACCTACTCTGGGGGAGCAGAAAGTCTGATGTATTTTGTGTGAGTGTGTGTGGGGTGGGGGTGGGGGTTGGCTAATGCATTTGCGCTGCAATGATTTTTCCCATTGTGACTCTTTGCAGTTCAGTGTTGATATAAGATAAGACTAAACTTTTTAAATAAATAAATAAAATGGCATATTAGTTGTCATCTGCATACTGTCACATTCATCTTAAATTTGTTTTATTTGATGAATACTTGATATGATAGATAGATTGATATGAATTATTTTGCTGCGTTGTCTTAACCTGAAAAGGCTCACACTTCGACTGTTGTCCTCCATGATTTATTGTTTTATAGATTGCACTGATACCAACATCAATAACATATTTTTTGTATTTGCTACAGTTAAAACGTTTTTGTCTCTTCAGGTTTTGAGCTTCAATTCCGCCTGGGTCCTAGTCTTTGGGGCAGGAGGGTTACGGTACACACCAACTACCCACTTGAAGGACAGCATTTTGAAAGAAACAAATTTCGAGTATTGCCATGGAATTACCCAACAGGAAGGGAGGATGACACAGATAAATTCTGCTCCCTTGACCTTAAGATAGCAGGGTCCTATCAGTACTTCTTTGGATATGGGTAAGACCCTCCTGATAATAGAGCATATACTGTTACATTAATGTGATAGCATGTCAGCACATATAAAGGGTCAAAACAAAGAGAGTCTTCTCTGTGCCTATGCCTCCTTATTTGGAATTGATGAAATCTGTCACATGTACTACCTGTGACAGAGATTCAACATAGTGCTACTTTAAAATAGAAGCTGTGACATGTTAGACACCAGTAAACTCAGCGCTGGATTAATGTAAAACGAAGTGACAAACAAACAATCATATAAAATAAAACTAATACAAAGAGATAAGAATTTTGCTGATTCTGTGTCTCTGTGGTAATTTTGTTTTTTTCATTTAATTTGAATTTCATCTTTGCCTTCCATGCTGTGCTGTTTCTTCTTTTCATTCTAGTCATCATTTAAACAGTGTGTGTTCATTCGTTGATGCAGCTCCTCAGTTTCTTTTCTCACCAGGATCTTAAATTAGCGTTTTTTGCTACACTTTCTTAGATATTGTCAGTCTGTATTCAAGTTAGGTAAGCCACGTAGATCTTAACTGAAAACTGTAGGGTAAATTCATTTTTGCATTGTATTGGTTAGAATAGGCAATGACAACATGGAGTGAATTGAATGTATGGATTCACAGTAGACAAATTAGGCTTGGAGGTGTTTCTAGTCAACTCTGATGTGCAAACACAAACTAAACACGACTCAGTTATGGCTGCTGTTCATTTTACATGTGGTTCACACAGTTCACTCTTGCACTACATTCAGATGCTTTCATCTGAACATGGTAACAACAATTTATTGTGTTACCAGAAGTTCACAAGCATTGTCAAATCATGCTTATGAACTTATGGCATCCATATTGTCATGGGAAGCTTTAATATACACTTAGATGTTGTTTATTTCAAATACTTCTTCTTAAGAGGCAAAAAAAATCCTGTCACTAATCACTGTCGCTTACTTTGTCTCCTGCAGAGACACTGATCGGTCGGGAGGAGGGTACTTTGTGGTTGATCCTGTTCTTCATGTTGGAGCAGACAACCACATTCTGCCATTAGACTGCATCACCATCCAGACATACCTGTCTAAATGTCTTGGACACTTAGATGACTGGACGGACAGACTGAGAGTAGCCAAGGAATCAGGTGTTTTGTTTTTTATTTATTTATTTTAAAAAATTGTTCGCTTTGGAATGGATAGTTTGTTTCAAGAAAATAAAATTATTAGTGTAACTTCATACATACATTCATACAACAACAAGTCAACTCACCACAAAATAATTAACTTTTAACTGTACAAGTTGAGGTCGAAAATTATAAGAATTTTTGACTAGTTGCCACGTCCAGTTTGTAAGCATTGATTTGTAAATAATGCCATTAAATCAGCTGCTACATTA
The DNA here is from genome assembly GCA_016785345.1 of Trinectes maculatus. Taxonomy (NCBI): domain Eukaryota; kingdom Metazoa; phylum Chordata; class Actinopteri; order Pleuronectiformes; family Achiridae; genus Trinectes; species Trinectes maculatus. Next base: position 24,259 of record JAFBJQ010001848.1, on the reverse strand, counting down.
GTTGAAAAAATGAAAAATATGCAGTGTTTCAGCATTGATTTTTTAATTAATTTATCATTTAAGCCTTGAACAAAATGACTGAGCTCAGCTTTATAGACAATTTTGGTATTAAACGGTATGATATGTCACCCCATGAATGTTTGTAACAGTTCTCTTGGTGTTGCTCACTTCCAGGATACACCATGATTCACTTCACACCGTTACAGACTCTAGGAGAGTCCAGGTCCTGTTACTCTTTAGCTGACCAGCTGTCCTTCAGCCCAGAGTTCAGCCATAAGGGTCAGAGCTACACCTGGACAGATGTGGGTGCGCTGGTAGAGAAGTTAAGGAAGGAATGGAACATGCTCTGTATTACAGATGTGGTTTATAATCATACAGGTATGTGTGACGTATGTTTTAAAATGTCTAAAAAAAAACTTTAAAACATAATGGTTCGTCACAGAAAAACACATGTTTTTTCATCAGGGGTTTTTAAATGAATTCTTCTAGTTTGGTCAGCAGAAATTAGATAATTATGAAAATTAATTGTTTTCATTCATTTTCAAGCAGATAAAAAAAGTCTTTGTATAGCTGCCCAAATGTGTGGATTGCATGTATTGATGATATTACTTAAGCCCGAAGGAAATTGTGATTTTTACTATTTAAGGCATTCATTGGATTATTTGTTATATCAAAAAATCAACAGCAGTTGCAAACTTAGAGGTCTCAAAGTTTCAATGACAGTATGCATTCACTCAGCACTTTATTAGGAGTTCCTTTCTACAACCAACAAGTTCTTCCTTTGCTTTAAAAAGATGATGGAAATTCTTCTTCTGACAGGTGGATCTGGTGACTGGGAACATCCCGAATGCTCATTGAACCCATCGTTAGTTCATGAAACCAGTTTGAGAGTTCTTTAAAGTGTTGTCCCAAGGAGATTAACAGGGTCATCAATAATACTCACTGCTACATCCAGTGCTACTGTTTAGTGCTGTGCCTCCCAATAGCTTACCGTGATCGTATAGTGTTTAGTACACAGCGTTATTGCTGCAGAAACCCCGGTTCGAATCTGGGTTATGGTAGGAATAAAACCCTGGCATGGCCTGGGAGTAGCTTTTGAGGGAGAGTGGTAGCCTAATGCGTTGGGCTTGAAACCAACAGGGCTGTGGTTCAAATCGTGTTCTTGGCCCCCAGCCCCATTTATTTTTTAGGGGGAGCGTTAGCCTAATGATTAGAGTGTTGGTCTTGAAAGTCATGCTGTATTGTGGAAATATTGTATTGTTGCAATAATGGATTTTTACTACAACGGGTAGGGATTAGAAACAGTGTACAAATCAAAGAAGGACATTCATTTTAATGTTTATAAATGTAATTTGCTATCTTGTCACAAATGCGTTACGTCATTTTCTAAAATATGCTTCAGGTTGGGTTCAGGAGTAACAGGAAGGGTAATGACTGGATACTGCAGCTGTCTACTGTGTCCACTTTCTTATATTAGGACAAGCCTGTGAATATTCTCATTCATCCAGGTCATAGTTATCTCAAGGAGGTTGAATCGAACACAACTGGATTTTTGGTTTTTGCCTTTTTTGAAGACGTTTCACCTCTCATCCAAGAGGCTTCATCAGTTCATGCTCGCTGACTAGGCTGGGACTAGCCTAGTCAGCGCTAGTCTAGGACTAGCCTAGTCAGCAAGCATGAACTGATGAAGCCTCTTGGATGAGAGGCTGGGACTAGCCTAGTCAGCGCTAGTCTAGGACTAGCCTAGTCAGCAAGCATGAACTGATGAAGCGTCTTGGATGAGAGGTGAAACGTCTTCAAAAAAGGCAAAAACCAAAAATTCAGTTGCGTTCGATTCAATCTCCTTGAGATTATATTAGGACTGTGTACTTTTTCTGTACCCATTTGCCCTCATTCACCTCATCCTCTGTGAAAGGTCAAGCAGTAAAATGACCCTGATTTAAAGGTTAAAGGGAAACTAAGCTCTTAATTTACAGTTTGACTAGGTATTAAAGTAAATGTTGGCCCCAAAGACATACAAAAATTCACCTCTGTCGTCATTTCGTCAGTTTGATTTCATGTGTCAGCCCTCCCTACACTATTTAAACAAGGCTGGTTCATGAGCTGTTGCTAATTATATGCAATATAACATAATGCTTTAGATGGCGTGTGCCTTCTTACTCATTTACAGTATAGGAACTGTAGTTAAATATTTTCTATTATTATGCCAAAATCCCTTTGGCTGAAGTTTTGAAAAATCAAAAAATTAAACCATGCAGGTCATATCTTGATGACAAATTAACAACAGCACTTTAAAAAAAGTGTAATGAGTGTAGTATGTTTGATGCAGATGCAGCATTAAATCTAATTCATATTTACACAATATTTTTAGTAATTAATGAATATTAGGTGCAGTCCAGGGGGGGATGTTCAATTTTCTCCAGCTGTACATTAAGGACACTGGCTCATTATCACCTTATTTACCAACTCTTCTTATGTGTGTGTTCCAGCATTCGTCAATCCTAAACTGTTTTAGTTTATTTTTGATAATACAGCTATATTGTGGTGATTTTTATTCCATGTTTTCTCTTACAGCTGCCAATAGTGTGTGGATAACAGAACATCCTGAGTGTGGTTACAATCTTGTAAACTCTCCCCACCTGCGTCCAGCCTGGGTCTTAGACAGAGCTCTTTGCCATTTAACTACCAGAGTAGCTGCAGGACGCTACAAGGCTAAGGGACTCTCTGCAGACATTACCAATGAGAGCCATTTGAATGTGAGAACCCGCAGTTCATTCAGGCGCACACAGTGCACATGTTCAGCAGTGTAACAGTGTACATGTCACCTCATGACTTTCCTGTGTTATCAACCTGCGGGATTGTAGGGATATATGTGTGTGTGTGTGTGTGTGTGGGTGGGTGTGGTTAAACACCAGTAAACCTGTTATATTGTTTTTCCCAGGATGTGATTTGAAATATTTTAATATTTAATTTTTTATATTAAATATTTTAAATTAAGGCCTGTGTGGTTCTGCTGTCCAAATCACATCAACAAAGAAAGAAAACCAATCCAATCAAGCAGATTCCATATTAGTACAATAAAATCATGGGAAAGAAACTGTTGAGTTTACTTACTGTATACTCTGACTGACTTAAAGTGTTTGCCAACTTGTTTTGTGTTAGTAAAGAAACAATCGTAAAAAGTGTTCATTTTGCAACAGTAACACAATGTATGTTAATATATGTGTTTATTTCTCTCTTACTCTGTGTGTAGGCCATCAGTAGTGTGCTGTGGCAGGATGTGTATCCTCAGATCAAACTGTGGGAGTTCTACCAGGTTAAAGTGAGCAGTGCTGTGGAGCAGTTCCGAATCCTTCTCCAAAATGGTATGAAGATCAGTTAAGATTAGTATGGTACTGCTAAGTGTAAAGTAAAATATTGAACTTTCTAACAGTTGCACAAAAGGTATTGGCATGCTAACAGCAACAGAGGCTGTGCTGACATGTAAGAAAGGTGTGAAACTGAAAAAAATAGACACAGGTGGCAATGTATTGATATCGATGTTTCCTTTGATAGATGTTCTGTCAGACACAGGTGAAACAGACAACCTAAAAATGTGAAGCAATCTCATGTAGACAAGTCCAAATGTACTATTATTAACCCAATTTTGTTTTAAATATTTAGGCACCAGGCCAGACCATAGGAAGACGGAAGGGAAGAAGGGCCTAAAGATCATTAAGGACCCACAGTACCGTCGTTTTGGCTACACAGTAGACATGGACTCCGCTCTGGAGACATTTGTCCCTAATAGGTCTGACACAAAACCACAAGCTGTTACTGTTATTTTTCTATATACTGATTGTCTTAACCGAGGGTTACATTTGGTAAATACAACAAATCATTGTATAAAGAATGAATTGTTTATACAATATTTTTAATGCTTTCTTTGTATTTTATAGATTTTATATGTTTTGCTTATTTTTGTAATGCAGTGCTTCATGTTGACCCTCTCTCTGTCTATAGCTCAAGCCCACAGCACATTGAGGAGTGCTGTAATGGGCTCAGACAAAAGCTAGACGAACTGAATGAAGAACAGTACAAAATCATGCATCAGCATCATGAGCAGGTGAGGGCCTGTGTAAGGTAGCACTGGTAGGGTTGCTACTAATGGCACAAATATATTATTTTATATTACATATATATTATCTACATTAGATTTTATTCCAACACAGCACAACAGCAAAATATGATTGAGCAATATCGAAAGATCACATATATCTGAGCAGATTTTGTATGCATGAAAATGTATGAGTGCTAGTAGTAGCCACCTGCTGACATGGCTATCGGTATATTAGCCTGCAGTCAGCTGTCAAACCACTTTATGTCATCAGTACCCATATGATCAGTATTTAATCCTCTATACTAAACACCAAAGTATAGTACATTAACAGTTGAACATGCTGTATACGCTGGACATTGTCAGCATATAGAAGAGAACTTTCACGTTTATTTTTATCGCTCTTTCTCCAAGGCTGCCAACTGCATTGTGGGTAATGTGCGGTATGAACGTCTGGCTGACCATGGTCCAAAGCTGGGTCCTGTTAGCAAGAAGAACCCCCTGGTTACTAGGTAACTAACTAAGAGGTGCTTTCAGAGTGAATGGATAAACGATTGGATGGTGGTCCAAAAGGTTATTCACTATCCAGAATAAAGACAGTTCCTCCTTTTGGGAGTATCATGTTAGTTTGCTAGATTTTGAACTGTACTTAATACAGTACAGTATATGTGGATGCCCATTGAAGGCACTTCAAGGTGGACACAGGTCAGTATGGGCACCCTGACTAGTATGCAGCTACACATCCCCATATGCAACAAAGTTGATGCACACTGACAACTTTTTTCCTCCAGAACCAACATTAACTATTTTAGCAGTTTGAGCCACAGAAGCTCTTTTATTGGATTGCACGATACAGACCTGCCTTTGCTCTGCATGTGCATCAGTGAACATTAGCCTCTCATGACTGGGTCACCAGTTTTCATTCATTGTACCACTTTTGGTAGTGATCCACTACAGATGGGAAACATCTTCCAAGAGCTGCAGCTATGGAGATTCTCTGACTTAGTCATCAACAAAACAGAGTTTGGTCCTTATCAGAATTGTGCAAATCCTTGTAATTGCCCATTTATTTTGCTTCCAATGCACTAACTTTAAGTACAGTATGTTTACTTGCTACCTACTATAGTGCACTGCCAGATGATTGGTATGTAATTTCCATCAGTGAACCTATTGACACCTTGAACAAACAACAAACCACCAGACTATTATTGTCTGGGTTGATACCAGTGGTTTAATCTGTGTGTCTTAGGTATTTCACCTTCCCATATCAAGACATGACTCTGGACCAGGAGCTGCAGCTGCTGGACAAACCTGAGAACACTTGTCACTTCCTGGCTCATAACGGCTGGGTGATGGGTGATGATCCACTGCGCAACTTTGCTGAGCCAGGTAAACACACGCAAAAACAATGTAGAGAACAGAACAAATTTACTTTGTAATAAAATTATTGTGGAGATGAAAACGGGGGATCTAACAAAATGCTTAGTCCTATGACATTAAACAAATGTAAGTGTATTAGCAAGTTAAGTGACAGTTTTGTGTCTAAGCATACAGTATCTATAAAGACCTTAAGAATCCCATGCAATGCAAGCTAAACTTTGGGTTATATATTTAAGTGTAGATTATTTCACATGGTTGACATGTAGCTTTGCCCTATGCAGGTTCTAATGTGTACCTGCGTCGGGAGCTGATCTGCTGGGGTGATAGTGTGAAACTGCGCTATGGCATGGGTCCTGAGGATTGTCCATACCTGTGGGCCCACATGCAGAAATACACCGAAATCACTGCCAAGTATTTCCATGGAGTCAGGCTGGATAACTGCCACTCTACACCATTACATGTAGCTGAGGTATATTATCAGCCAGTTCAGTGGATGTTACATTGATTCATCATAGCACTGAAATCCTTTCACACTGATGGAATCCAGTACATCAAGCTTATAATTGACTACCTGTTTGCACTTTGATTATGAATAGGTATTGACACTGTGTCATAAAGCTTTTTTTCCAACTCATTTAGTATGATACTTTGGCTTTCCAACATATTGTAAATAAATCTGTGAGACACAAATTAGGTGCACTAGTATCCCTAATATGATTATGTGTTGAGGATATGAACACCATGTCCAGCATATATATCAGGATTCCTAGTAATGTGTAGCTCCAGTGAAAAACAGTATACTATGAAATGTATAACACGTAATTCAAGTTTCATATTCACAGTAGTAAGTTAATCAGAGCAAATTTAGGAAGGGAGTCTCTAGTTCTTATCCTTTTGGGATCCCCTTGAAAATTAGATTCAGCACCTCAAGAGGGTCATTGTGATATTCAGAGAAATTTGATTTAATGAGGATCATTGAATCAAATTTAATTGGTATCATTTAATTCAAATTAGGAAGCTTTTTCAAAAGAGAGGAGGACACAGCAGCTTTTATAGAGTTAACACCAAAACTGGTCATCCTAAAATGTTAAGCTTCCCAAGACTCTATAATTGACATTTTAACATTTTTTTTTCAGAAACACCACATTCAGAGTACAGTCAAAACCAGGATTAGACTCTAAACAGAAAGGTTTAGAGTCTAATCTAAGTGCAAAGAGTGTAGTCCAAAGTACAGCCGCAGAAATGACCACACAGTTGAGTCAACACACTCAAACACACACACACACACACACACACAACTATATGGCATTATTGTAGGTTTAGTACACTGCTGACACACATTGGCCTTTGCAAACATGTAAAGAACAATTCTATGTTAAATGTACCAATCAGTATCAGTAAAAATCTAGACCTGCATGGCATACATTTATACGGGTGACAGTGACTCTTATGCCAAAAACGTACTCATTGACACTGGCTGATTGGTATTAAGCGTACACTCAGACTGCGAGCACAGCACAGTGTCCATATCCTGTTTGTTTACTGTACTCTGAACTTTATAATTGTTGCAGATTGTACCTTGAATTAAGATTTAGATGGAAAGCATTTAATAGTGTTTAGTGTTAAAATTGTGGAAGGAGAAGTTCTTATGTGGTTGCAGGTTTGCATAACTTCCTGTATGTACATAGATAGATCCATATGTCACCATTACCCTGTTGACTGCAGACTTCTTCTCTCCCTGCCTGTACTGCCTATGTATTGTTCTGTCCAGGCAATGCTAGACGCAGCCAGAGCGGTCAGACCCAATCTGTATGTGATAGCTGAACTGTTTACAGGAAGCGAGTTGATTGACAATGTGTTTGTTAATCGGCTGGGAATTAGCAGCCTTATAAGAGGTACAAAGCTGTTGCATGAACTTATACTAAAGTTTTTGTCTCTCTTCTCTTTTTACCAAACGCTCCCTTTCCGTCAATCTATCGATCTCTTTACTCTCACTCCATGCTTTTGACTGTATGACTGCACGGTGTGTTTACACTGAGACCACTAACACCACTCACTGACTATATCCCCCATCTTAACTCTCCTCTTTGACTCCCTGTCTGTCTCCCACTTTCATTTTTTTATGCTTGCCCACTTCCCTCCCTACCTCCTCCCTCTTTCCCTACACTGACCTCTTGGTTATGGTGTGTTGCGTTGCTGTGGTTGAGCAGTTTATGCTGGACGTGGCCAGAAATGTGCGCCCTAACTTGTATGTTGTGGCTGAGCTGTTCACCGGCAGTGAGGAGCTGGATAATATCTTCGTTACCAGGCTAGGGATTGCATCATTGATACGAGGTACAGTACTGGATTTGTTCAAAGCACATACACAATACATTCATTAACGTGGCAAAGAAGATACAAGAGTAGGTTCTGATGTTGCTTGCACTGAGCTTGAATGTGTAAACTCATATTGTGTGAACTCAGAATGTGAGAACTGTATTGCAATAATCAGTCAACCCCACAACCCCACACCCCCTTACACCCACAGAGGCTATGTCAGCTGGTGACAGCCATGAAGAGGGCCGGCTTGTCTATCGTTATGGGGGTGAGCCAGTAGGAGCCTTTGTTCAGCCCAGTCTCCGCCCACTTATGCCCTCAATAGCTCATGCCATGTTCCTTGATGTAACGCACGACAACGAGTGTCCCATACAGGTGGGTGTGGTCAATGTCATAAGATTAGAATGGTGTCGATTGACTGAAGATGCTGATGACAGGTTTTTATTTGCATTTTTACTGATTGATGTCACAGATATTTCAATTTTGCTTGTGTGACATTATTTGATAGCTGCGATCAGCGTTGGACTCACTGCCTAGTTCTGCTATTGTCTCTATGGCCTGTTGTGCTACTGGCTCCACCAGAGGATACGATGAATTAGTACCACACCAGGTTCGTCACTCTAACACCAACACATACACTTATATTTCCATTTGAAATACTTTTTCTACACAATTTCCTCCAGAATGTCATTTTGTAACTGATAAGCCATCACTTGCAACAGGCTTACAGGCATTCCGCGGCTCAGGAGCGACATGTGGCTCTTCTGCCCTTCTGCAGAAGAGCCACATGTGGCTCCTGAGCCGCAGTTTGCCGACCCCTGACTTAGTGAAAGATGTAACACACAGCTGGTTAAGTGTTTAATTTGCTGCAGGAACGAATAAAGATTAATAGCTTAACAAACAATTCTGAGTGCACTTGGTGTATTTGTATGTGTGTAGATCTCTGTAGTGAAGGAAGAGCGTTTTTACCCCAAGTGGAACCCCACGTCCACCACCATCACCACTGGTGAGGTTGGATCCCATAGTGGCATCATAGCTGGGAAACTGGCCCTCAACAAGCTGCACCTGGAACTGGCAGCACAGGGATTCATACAGGTACACAAAACAAATGGAATGTTCCTTTTTATGTTCAGAGTTATTTTTAATGAAATGCTAATGAAGATGGCCATAAAGTTGATGTCTAAATCATCAGTTGGGGATGCTATTTGTTGTATTTCTGCACCACATTTCATAGAGATCACTTATCAGCAAATATCAGCATTTTTTCCTAGTTTCATTGCTAAACATCTTCCTCGTCAGGTGTATGTTGACCAGGTCGATGCAGACATTGTCGCAGTTACTCGTCACTGTCCCAGCACTCACCAGTCTGTGGTGGCAGTGTGCCGGACAGCCTTCTGGAACCCTAAAACCCATCAGTACAGTGCCATTGTCCCGCCCATGTTCATACCTGGTAATGCCTAATATCCTTGCATTTATGTAAGTCAACAGATATTTTAATAGCGCTGTCTTTATTTTATTCAAGTTATTTTTCTACCCTGTATGATTTTTTTTTCAATCCACGAAACATAACCCGGTGAGATGTTAATTGGTTGCTGTAGCTCAATGCCCAGAACTTACCCATCCTTTTCTCCATCTTTCTCTCTGCAGGGAAGATAGAGGAAGTGGTTCTTGAGGCAAGGACAGTAGAAAGACATGCAGGTAGCTATAAGAAGGATGAACTCTACATCAATGGCATGCCAGAATATACTGTGGAATTAAAAGAACATATACCAGTAAGTACCTCTCAAGTGTATGTCTGTCTATTTGAGAAATGTTGCAGAGAAATTCAGAAGGTGGTGGTGATGCACCTAAAATTTAGTCATTTTTCAAAGGGTTTAATTCTGTGCATTATTAAAACAAAAAGTGTATGAATAAAACAATTGTATATATAGTTACAGGAGAGTACATTGGTGAAGCAAGCAGAGGTGACATCTAAAGGTCGATCAGAGTTTGTGCAGGAAATCACCTTTCAGAAGTTGACCCCTGGCAGTGTCATTGCCTTTAGGTAAACCATATATGAGACTATGACATAAACGTAAAGTCGGAGAAATGTGTAGCACCCATGATTTATTCAACTGATTTGTTAGTTTTATGTCTCACGGTACTCTCCCACTATCTCCTCACAGAATTAGTTTGGACCCCAATGCCCAGAGGTTGGTGGGGTTGCTGAGATATTATCTGTCCCAGTTCAGCCCAAAATACAAGAGAGGCAGTGTCGTTGATGAAAACCCACCAGAAGCATTGCTCAAGCCTTTGGCACAGTGAGTGTATATACCAGTGTGAAAAATATAATTTTAAGGAGGCGAGAGTTAGAGTGCTTTAATCACTAATAATAAAGTTTCACCATTTTGTGTGGCTATTTGTATGATGATTGAAATAGAATCAGGGTCAATTCCTGAAGACGCCTCTTGGACGAGAGGTGAAAGATCTTCTAAAACCCAAGCAAGTCCAGTTGCCCTCTAGAAACAACTGCTAAAATTCTTCACAGTAGTACTCCCATCCATGGACTGAGGCTAGAGTTTTTATTACATTCTGATCACCTCTGGTGATTTTGATCTTTTGTTTAAAAAAAGCAGTGTTGCTGGGGCTTAGAGAAACTCTAAGAACTCTTATGTACATGCCACAGGCTGATGTCCAAGCTGACGTTGGCGGACATGAACTTCCTGCTGTTTCGCTGTGAGTCCGAAGAACAAGAAGATGGAGGAGGCTGTTACTCTATCCCAGGATGGGAGTCTCTTAAATATGCTGGACTGCAAGGTAGAATAATTATCACCAAATATAAGATAGTGTTTTAAGTAGGAAATGAAAATTGTGGTTTTGGTCAGAACACAACCATAAATGACCTATTTGCATCTGACATTTATACAATGAATGTGCAAACATCTGCATACAGGCACAAACTGTCAGACTTGCTGTGTTTATTAGCGGTAGTGGTTTTGATGCGTGACAGTAGTGTTTCTTTTTGCATGTGTCTATATGCAGGTTTGATGTCAGTGTTAGCTGATATCCGTCCCAACAATGACCTGGGTCATCCTTTGTGCGCTAACCTCAGACAAGGAGACTGGCTGATGGACTTTGTCTGTAACAGACTGATACACAGAGAGGGACCAGTGGCACAAGTAAGGATTTCATTGTTCACCCAAATTGCAAACAAATTATGTAATGAGGCCATGGTGTCTAGCCACACAGAGAGTTTTGATTTAATCTTTGGAAGTAACCTCTGGTTTCTGTCTCCAGCCCAGTGTAAGGGAGGCCAATGTGATTTGCTGTGTGGCACTTAAAGGAAAGAAAAATGAAATAATATAAGTATGTCTTACCAGAAACTAATATTTGGGTCTCTCCCTCATTGTGTAGGTGGGTCAGTGGTTAGGAGCCATGTTTAACTACCTGAAACACATCCCACGCTACCTCATTCCCTGTTACTTTGACGCCATTTTGGTATCAATCTACACTACAGCGCTGGATGCAACGTCTAAACTCATGTCGAGGTAGGATGGATGATTGTGTTGTTGATATCTGAAATTGAAATATAAGACACATCTTTAATTAACACTTTTTGCCTCTTTTGTTCAGTTTCATCCAGAATGGTTCCAGCTTTGTGCAACATCTGGCACTGGGTTCAGTTCAGATGTGTGGAGTTGGACGCTTCCCTGCCCTCCCTCCCCTTTCTGCAAAAATAGACAATGTTCCTTATCGCATCAGTCCAATCACAGGCCAGAAAGAGCAGTGCTGTGTTTCATTGGCTGCAGGTAGACTAGCTCACTACACCCATCTCTAATGTGTTTTTCAGGGTCTCCACTTGAGCAATATTACGTACCTGCAATTGTGTATAACTGTGTATACAACATAGTTGGTATAGATGCTGTTTGACCTAAATGTTGGATATTTTTGTAGGTCTTCCGCATTTCTCCTCTGGGATCTTCCGTTGCTGGGGCAGAGACACTTTCATTGCTCTTAGAGGGCTCATGCTCCTCACTGGGAGACACATTGAGGCTCGGTAATTGTGTATGGATGTGTGTGACTGCATTAATTCAGCTCTTTCTCATAACACACTGAGTATATTACTGATTACTGCTCCTATCTGAGAGGCTTGTGTTCAGTAATTATTCAGACTGTCCACATAATCTCATGGACTCCGTAGTAACATCATCCTGGCCTTTGCGGGGACTTTGCGCCACGGTTTGATCCCCAACCTGCTTGGTGAGGGACGCTGTGCCAGGTACAACTGTCGTGATGCTGTGTGGTGGTGGCTGCAGTGCATTCAGGTGGGCTCACATGCACACTGGACAAATACAGGACAAATGTTCACATCTGTGTCTGTAAAAATGTACATTTATTGGAAGAAAGATAAAAATTAGAATTGAAATCCTATCTTTTTGTCAAGGGTTTGGCCCAGCTAACTAACTAACTACGAGATATCTAACTGACAATGATTTGTCACAAGAGCAACACATTTAAATAAACAAAGTTCAGTAACTGTTGACTTTATGATTTTATGGTCAATTTTAGTTATTACTGAGAACATTCACCGATCATCCATACCATTATGACCACTCATAGGTGTAGTAAATAACATGGAATGTCTTGTTAAACTGTCACCTGGCAGCGGATGGAATATATTAGGCAGTATGTAAAAGTATTGTCCTCTAAACTTGTGTGTTGGTAAGAGAGAAAATTGACATACATAAGTCTTTGAGTGACTTTGACAAGGGCCAAGTGTAATGTTGGATAAGGATTAGTTGGATACATAGTTCTTGTGGGATGTTCCCAGTCTGAAGTAGTCAGGACCTGCCGAGAGTGGTCTGGAGATGGAAAACTAGTCAACTGGAGACCTGTTAATGGACAGCCATTGCTCTTTGATAGATGTGGGGAGCAAATACTGGTTTTTGTTGTTCGATCCAATAGAAGATCTGCTGTAATTTTTACATTTCTGAAGATTTTGATAATGATGGTTCAGATTGAAAGGTGTCAGAGCGCATAGTGCAGTACAGTGTGTTGTGTATGAGGCTGTGTAAGCCAATGAAAGTGTCTGTGACCTTGTGACCATGAGCATCAGGTGGCCTGCTCTGATAAATTACATTTTATTTTACATCATGTGAATTGCCAGAGATGATTCTCCAGATCTCAGTCCAATTAAGCGTCTGTGGGATGTGTGAAAAAAAGAAAAAACAAGTCTGTTGTCAGATACCGCAGAGCGTCCATACATTATACGTTATAATGTTATTGGTTATAACGTTATAACGTTATTGGTCTACGTTTTGCCATGAATGGCAAAAGTTAGACCAATAACGTGAGGCATGTGGTCATAACTTTACAGTTGATCACTGTATGTCCAAATTTTTACTGTGAAAAAAGTTATCCAATTACATTTGTCTCAGTTGCTTTGATGTTGGTATCGTTTCAATGATGAATGAATGATTTCAGCTCTTAACAGACTACTGAGTGACATTTAAGGTACATGTTTTACACTGAGTGTTCATGTTACAAAGTTTCACGTTTCAAGTTGTTGGTTCCACATTTATCATGCTTGTATATGCTACTGTTTTTCAGACTTTGAATTAACGTGTGCTAGAAAATGAAAACTGAACTTAAAAAGTTGTATCCAATACAAATACAATAACTGTTAAAGTAAAGTTTGTGTCTCACTACTTGACGTAATCTGTGTTTTAATGATATGGCACTTGTTTCCTGGTTTTGTTCAGGACTATGCTACTCATGTTCCCCAAGGACATGAAATCCTCTCCTGTGCCGTCACACGCATGTACCCTACTGATGACTGTGAACCCTGCAAACCTGGAGAGGTGGTATGTACACACACGCGCGTTCACACACATCCGTTCACAAATTAGTAAACGTATGGTCCCACCTCACCAACACTTTAAAGCTTCACCATCTTTAGTCACATGAATGGTGTATTTACATGCATCTTTGTGCGCATGCACGTGTGTGTGTATGTGTGTGTGTGTGTAGGAGCAGCCTCTGTATGATGTAATACAGGAGGCATTGCAGCGGCACCTAGAGGGGATTTCCTTCAGAGAGAAAAACGCTGGACCCAAAATAGACATGAACATGAGAGAGGAAGGTGAGACAATTGCTTGTGCATAGTCTCTGATTAGTCGGAGCACTGTACAGCAGATTGAAGGACACATACCGTAAATTCCGGCATATAAGCCGCTACCTTTTTGCTATGCTACGCTTTGAACCCTGCAGCTTATACAGTGATGCGGCTAATTTATGAATTTTTACGGGCTAACGAGCTTCATGCCGCCTTAACATTTAGCCTCCGACAACTTTTCCTGCACAAAAACAAGAGCTGCAGCCCCTGTCCCACATGTGGTAGTAGCATCACTGTATTGGCACTGTACCCAGACACCCTGTGACACTCTGTGAATTGTTATATTCTCACTTCCGAACGCTGTGGCTACATTGATCGCGAAGCTAGATATGGCTCTATCGCCTCTCCTCTACTGCCCTCTACCGTCCTGGGGCGGAAGTACAATAGAGTGCTGAAGCTGTTTTTATGATATAATGAAGGATATGTTTATACCGAGGGGAAAGCTACCAGACGCTGCAGCTTACACAACACACTTGAACTACACTTCCTTTAGTTTAGTCACTGATCATACACAAGCGCAGAGCACAATACTGATACACGCCAGGCTCTGCCCAGGGGGGCGGAGTTGAGATAGGGCAAAACAATCGAACACGGAAGTCTCAGGGCTATTCCGTGACCACTCCATGTCAGGGGAGACCCCAGTGCACTGTAAAGCAATTTGATTATTGTATCTCTGTAATGCTGACTTCACAGAAATATATGTATAAAAGTGTCTCGACTTTCGAGCTCCGTCCCCTTTTTATTCTGAAATCCTCCCGGCAGCCGCCGCCGTCGCCGGGCTCCACCATAAAAGAACCCGACCAGGGCGGAAAAGTCTGTGTGGTTGATAGCCTCCGGCCACCGCAGCCCTAACTATAAAAACACACTTTCCCTGTTTTTCTGCACATTACACACAGCGACAGTATCCCATTCAAAGCACATGTAAAAATATGCCATAACTTTAGTTCTACTCGGTCTATCGACAAAATGTATATACGCGTATGTCGACTGACTTCCGCACTAGCGACACAGGATCAACTGGATCATTCTGCGACGCTCCGTTTGGCGCCTGTTTCATCCTAAAGACTCAAACTGTGTTTCTTTCCACACCGGTACGTAAACTGCGTCCACGGGGGCGCGGTTTTTACAGTCTTTCTGTGTAACTATCTCATGTTACTATGTGGAAACCTGTGTCTTATAGACAAGTGCGGCCTTTATATGTACAAGTCTTGTTTTCTTCTTAAAATTTGTGGGTGTGGCTTATATACAGGTGCGCCTAATAGTCCGGAATTTACGGTACTAGGGCTCCCAGGATAAGATTATTACAGTATAAGAGAAATTATGAGCTGGAACTAATGAGGTAATGCATTTGATCTCTTTTAATAATCTCTTGGCATATTTCTTCATCTGTCTGTTCTTTTATGTTCTTTTTTTAAATTTGTGGTTCTGCACAGACACATCTTTTTGGAAATGGCCATGAGGAAGATGGATTTCTGTGTTTTTCTTTTACATAGTAAGTTTTACAGTAGTTTTAAGCTCTCAACTACTATTACAGGGTTCAACGTGGTGGCTAAAGTAGATCCAGCCACAGGTTTTGTTACTGGAGGGAACCGCTTTAACTGCGGCACATGGATGGACAAAATGGGAGAAAGTGAGAGAGCAAGGAACAAAGGCATGCCTGCTACTCCAAGGTAATAACACTAGCGCAATGGTGTCTTATACTGGATCTGTGAGGTAAATAATGATATTAGGGGTTGAAAGAATATTCTTACTTTATATTGGTTGTTTTAAGTAGATGACAGGCTTTATTTTGTTTTATATTGTTTGATTACTGTTTTATTAAGTTTTATTATTGATTTCATTCATTTTTTATATGAATTGATCGTCATTGAAGATTCATATTGTTTGGACAAAACGAGTTGTTAAAATGTAAAAAATGATTGGCATTTTTCATTAGGGACTTTCTGTTGAAAAAATTAATTCCTCATATAAATGAAACATAATTAGATTAATTCGTTAATAAAGAATCATAGTCATCAAAGAATCATTTTTCTCTTGGCAGAGACGGATCAGCTGTGGAGATAGTGGGTCTCAGTAAGTCAGCTGTTCGTTGGGTTGTGGAGCTCCATGCCAAAGGACTGTACCCTTACAATGGAGCTAAAGTACACCGAGATGGTATCTGTCTCCCTCTCTATTCCCTCCCTCCTATTCACATAATATGTTCCCTAGCCCTGTACTCTGACCTTGTGTTTTTAGGGACAGCAGGTTATTGACAGTGACAGCAGCTGTTTCAACTATGTTCTAGGTAAGGAGCTGTTCATCTCATACTCCCAGTGGAACCAGCAGCTCCAGCAGTCCTTCGAAGCAGGTTTCTGGGTGTCTGGAGACCCAGAGGACCCAAACGAGAAACACCCCGACCTGGTGCATAAAAAGGGCATTTATAAGGACAGCTATGGGGCCTCCAGCCCCTGGTGTGACTATCAGCTGAGACCTAACTTCACTATCACCATGGTGGTGGTGAGTAAATCTGGACCAGATTGTTTGAACAGAAATTATGTTATCAACATATATTTGATTTGACTGGTTAATTGCCTGCATATTTAGTTTGTTGGCTGACTCAGATGACGGTGATGTTTGATAAGCTGTGATTGGCTGCTTGACATTATGTGTGCTTGTTAAGGCTCCGGAGCTGTTCACAGTGGAGAGAGCTTGGAAAGCTCTTGAGGTGGCTGAGAGGAAACTCCTGGGACCATTGGGAATGAAGACACTCGACCCTGAGTAAAAACTTCTTGCCCACTCCCAATACACACAACGAGGGCAGTTTAGTAGTAGGGATCAACCATGTGTGCTGCCGATTTTTTTGGCCGATATCTAGACCTTTTCCAATTTATTTGCATGCTACAATGTCACATTAATAATAACAAGTGGATGCACAACATTTCTGAACTTAACATCATCATTTACTGAACACTGACTTGAACCATCTCTTAAATCTTAATTTTGTGCACTGCATGGTATTAAAATAGAAAATTTGAGTTAGTTAAGTTAACCAAACAAATCATTCAACTGACCAAGTATTAAATACATATATATGTATATATATATATATATATAAAGGGGGTCCTCGAGTTACGTAGGTCACGAATTGCGTCGTTTTTGTAGTTACGACAATCTCCCGTGAACTTCCTTGTTTCGCTTTAAGCGGTTTGCCCCGTAAATACGTCAGATACGGCAGCCAGTAAGGAGATGCACAGGGACACAGATGCGTTCGGGATTGTGGCAATACCGTAGGTTTATTCACAACACAGGGTCTACACGGTTGATATCAGAAATCTAAAGGAAATGCTCATTACACTCGTGAATGTATGAATGTATGGTCCGATTTACGTCGAAATTCGCTTACAACACATTCTCAGGAACGGATCTCCGACGTAACTCGAGGACCCACTGTATATATATGACATTGGCTACGTAATATTGAAGACGCAGCCTTTAAATCGGCACTGAAAAACACGTATATTGGCCGATGCCAATCATTTTGTCAAAAATCGTCCCCAATTAATCGGCCGATCGATATATCAGTCTGTCTCTATTGAGTAGTGATCATAGTGAGGAAAAAAGAAGTACAGGGGGTCCTCGAGTTACGACGGAGATCCGTTCCTGAGAATGTGTCGTAACCGAATTTCGACGTAAGTCGGAACATACATTCA
>JAFBJQ010001845.1:59162-83950 GCA_016785345.1 Trinectes maculatus | reverse complement strand
TCTCTGTGCTGCGTTCATGCTAGCAGCGTTACTATTCATCATCAGCGCTCACACCTGTCCAGACCCATAACCTCGCCGCCGGGAGGCAGCAGGAGAAAGGGAGGAAGAAAAAAAGAAAAAAAAAGAGAGAAGTCATCACCATCGTGCTGGGAAAAGGCAAATCCAATTCCACTCTGCCCGCATTCCCTACATCCATTTGTCATACATCAACCAGACAAGTGAGCTCCCGCCTCTCCTCCTCTCCACGCACGCCACCATCCCGACCCCCGTCTCTGTCACCCCCCCACCCCCCACCCCCACCCCCACCGCAACCAGAACTCATTTCCTCCGCGAATCGAGAATCAGCCCACGTGAAATCACAGCCTCCCCCAAACACTGTACATGTCTCCAGGAATTCCCTGAATGTGGGCGTGGACCTGCAGATGTTTGAAGGCTGTCACCCCTTACCCCCCCCCCCACACACACACACACAACCCACCCCGCCCCACTCCCTAATGCCCCCTCCGCCCTCCGCCCATCCCCTGATTCCCATTTGTCTTTGTGTTTTGTGATGTGAATGCACAAACTGATGCAGGAAGGCACTCAGACAGCTGGGCACGCACACACACACACACACACACACACACTGTCGTACACAGGTCCTGGTCATAGAGACATTCACCCTTTCTTAATGTGTGCACTGTTCATCTGATGCACAAACACACACACACACACAAAGACAAATGGACACACAAACACATGCGCATGCATACCACCCACAAACAGTCTGCTCTTCTCACACACACACACAAACACAAACACACACACGCTGACACATGCAAATATACAAATAAACTCCCTCCCTCCTTGCACACTTGCTGACACACGTGAACACACACACAGACACACACGCGTAGCAGTTGGACATCCCAGGGCCTGGACCCTCTGTTTTTCCATTACGGAGTCTGGCAGCACAACACTTCAGCACCACCAGGAACATTAGCAGCAGTGGGAGACAGAGCTGATGGCCGCGCTCGTAAAAGCCTGATACACACACACACACACACACACACGCACGACACGCCAAACCCGGACATGATTAAGTTTTATGCAGGTTTCTTAAACGTCTGCAAAAAATACAAAAAATGAGTATGCGTATCAGTTACGTAATCAATACGCCACTGCAGCCGTGTGTCATGTGTCGGTCTGATCTGCTACATTAACAACCAGTGTGCTGGTTGGTTTCTGATGGACTGGTGAGAAGGTCTCTGGCAGGGGAACGCAGGAGCATCGTCTCCTGTATCGTCAAAGTGCTTCTTGTTTTCCTTCCACCGTCGTCCGCAGATAATATTTGTCTGGTTGCTAAAATCGTGCGATCGAGACGTGTGTAATTACTGAATTGATCGGAGACCTGGGTAGAATACAGTGCGAGGCCCGTTTGTTTGTGCACAGTGATTTCTTTTTTCATCTTTAGTGGGTTAGATTTGCAGACTTCACACAAGAGTAAGTATGGATTTCAAGTGCAATGAAAGCGAGCAGAAAGAAATTCTGTTTGAGTGAAGGCAAAAACTGTGTTTTATTTAGGATAATGTCACAGTCCAGTTTTACAGAGAGTTGAGATAAGCGTGCACGTGGCCACCGCGATGGTTCCGACCTCTGATACCTCATCGAGTCGTCTATAAAGTCAAACAAAATCAATCCGAAACCCAAAGCTCACAGTCATTAGAAGAGTTATTGACTTTTTTCTCCCCTAAATTCTTCACGTTCAGCAAAACTTCAGCCAAAGTACAGTAAAAAAAAAAAGAAAAAAAGTGAGACTTTGACATCAGCTACATCTGCTAAGCAGGTCTTCCAAACCAAGAACAGCAGCATGGACACTTTCAGACAAAGGGACAAATTCACATTACATAACCTTCTCAGAGCTTTTTGATTGGCCAATTACTACAGCCTCCCTAAAAGCAGGATTTATGGATGCGGGGCTGGGATCCAGCCGTCCAGCTGTCTCACTAATTCGCTCTCCCAGACTGGTGCTGGACCTGAAACATGAAGCACCACTGCAGAGAGCGAGCAGCATGTAGAAATGTCAACAGGACATTTCTACGTGCATTTGCGAGAGCTGAGATATGGACTCGTTTAAACCCACTGCTGAATTGTTCAATCCGATTATTTCATATGTTCTTGCTTATTGCATAAACACTGCTGTGGGTTTTAGGCAGTTTACCAATTACGTGAAATGGGATTCACAATCTTTGCAGCTTATTTTTCCTCCCTGCCGGGTTTCCTGTCACAATCCAATATACGAATCATTCATCAGCAACCAGCCAACATGGAGATGTTAATTCTATTTGCTGCCGCTCATTTGTCTGTTTGCACTTATGCTTGTTCTTCGTTCGCAGATTGGAATCTGATGTATACTGTATGTGTTAGGGTGACAGACTGCTGTATCTCAACAACTATTATTCCCATGGAATACGTCCACCGCGGAGGGGGGAGTCACTGTGACGAGTTGATGTTTTTGGTTTTTGGTTCCTATGTCAAACGTCAGATTACCTTTGAATCTGGTCCAGATATTCAGAGTCTCCTGAGGATGAAGTGACAATAGTTTTTAACATCTGGTTCGTTATTGATGCTAATTAACAAATGTTTAATGCTAAAACTGTGCCCACAAGTTTGTTCATTATTGCATTGGACGAAATGTTGTCTTGTAGTGTCTTAGATTGCAGTGGGGACATTGATGTCCCACAGTGACTGTTTCTGGACACCTCTCACCTCTAACCTTTCAGAAAATATTAGAATATTACCTTCGATACCTCAGAAACTCTTGCTGTGAAAGAGATCATTTACAAAATATGCATCTGAAACATCACCTGCCCCATTAGAATCATCATTGTCATTACTATAATCTGTGCCCATGTTGTTTTCAAACCTCATTAGCAGGAGTTTATTTCAGATGTACCGTCTCCGCGTCATTCCCCTGAATGTATGCTGCTCCATATGTGACTGCCATGGCATCAAATGTTGCCTCCGCAAACTGCGTCTCCATGGTGATCTCCGGTAATGAGTAAGCGTGCCACAGCACAATCAGACGCTAGCTCATTAGTGCATATTTATAAACCCAGGCGAGTGGCAGCGCCGTGTGTGAGACCGCCCAGGCTGGCAGAACCTGGTCCACAGCAGGAGCTGAGAGACGGTGTGGACGAGGAGCAGAGCATGGAACAGTTCCAGACCTGGGTCCACACTGGCACCAGTAATGAACAACAGATCGCTATGGAAACAAGGTCATGGCTGTTATTGCCTCGCCGGACAAACAGCAGGAGGATTCAGAAACAAGGCAGAACCTATATGAGTTTACATTGTCCCGTCCTACTGTTTTATTTTTGAAATTTAATAACTAAGGTTTTTCTATCACTCATGACATTGTTATAAGTTACTGTGACACAGGCGATTGAATCTACTGTTGTATAGCTGTGCTTCAGCCCAAAGCGTTTCCCTTCACAAAATAAAACATATATGTAGAAACAAAAGGAAATGAGATATTTCGTTGTGGAAGAACCTCCCTGGTTCATCCAGAGAACTGGATGATGCTATATAACGTCTGATGTTCCTTTGTCCAGAGACTGTTGTGTGTCATTCTAACAGAGTTGTGTCTATTTCTATAACGTATCCAGAGATCCAACACACCATGACAATCATATAACAGAGGGAGGCAAAGTATTGTTTGTGAAATCAAATCTCCAGCCCCCTGCGCCGTAACTTTACGATAATGGGAATCGTCAGAGGTTTGTAAACAGGGATGGTGGAGCAATTTGATGCCACTTGTGCCTGGATCCCCGACCCCCTCCCCCCCACCTCTAAACAATCAACCAGGGTAATGAAAATGATAATGGTAATCTTTACAGCCCACCATGCCAGCCCAAGACACCGGCGACCCCCGACACTGATTTAATTAGCTTTCTTCTCCTTCTCCTCCTGCCCGTCTCTCATCAGTGTCGACCCTATAAACTATTAATGGCCACTTAGGCAATTTGGCTTGATCACTCAGACCGGTCCACATTCGGCTGCCTGCAAATGTTTGAAGAGATTAGCAGGAGGGGAAAACGCTCTTCTGCAAGAAGACTGGAATAAACCACACAGGGTCGTGGAGGACGATTAATCTCCATCAAAACAGCTTTTTAACGGTCTGGCTACCGAGCGAGAGGAGCGGAGAGGATCAGGGTTATTTTCCTTTTTCCGTGTGATGATTCGACTCGTGCTTGGCACTGAGGCTCACATGCCAAACCATCTGCTCTGCTCCGGTAATGACAATGGATTCAAGGCAACAAACCACAGAAGAGTCTTGAGGAATGTTATTTATAACACCGAGAGCGCCGCAGTGGAAAGAGCTTGCATAGAACGTTTTTACATGAAACCTTTTAATTCCCACTCTGGTCCATCAATTAGAATGATATGAGGGGTTTAAGTTCAGGGACTTGCTCAAGGGAACATCAGCAGTCGATCAAACGTGAGCAGACGGCAACCTTTTTATCCCCCCAGACATTCCAGGAAATTGACCAGACAGTCTTCCGGTCACAAACCCACTTTTTTGCTCCTTAGTAAACTGTGCCCATCTATTCTCCATGTCATGTCCGTCCCCTGGGACATGTCCCATGAATGAATGAGGGAATGACTCAGCCACTCCCATCCTGTGGCTGGAGGAAGAGCCATATGGGCATCACAATCCTCAAAGAGATGGAAAAGAAGGCGGTGGACAGATACAAGATGCAGAGGTCGAATCAAGTCAAAGACTCATGTGGTGGTTTAACTCGTCAAATGTCAGGATTTTTCTCCTTTATTCAGATTTGTAAATCTGTTCGTTGATTGTTTATCTATCACAATTACAGGCTCACTGTTAATTAAATACTGAAATCCAGATCATATATGTATGATGTGTGCAATTAATGATCCAGAACATCTCCAGACAATGAAACAGGATAACGACAGGAAGTCCATCCTGTGCGTATCAATCCATTCCTTTCATGAACGCAGCCGAGACGCTGCTGTGAAATTCCCATGTTTCCCAACAAAAGTCTCTCTCTCTCTCTCTCTCCCTCTCTCTCTCTCTCTCTCTCTCTCTTTCTCTTTCTCTTTCAATATTGTAAATACAGTAACTTTCGTCACCAGTTTTCCCATCGGACGTTTTCAAACACACTGAGTCATTAAACAAAACTAATTGTGGATGAGGAACAATCAAAGATCGGATCAACCCACACTCATTTGCTTGGCAGTGACTCACCGAGCCTCGGGCGTGACACGTCTTCTCTGCTCTGCAGCGTCAATACATCGACTCTCACACATCGTGTGCTCTTTAACGGTTGCACAGAAAACAGATCTCTTTTTGTTTTTGCCGTCTACCATTTCTGCCAAAGGGCATGTACATACATGAATCCAAGTAATGGATGACCAATGTTCCCAGTAATGGAGTGCGCTTGACTTCCTATTGCAGCACTAACCATTATACACACGCATGAAAGAGCATGTTAGTCATCTGTGTGTCAATAGACGTGAAGCTACTGGAAGTGGTTTTGCGGGGGAAAAAAATGTATTTTATAGTTTTCATAGTTTGTCAAGAGAAAAAAAAATGCACAGAATTTGAAAATGTCCTTGACCCATTAAAATCTAAATAAATCATGTGATTGTCTCATTATTCTGTCAGTGATATATGTCTGTTCTCGTCCTGCCGGGTTTCAGCCTCCGCAAGAAATTCATCCTGACTGTGTTTTCCTGCTTCATCTCCTAAGGCAGTTTCTACTAATTTAATCAATACCATCAATTTCAATGTTTACCCTTCTGCGTTCAGCTCTGGTTTCCATCCAACATGTCCAAAATTAGGACAATATGGCCATTTGTTGTAGAGTTAACATTTATGGACGCCACGTTCTGTTTTTCACTCCGTTTGTCCTTCAGTTAAGAGAAGACTCAAGATGATTTGTGAACAAATGCACACTCTCGCACAAAACCCTTATGCAGTGGCAAAAAGGACCAATGTTTACTTTGATTTTCAATAAGAGCAGATATTTTAAATAACAGTGTTTTCTTGCGTGAAGAAATGACATAATGAAATGATGATGCTCAAACATCATATTAGAGAAAGGTATTTCCTTTCAGTGTTGATCAGTTATAACTATTAACTATAACGATTCACAATTATTCACAATTACGGAAAAAAAATCACTTTGACTCTGTTTAAATGCGCTCACATGCACAGCATGCATGAAAAATGCTAATGGGGGAGTTTTGTATCTATTAACATGGTGACCTCCACAGAGTAATGTGCCTGGGGATATTACAACGGGCCATTTGCCGTTAATGGGACCTTTAATCTGAGCCCAAACGTAACACATGAATGACATCTCTCAGTTAGTGTTCCCATTCACAAACAGCGGGGGACCAATCACAGCGAGGCAGGGTTCAATTAGATAGCGAGGAGGCACATCTGTCAAGGAGAGTTGATATTAACAGCGTACGATGAGAAATACACCCATTGTCTTTAACCTCTGGTCGGTGGGTTGAAGTTGTGTATTACACTTTACAGCAGGAAACAATTACGCAATCGCTCCATGTGTTAACCAGAGATATTTAATACCACTTTAGTGGCATAAAAGAATAACATGAGAACTTGACTCCAGACCATATTTGGTGTAACAGTCCATATCTTTGCGTTTGTCCATATAAATTAGTTACACACCAGCCAGTAGCGGAGATGTTTCCAGATATAGAGTTTGCATGATATGATTATAACAACATCACAAGATGTTCTTGCAGCAAACCACTTGATCTTATGATGCATTCATGCTTCACTCTGCTGTTAGAAACAGACGCCGCTGTGTTTTAATTGTAGTTGTATGACGGCCGTTGACATGGTGGTGCTCTGCTCTCTGATTGATGAGCTGATAAAAAAACAGTAGAATGCGACTTCTATTTTCTCCATGTCAGCAAATTCTGGACCAGAGAAAAAGAAAACGCAGAATGGTTTAAAGCAGAAAAGTCATCAAGTTAGTTTGTAAAATGAACCCAGTTTATGGAAAATGAGGATTGAAAGTGATCTGAAATGTTATGATTCATATAAGAAACACATCAGCTTTGCTTTGCGGTGTTTTACTTTGCATTTCCCCCCAGCTTCCTGCTTTCTGTATTTCAGTTCCTCTTAGTTTTCATCCTTATTTTGCTACTTCATTATTTTCTTCTTCCTCATTTCCTCCTCGTCGGTGCTGTTGCTTCAGCCTCCCTCGCTCAGAGAGAGGTTTCATCTAAAGAGGCCGTCCTGTCTAAAACACATCAATTACAATACGCTGATATTGATTTTCAATATAATGTTGTTATACTGGAATAATGTCCTTCCTGTTTTAGAGACTATTTCACAAGCTTTTCCAACAAGTTGTTAGATCTTAGATTCCAGCCTCTGACAACATGACATCGACCAAGTCATGTTGTTCCAACCTTCTGATCGCCGCTGTCCACAAATCTTCTTCCAGACAACTGCTCCTCCATCAGATCAAGTCATTTGGCCCTTTATTTAAAAGACATTCGATAGTGCAGCCGTTCACTCTCCTGGCACACTCAGTCTTTACTGAGAAATACATAACATTCACCATCTAACCGAGAGGCTACTGCTGATTACAAAATCTATGAAGACCAGCGTTTCTCCCGCCTGTGTCTGAACCTGTATTGATCGAATGTGGGACTATTTGTTTGGAACGATGGAGATGATTACATGGCCCTGATCATGCTGCGGTATTGCATAGGGTGTGATTTATGGATAATCCATCAGCCTACATGTTTTTACAAGATAATGTTGGATTTGGGAAGCCCCGGTCATATTGGCAAGAGGAGCGGTGGGGAGGGACGAAATGAGTTCACCGTGGAGATTTATGCTGGGTACGATGATTGCATTTTCAAACAGACGCCAACAAATGTCCCCGTTCATTTCTCATAACTGCTGGACGCCCATATGCATTGTTTCAACCATAAACAAATAAAAGCCTCATAGTGTCTTTTGCTAAATGAGCTGAATTACCATTAGGAAATAGCCTCCCAGACACTAGGATTCAGTCGGGTTATGGATTTAATGTGACAATAGATCATACGAGGGGAGGAGCTACAGCTGCTTCTGCCACATCTACACATTGTGTCTCTTGCGGAGGCATTGTGTTTCTCCCACCACACAACAACTAAAACACCACTTTGAACTGGGAAGAGACCTGAAGCTTATTAACGTCCAAAAATACCCTGCTCCACACTGAACGACTGTTTCACACGTAGTTTTTTTTTCCGGACAGCCTTCCAACATCAAACAACAACAAGCCATGACTGTCTGTGGTCGTATCCCATCACCTGGTCGGAATCCTCATCATCTTTATTCAGATACATGTCATTATTACCTGCTGTCTCTTCAGGAAAACAACGGTTTCTCTGAGGTTTCTCTTCCCATTATCAGATGACCATGAGACCAAAACATCAGTTGAGTCTATCAACGACTCCCTATGGTCCTTCAACATGTACACAATGTGGCTATTTAGACCTGAAAGATCTTGAATGTACATAAATTACATCCGGATGCTTACAAACGTGAATACGCTACATTGGAAAACTTGTAAAAACGTTGTGGAGTTTATTTTCTGGAAGCACGAGGTTCAGGCTGCGCTGCTGGAAACCAGTTGCTCAGCTAATGCTCTTTAAAGCTAAAAAGGAAAGAGCCACTTCCTCTGGTAAACTCCTGAGTGGTGATGATGACGGACCAATTAGCCTGACTTATTAGCTTTCGAAGAGCATTAGAAAATAAGGCTGTGGCAGGATGGACTATGCTCTGAGTGTTTTTGCATTATTGATTGAGAATTAATGGCGGAAGCAGCTGTCATTAAAAGGGTAAGGGATGGCTCCAGAAAACCAGAGTAATGGCAATCTGGGCCATTTAAGCGTCAGCTAGATGGCTGTTAACCACTTAAGAGCTGGAGCAGAGGCTCAGGAGGTCGGAAAGAGCCCGACTCAAACTGGACCAACCGTTTCTTTACTGTCCTCAATTGATTAATCACTTTTTTGTTATTGCCACGGCAATGTAGATTCATCCTTAAATAATATTTGATACCACTGGTATTGAGTCAGAGGATATGACTGGCACACTCACACACAGAGAACTCTAACGCAACAGTGGTCGGAAATTTTGGCTTCATCAAGGACCTGGAAATATTAGGAACTGTGATAGGAACCGGCGGGATAATGACACAATGGATCTTGGCACAGACACCTAATCAGCCCCTTCTCCTGCCCAACAGCCCTCATCCCCGGAGTTCATGGGCCCATATTGTAGTTTGCAAAATAAAGCTTGAAGGTCATATCAAATACCTGAGAGGATAAACACTCCTTGACACTGAAAGTTCATGTCCTCTATGCCTGACTGTAAAAAATAGTTTTACCCTCTTATTGAAACTTCAGTACATGTGTGTTGTGTAAGTAAAGTATGTGATGAAGTGGTTCAGATGTGAGGTACAGTTATAAACTCGGAGCCCTTTGACTCTCCAGTGATGAACATTGGAAGATCCGTCAGAGTCTAAACTAATAATAATAACAGAACAATGCCCAGTTGTATAGATTTGATTTGTGAAGGGTGGGGTTGGGGTTACGGGTTGTATCAGCTGGTTTGATCGTTTCCCCGTATTTACTGTGCGTGACTATGTAGTAACATAATTTCTTGATAGTTAGGGACACATGGCAGCTCAGACCTCAGCATCCAGTAGCTTCCACCTCTTATGTGTCTTTTAAAAACTCTATTGACAGGATCAAAGCTGCGTTCACACAGTGTTACACATTAACTAGGCTCTTTAGGAGGGTTACTCAACTTCCACTGGGTTTAAACCCCAGACGTGTTTTTGTCTTGGTGCAGGGCTCAGTTTAGCCCCACTCCGCCTACACGCTGCTGCAACATTCAGTTGCTCAACAAGTTCATAGGGGACTGGTGGCGGTCGGTTTGCGTTACGTGTGTGTGTGTGTGTGTGTGTGTGTTTTGTTTCAAGCTGCATGGCGGTGAGACGGTGTCGAGTCCCACTGAGAATCAGGAAAAACAAAACATGCACATACTTGCAGAGGAGGAGGAGGACTCTGCGGGCTGTGGTATGTACTGTAGTAAGCTTCATATTTAGAGTTCGACCTGTAAGAACATGCTCTCACACACACACACACATGCACACACACACACACACACACACATAAAAACTTAAAAAAACAAATTTACCCAGATAACAGGGTGACTTTACACAGAGAACATGCACTTACGCACATGCACACACACTTACGCGTCTCCATCCTCAGTAAACAAACTGCTAGCTTTTACGACATCTGCATTGCTGACATTTTCCTGTGCATACCGGCGTCGTGGCTGTCATTTACTCCTCCGTAATTACACAGCTGGCTGAGGAAGCAAAGCTGTCATCTTTGTTCAGCTGAAGGAATACCGGCTCGTACCTGAGCGAGACGAAAACAAACTCCGGAATGACAAGGAACCTCAGTGCCTAGAATAACAAAGTCACTTATGTATTTGTGTGTCCGCCATTCAGCCATCTGTCCATCAAATAACCTATTGTCAGTGCCAACAATAAGTTTGTACATTAAAGAAACAACGTGTGACATTTTTATGTAAACAACAAATGTAAATATATGAATATATGAAGCCTGTCAGAGTCTTTAACGCGTCTCCTTCCCGGGCCAGTTCAATGCTTGAATTAAAGTTGAACTTCCTTTTAGGGAACTGTTAATCAGATAATATGAAATAATAAACAGTGACAGATACAAACAGACACCTCAGACTTATTTTTCTGTTTTTTTTCCCAGGTCTACTTGCATCAGAGAGCTCAGAGACACTTGTTACGCTTAACAGCAGTTTTCAGCCGTGAACACAGTGTAATCGTCCACTTTACAAACAGCTGAAAACATGACAGCGAACAGGAGATTGAAGCGATCGAAGAAAGAAACAAGGACCCTGCACATCAGCACTTCAATGAAAACGTGCCCAATCAGCATAAATAACCAGTCATTTGTATTCTCTCTGTCACGGCTCTTTAGTGCTCTGTCTCGAAATGTTTGCTTGGCCGTGATTTATTTATCCCACACACACAACATCAATTCTCGGTTATTTTAAGTACTCAGGTCTGACGCTGACATTCAGCCACCAATAATGATATGCATCTTTTACAGCACACATTTATCCTGGACACGACAAACCCCTCGTTCACACACCTACACCCAGTCACACTGGAAAGACTAATGCAGCAGTCTGTAATGATTCCATGACTTGAGTAATGACTGATGAGGAATGTCCTCACTTCTCACTCCTACACAGCACCAACATACTTGTCATTATGAAGACACTCATTAACATAACGCATTCAAAGGCCTCTCCTCTAACCCTAATCTCAACCCTCCTAACCTTACTTTAACTCTAACCCTACCCTGAGCCAACTCTACCCCTATCAGAACCCTAACCTACCCCTATCCAAACCCTAACCTACCCCTATCAGAACCCTAACCTACCCCTATCCAAACCCTAACCTACCCCTATCAGAACCCTAACCTATACCTATCCTAATCCTATCCTACCCCTATCCAAACCCTAATCTATACCTATCAGAACCCTAACCTACCCCTATCCGAACCCTAACCTACACTAAACCTAACCCTAACCTACCCTATGCTTACCTAAACTACTCCTATCTGAACCCTAACCCAACCTACCCCTATCCTATCCCTAACCTACACTAAACCTAAACCTAACCTACCCTATGTTTACCTAAACTACCCCAATCCAAACCCTAACCTGCCCTATCCTAACCTACCCTATCCCTACCATAAATCTAATCCTTGCCCTAGCATTAACCTAAAATGACCCTACTCGAACACTGACAAAATAAGCCTCACTCAACCATTAACTAACCAGTCCCAACTAATCCTAACCAAACCCTAACCCCAAGTCCTCACTCAGCAGCCCTTTGAACATGGGGACCTGCTAAGATGTCATCACACAAAGTCTACACTAGTAATGAAGTACACACAGTACACACTCCTTCACCATCCATGACTCTGTTGTTACTCGAACCCCTCCACCCATCACTTATTCCTAATATCTCAAGAACCCCCTTCCCGCCCTGTTATCGGCGGGTGTGCCGTCCAATCAATTAGTTCATGTTCTGTAATGACAGCAGCTGTGGCCTGGTGGGGCTTCTTCTTCGTGTTTAAGAGTGTTTTACTGCCTGTGAAAAATGTTCGGATGCCTCCCGTTTATTCACCCCAGGGAGGGATAGGTGAACGCCTGCATATCATCTGTCTCTGTACTTTTATTTCTAAGACATCTGGTCTGTATCAGAATCGACGGGCCATAAGAGCCAGATCAGTTTGGGAGGGACAAGACCCAGTGGAAAACAAGGTTATAATTTACATTTTTATCTTTTTTAAAAACTTGTCCTCTCTGGACTAAACAAGGGTCAAATTCTTCTTCTTAACATTTACAGTAATTGCTGATGTTAGATGATAAAGAATCAGATTATTGATCACATGTTTCAAATTTCACATTTGTCACATGCATATGATTTGGACTAATACAGTTCGGTTTCTGCAGGATCTCAGGGTACATGAAGGTAGCATAGACCCTCTGTACAGGTCATATACAGAGTCTATACTACAATCGTATCGTGTGTTTTTCTGTTTCTTTTATTCTACGAGATAACACAGTCTTACTGACTGTTTTTTCTTTTCTATTTCAGAAGCCAAACACATCTGAACTCTGGTCACAGCACCAGAACATTCTCCCATTTTCACTATCCTGTGCTCCTCTCTGTCATCCTGCCTCTGTGGAGATAGGTTGATCCATCATGGGCGCACAAACACACACATATACACACACTCACACACAAGAATGTCATTCCAGGGATAGCTTGATCCATCACAGATGCTCCTACACATGCGGACACATGGTTCACATACTGAATACACATACACAGACACACACATACTTGCCCACATGTGTGTCATTCCATCATCTTTTTCCATCACTCACAGCCACCCACCCCCACCCTCCTCCCACACACACACACAAACACACACACACACACACACACACACACACATGCAGGTACCGTGCATGTCACCGGGTGATTGGTCGGTATGTCAGCGGGGGTTAAAGCATTTGTGCTTTATCTGTGATGAAAACATACAAAGACAAAGTCTTACATACATTCAACATGTTACATAAAGTGTCGAAGAGGTTTGGAAACAACATCTTCGACAACACTCTGGTGAGCAGACACACACATATACACACACTCACACACAAGAATGTCATTCCAGGGATAGCTTGATCCATCACAGATGCTCCTACACATGCGGACACATGGTTCACATACTGAATACACATACACAGACACACACATACTTGCCCACATGTGTGTCATTCCATCATCTTTTTCCATCACTCACAGCCACCCACCCCCACCCTCCTCCCACACACACACACAAACACACACACACACACACACACACACACACATGCAGGTACCGTGCATGTCACCGGGTGATTGGTCGGTATGTCAGCGGGGGTTAAAGCATTTGTGCTTTATCTGTGATGAAAACATACAAAGACAAAGTCTTACATACATTCAACATGTTACATAAAGTGTCGAAGAGGTTTGGAAACAACATCTTCGACAACACTCTGGTGAGCAGTTGTGTAGTTAGGT
The DNA here is from genome assembly GCA_016785345.1 of Trinectes maculatus. Lineage (NCBI taxonomy): Eukaryota > Metazoa > Chordata > Actinopteri > Pleuronectiformes > Achiridae > Trinectes > Trinectes maculatus. Next base: position 70,214 of record JAFBJQ010001845.1, on the reverse strand, counting down.
GTTTTAATCTGTTTAGTCTGAATTATTCAGGATTAATCCTTTAGACCGTGAGCTAAACTTTTCATTTTCATTTTGCATCACTTCATTTTGACTTCATTCCAGAACACTCAGCAATTGGACCCAATCCATGTTAAATAATGGGGAAAAAAATCCCATAAATAATAAAAAAGAGATTCCATCTGAACGTCAGTCAAAGGATCAGAACACTGACAGATTAAACCCCAGACTCTGAACCAGAACACCCAACCCGAACCCTTTCAGAGGAAAAGAATTTGAACTCTCGCTGACCCCAAAGTGAGAGCGTAAAGGCCTCGAGCATCCACACACTGCCTGTAACTAATATTCCTCCTCAACTGAGTAATTATGTTCGAGACCAAGAGGAGAACAGGCCGTTTCTGCTTCCTCCAAATTCACCAAATCACTGATTCTGATTCGCTGAAGCCACCGGGAAGCTGCAGAGCCGGCTGCTTCTCCTCACCTCCTCTGTTCTCATGAGGCCACTCACCCACTCGTTAAACGCTTCCCCACACACACATACACAATGCACCTATTTCATTTTTCATTTTCAGCAATTTTCTGTGGCTTTGCAGCAATATTGATATAAAAAGTCTGCAGGCTCCTGAGCTTAGGCTGGGATGGAAGGCAGCCAGGCGTGTTGCAGCGAGGAGCTCAGCTCTCAACCTCGAAAAATATTACCAGGTCCTCATACCGTGGCAGTACGGCAGAGTGGGGACACGGCGCCCGGCGTGCAGTTTAAATGTCTGTTCGAGCGTTGCCGCTTCAGTCAGGCGGCTTTGACTTCACGTAGAGTTGTTTTGATTGGCTGTCTAAACTGACGCCCGCGGCAACGGTCAATCACAATTTGTTTATGTAATTTGCAAGAATATGGCGTTTTGAAAGAGGGAACCTGCTGAGAATATCGATGTGGAGCCTTACAATGGTTTATACAGCACTTTAGTACAGCGCCGTACAGGAAAGCAATTACGACGCGAGCTACAGCTACGGCACCTCTTCAGTTTGATGGATCACTGTTATGTCATTTCTGCCCCATTAGACAGCACACAGAGCAGGACGGATGACATCATCGTCACATCTAGTGAAAACATGTTTAAGAGATACATTTACTTTAAAAAATGATTTAGAGGAGCGTTTTCTGATCTGCCTTTAATCCGCATGTTTCATGTCCGTTCATTGTGATGTTTTACTCCTGGTGGACGTGGATGGCGATGCAGATGTGGTGGAGCAGTAGGAGGTCGGGCTGGTCATCAGTGGTTGGAGCTGGATGCTCCACCACCACCACCAGTTCTTTTACATTACCATAACTTTATTTATTTATTTATTGTCTGCAAACCGATTAGAATAAAATAATGACTAATAGAGAAACTCATGGTGGCCTCGTTGACGCGAGACAGTAAATTCCAGAGGCCTTAAACACAGACATGCTATGCTAACACAGCCCACAGTCATTAGAGCTCAGCAGTAAAACCGCTACAGGAATGTGATGCCGTTTTTATCCTTGGGACCTCAGGCTGTTCAGGACCTTGTTTGTGGGCTGTAGCGTTTAATTCCAGGTCGGCCTCATGCCAGCGCTTCACACTGCAGTCAACAGTCTCCATGTTAAATTCCTACAGTCAGAAGTCAGCGGGGCCTTGATGGAATCAGATTAACCTTTAGTGCGGAGTGCGTCAGCGTCCTGCATCCACAGTCTGCACTGACTCTGAAGTTCTGAGCGAGCAGCATTAGTTTAATGGGAGCGTATTAGTGGATGTTCATAACAGCAGCTGAACTGCTGACTGGAGGAAATGAGTGCGTTTGGTTGTGTGGACTCTTCATCACAGGACAGTCATGTGATATTTTATGATGTCTTTGACTCTGAAGTCGCTCCGAGCTGAAATCATGATCAGTTTTGACTTTGTGGTTTGTTGATCAGGCTGCTTTGTCGGTAAGATGAAACAAATCAGATATTTCGTTTTTCAAAGGGGGCGTTTAAAACAACATATCTGATGCAGTAAACTGTCTTCATCCAAGGCTTGATGATAACGACTCTCCACATTAAAGAATAAAAAGAAACCTGCAAGAAACGTAAACGAAAACCTGAGAGACCTGAACTTGATCAAGGCCTTGTGAACTCCCTGGAGCCAGTCGTCAAGGAGACAAGACAACATCCCATCACATCCCCTGCTTCTCTCTGATTTTTGGACCAATTCTTTCCACTTGTGGTGAAAAAAAGTCCCTGTCTACCCGAGGATTTTAATTTGGACCCATATGAAAACCGGAATCAGTATTTATCTGTAGCTCAGTTGTATCTAACGAGAACGTGTTGGTCCTGGCAAAGAGCACGTTCATGACAAACGACCTGAAGGCTCCTTTGCAATTGATTCGTTCTTATGGACTTTTTTCTTTTCAGCCACTGAGGAAATGAAAAGCCGTGAGGGGGCGTGGGTGAGGGCTGTGCCCACATTCTGCAGGCTCTGTCACCGGGGGGCTCCGGCTCGTCTCCTCACAGCTGTTTCCACGCCCACGTACCGGCGCTGAGCGGCGGATAAATTATTCGAGCCAGCGACAGTATGAGCAAACTTTGGCAAACTTCTCAGCCATGTGTCGCCGCCACCAGGGAACCGACACTCTCAGGATTTTATATTTATTTAATGTGATATAAGAAACTGGATGATGGATAGATGGCACCTGCTTGACACTGTGAACACAGTGTAAGATTGGAGATAGTGAAGAATCCACTTTTTAATAAACCCATGTTTCTGGTTGCTGGTTCTAGTCCTGTTGTCCACGTGGAAGAAAACCCTTCAAGAACAGGAAAATTAAAACGAACGTTTACACCAGCGTTTGGGCCATGTCACTGGTCAGTTACTCCACTGTGTGTCTTCAAGAGCAGCAATAGATACAGGTAGTAGGTGGTCATATGCTCTTCGTAACACACACACACACACACACACACAAACCTGCCGCCTCACTGAGACGTGGAGCCGGTGGAGGTTAAGTGGAGCTCAGAGAAAGAGACCGGCTGTGATGAAACCCCACAAACCCTATAAGGTAGGAGTGTGAGGGGCAGGTTGGCACCACAGGAAGCTTTGATGGGAGAAGTGGCGAGAGTCACCCCGTGTGTGTGTGTGTGTGTGTGTGTGAGTGCGGGGGGGGGTATTGGGCGTGAGGAGAGAGGAATGTCTTGGCCAGTCCCTCTTGACGTGAGAAGAATGCTCCATTGTCTCCGTTTGAACAAGCTGAGCAGTGTGTGCGAGAACAGACGGTGACATTTCTCTCGGACATATTCACGTGTCTCAGATTGTCCCGCGCTGAGCTAACTGTAATGTCCCCCACCTCAGCATCTCCTTCCCCATGAAGGCGGGACGGACCCTGGCTCGGTACAGATGCTGCTGTTGGTATTCAGAGACAGTTGTGTTTGACCCGATGGCGCGTGTGTCGCCTATCTGCACACAAACGCTGCCTTAACCAGTTATTTCCTGCGGCTCTGATTCATTTCCCTGCAGACTGATAGAGGGAAGACTGAGCTCAGACCAAAGCCCAGAGGCGTGACCGTCTGAGCTTTGTGTTTGAACAGCAAACAGCTCACAGTCCTGCTCCTGGTGGAACTCTAGCTCCCAATTAGCCCTTAAGTGTGCTCATTAAAGACGGCAAAGGCAAATGTCCTGAAACGAAACAGAACAAAAACAAAAAAGACGTCTTTCAGCTTTGCAGACACTGTTTGCAGTCGGCTGAAGCGACGCCTCGTTGGACAGGTTTCCGTCCTGCTGCATATTACACATGAGTGGGTGGTTCGACTCTTCAAACCTCTGTTTAAACTGTCCACTGTGGAAAATCCTCAGAGCGTCGCATAAAGTACTTTGTGGCAAACGTTAAAACTGCAGTGTTTTTATTTTTATTTTTATTAGTTCTCGGTAAGTTTAGCGTCCGTCCCAGTGAACGCGGGATAATGATGGAGTTTACGACACCTTCATTCCAGTGTGGAATGAGGGCGTCGTAAACAACGACGACTCTTATTTACTGGAAAACCCATTTGCTCTGTTCTGTTAATGCTCAGTTTAAGAACTGTTCTGTTCTGGCCCTTTACACGTTCAGGTTTTCTTTTTTAAAAACAGTAATGTTGTGCTCAGGAGAAGTGCTTTCTCACAGCTTCTCAACAAAGTTATCAAGTGTCATCAATAAAGTCCTTTAACAAAAGAAACGTTAGAGTTTTCTTCACTTAAGGGTCTCGTTATGTTTCTCCGCCATTTGGAATGTCATATTTTTGTAATTAGGTATCTGTGTGATATTCTGCCTCCTGTGTATAAGCGACATACTGAAAGACTGGCTGTCTCATTTTGTCCATTTGTTGTTGGTTTTTCCACATCAGGGTTTAAACTGAAGGTCTCATATGTTCTATTGTCCATCAAATGAGTGACGCCGTCAAATGTTGAAATATCCTTTGGTCCTAAACGAACCCAGATGAGACGAGTGGCTAAACGATTAAAGGGAGTGTTGGTGAATCAGACATGTCTTCATGTCTCACCACTGAGTCACTAATGTTCATTGTTAAGGTGATGATGATAACATTTGGCGAATGAGCCGTGCGTATAACGTTAGCCATGCTTAGCTCCACTTCCCAACACTTGTGTGTGGCGTGTTCAGCTGTGTCTTTGGAGGTTTTTTCTTTTTACTGTCCAAATCAACGTTTGCTGTTTTTTTCCCCTCATTGCCACATTTCATGTAGAGCAACCCGGTAAGATTTCTGTTGCCATTATTTTATAGTAAATTGAGGAAACGACTCAACCACAGATCTTTATCTCCACACATTCAGCTGCTGTGGCTTATTACTTCAGGAGTGAGGCTTTATAGCTGTATAATGATACAGCGGACTCCGCATGGCTGAGAGCACTGATGGCAAACAGTCGACCTGCAGCTGACAGCATTCATATTCACATTACCACCCAGTTAAACTGCAGAGATGTTTACATTTAAAATAAAATTAAACTGTGGCAACAGAAAAATGGGGTTTGTTCTTTATAAAACAACTATAAGTCAAAAAAATGTGTGAAGAAGTGGCAGGATGACATAAAGATAAATAAAGACTATCTTTGGATATTAAAGAGATGCACATTCATCTTGGACCAGACCGGATTAGTAAGGAAGGGGACACATGTGATTCAGTTTTCCGGTCTATTTTGAATACACTTCACTGCCTGTCTTTTCAAATCATGTCCCAATATGAAAAAATATACTTATAGATGAAGGGCAACTCCACTTTAAGCAATGCAAAATACAAGGATTTATTGAGGGACTTATGTTATTCATTAGTCATCAATGTTGTGTTGGTGAACAGGAGAAGAACATGTACTTGCTGTGTGATAGCAGTTTCCATATGAGGAGCATGAAGAAACAGAGTTTGTGTGTGTGTGCGTGTGTGAGTATGTGTGTGCTTGATGATCTGTTCTATATGGAATGAATGAAAGTTTACATAAGGCTCCGTCCATATACCATCTGTATGACCCACGTTTACGTTTCATTGCCTGGTGAACTTTCTGGCCTGAAGCAGCTGGTCAGGTGATGTTGTTACTGTTGTATCATGTATTTAATCACTGTTACATAACCAGCATGAGTTCATACTGAAGCCATGACTGTGAATGTCTGGTATTCCTACCAGAGGTCATCTCTGATAGGTCTTATCTATGAGGTTAACACCATGTCCAAACAGAAGGTGTGCTGTGTTTACACATGAGGCGTTCATGCTCACTACTGAGCTGAAGTTCACCCAAGTTTCACAACACAAATCACAGCGATCACACAGAAAAAATAAAGAAATAAATGTAGGGAATAAGAATTAGAAAAGACACTTGTGCAACCGAACCGTTGTGCAGCCTGTGCAGACAGCAGAGGAACATCAGGAATAATGCTGAATCGTCTGCAAAGAAATGTACAAATAATGCAGAGTTTGTATTCACGGTGTTTTGTTGGGATGGTCGGCTCCCGTCTGAATTCAGTACAGAGCAGCAGCCAGTCTCTGCTGGGAACACTTCTCCTGATCACATGGATGATGATTCCATTAATATGACACTTCTTATTATTATCATATCTCCTGGCCGTCCTCCTCGGACAACATCACCTATTTATGAATGGCACATCAGATGTGTACTGGACATTAAGGTCCCTGATAGGTGACGATGCCAGGACAATGATGCTGGTGTGAGTGGGGAATTCAGTACAGAGCAGCAGCCAGTCTCTGCTGGGAACACTTCTCCTGATCACATGGATGATGATTCCATTAATATGACACTTCTTATTATTATCATATCTCCTGGCCGTCCTCCTCGGACAACATCACCTATTTATGAATGGCACATCAGATGTGTGCTGGACATTAAGGTCCCTGATAGGTGACGATGCCAGGACAATGATGCTGGTGTGAGTGGGGTGGGGGTGGGGGGGGTCGATGGTGGGGGCAGGTGGTGGTAATAGAGAGAAGAAAAACAGCCAGAAAATAAAAGCTGTCTTGACTCTTTAATTTAAGAGTCCTGTCCTGTCTGTCATGACCCTGCCTCAGGCGGCTCGGGGTCAACCTGCAGTCAGGCTCATAAACAGCCGAGGTAGTCACACACACACACACACACACACACACACACACGACAGGGTGAATCGGTCCATCCTCTGTTGGAGCTTCTTTCACAGCCGGACTGACAGCAGTTTACCTCCCTGTTTCTGACATGTCAATCATTCCTCTGCAGATTCCTAACCTGATGTCGCAACACTGCTCCGACAGGCGAGTATCGATGACACAGTGTGTGTTTGCCCGTCTGCGTTCGCCCTGTAATAACTACCTGTGACACACACACACACACACACACACACACACTGTGATGCTGAATAGCTCGTCTGTTTGACTCATTCTGCAGCGTTTGACTCGTTACAGCAGCTGCCGACTCGCTGGGACTCAAATTACATATCTGTCAGCTAATTGATAAGAGCATCACAGTACAGCCCTGTGGTTAGTGTGTGTGTGTATTCAGGTGTGTGTGAAGTGATTTTTTTTCATGCCATATCTGAGCATGTGAACACAAAAACAATAAGCAGTCCTGTGTGTGTGTGTGTGTGTGTGTGTGTGTGTGTGTGTGTACAGACGTTTGACAGCGATGTGTACGTGTTAGAATCTTATTCCTACTCTAAGGTTTTAACACGTTGGAATATTTGTGCTTTTGTAAACACGGTCAGTGTCATTAGAAGCTGCTGCCTGTGTTTTTTCCTGTGTGCAATAAACAGGTTTATATAGAAATGTATCTTCATTGGGTTTTTTTTTTATTCCATAAATGTAAAAGTGTTTTAAAAAAGCGCTGATTGTGAAACTGTTGCGCAGGTCGACACTCCTCATGACTCACAGTGACCAGCTGAGACTCTTTATCACCTGAAGCAGAGACACCTGGGTCAGTCGTCAGCCTGAAGGTGAATCACCTGGGATCAGATGATCACTTCACTCTGACCACCTCCCGCTGGAAAGTCTGTTTTTTTATTTCCAACATACAACAACATACTTCATTTTCTGTTCTGTCCTCATCTGTTCATTCTGTTCAGTCACAGTGTTGTGATTTCAGCTGTGATGTCGTTTCACTGTCACATGAACACAACTCCCAAAACACAAGCAAGACAAAATAAACAAGAGTGAAGTAAGAGGTCAAAGAGACGTTGTGTCCCCATCAGCTGACCTGTGCAGGAAGTGTGACGTTGACACACACTGGCTTTTATTGACCAGCGTGACCAGGTGTGATCGTCTGCTCGACCAGGTGCGTCTCATCTGATCGTTACCTCGCCTCACCTGCAGAAACAAACCCAATCAGAAGCCACTGGAGCACGAGAGAGAGGCTACAGGGGCTGCTGTGTGTGTGTGTGCGTGTGTGTGTGTGTGTGTGTGTGTGTGTGTGTTTAACGGCTTCACTCACCAAAATAAAAACTGAGGAATTTCCACCATTTTTTTCACAGATATTGTAAAAAAGTACTGTATTTTTTTATATATATTGTATAAAATAAACAAATGATCAGAAATCTACATGAGGAATCAACAATACTTCATACGCGGAACCCCAAATACAAAGTATAAATAATAATAAATATTAAAATACTTCTGCATTGTGAGTACTTAATCTGTACTTTTGAGGAATGTGAACGTGAGACTTTTATGTGTCATGGATTATCAATAAAATCTATCTATCTATCTATCTATCTATCTATCTATCTATCTATCTATCTATCTATCTATCTATCTATCTATCTATCTATCTATCGTGATAGTGTTGTTTTACTACCTGATGGTCGTTCTGCCTCTCCTGCGATGTCACTTCTCTTGTTTCCTGCTGTTTATTTGTTTTCCGGTTCCTTTTGTTTTCTTCTTTTCTTCTTCTTCTTCTTCTCTCCATCCGCAGAATCTCGTTTCCCTCCATCGCGCCTCTCGCCGTGAGGCTAAGCGGCGGATATCTCCTCTGGCACTGTCACTGAGCTGTTTGTTGACGATCCCGTCTCTTTGCTGTGAGTCAGGAGAAACCTCAGGATGAGGGTTATGGGGTCATACGAGGAACAGCTGGGCCACATTTTGGCGAAAACGTGTTATAACCAGAGGCCATAAAGACACGATTCAGAGTCTATTTCAGTCTGTTATGCAAGAAGTTCCTCCAGTGCACCGCCAAACCCCCCCCCCCACTCCTGGTTGTAGCTTTCGATTGGCTGGACGTGTGCGAGCGGGGGAACAGCTGCTTCGTGTTGCGCCCTGGCGTCGGGCCTGCTCTCCCAGGATCGCGGACGTGGGTGTAAATCTTGGAGGAGATGTACTATCCAACTTTTGTGTGACCCAGTCATGGTGTTGGACTCAGACCTGGACCCAGACCCAGACTCGGACCCGGAGCTGGAGCTCTGCGTCCAGCAGCCAGAGACTGAAAACAGATGAGGGGAAGATCCCGCACTCAATCTCCAGGGAATCGTTCCATTTCATCTCGAGTTATATCTTGTGTGATCTTTGTCGTGTCCGGTCGGTTGTGTATCTCTGTAAGACACTGATTCGATGAGACTCTCCAACTCTTATCTGTTTCCATCTACGTCTTTCTGTTTGATTTCTCTTTGGTTTTAAAACGGTTATTGTTCTTCAGTCTCTCTAATTCATCTCCGATTCATCATCCTGACCGTTTCCTGCTTCTTCCCTCGTTTCTCCTGTTTTTTCCCACATTTTCTTTTTGTCTCTGTACTCTCCCTCTTCCTCTCCCATTTCCTCCCACAACCCTTCCCTTAATTCCTCTCTCCCTCCCTCGCTCCTCTTCCTCCCCCCCATACCCCACCCACTCCGTCCTCCCATAGCAGCTCATGGAATGATGACAGGATAACATATGAAGCCAATCATCCCTGGGAGCGGCTCTGAAATATTTTCTATTTTTCTGGCCCCACCAGGACCTTCTTCCAGCTTCTTCTCCACAGCTTCTCTGGTTTTGGTTTCCTCCTCCTCCACTCTGTTTCTTTCTATACATTTGAATTTGTGCCTGTATAGAAACGAGGCACCACATTATTATTCGAAGAAAAAGGAAATCATGAAAAAAATGATGTTGTCGAACTCGAAACAAGTACATTTCTATTATTTATGAAATAAATTAAACAACGTGGGCAAACTTTTTTTTTTTTTTTACAAATTAATTACAAATTAGTCACAGGGATTTGTCCCATAATGCTCCTTTAATTCAGACGGGAAGACGTTTAAGTCCAGATAAAAGCAAAACTTTAATACATTTATTCATTTTAATTATCTGGGCCCGGAGTGTGTGTCTGTGTGTGTGTGTGTGGGTTCCTCTTTAACGAGAGATCTGCGTTGCTGCACATTCAGCTTCCATATGCTCCCACACACACACACACGGTGTGTGTCTGTCTGACAGGTCTTAACAGGCGTCCCTGTTGCCCAGCAATGCAGCCGTGTCGTATCAGCACTACACTGTCTTTTCAAATTCATATCTCCCACAGGTCCTGTGGGTGGCAGCTTTGGATGCAGCCTAATCAGATTTTTTCTCTTTGAGAGTCTGTGTGTGTGTGTGTGTGTGTGTGTGTGTGTGTGTGTGTGTGCGTGTGTGTGTGTGTGTGTGTAAAGGAGAAGAGGATGGAGCTATCTCAAAGGTCTCACATGTGGGAGCTGAGACCCTCAGAGATAATTTTTCTTGTATCGTGCAGGATTCTGTCTCGACATGAAACGCCAGGATCATGCATTTAGAGTGTGTGTGTGTGTGTGTGTGCATGTGTGTGTGTGTGTGTCAGCATCAGTCTGGATGTGGGAACAACAGAACCTGAGACCTGTGAAACACGTCTGTAGTGGTTCATAACGACCTGAAGCGTTTCCCTCCTCCGGCTCAGTGTCACGCCGACAGCTGAGAGTGTGAGTCTGAACGCCGTCTCACACAACGTGTGACGCACTTCATCAGGCGAGAGGATGAAATCAGAGCCCGGGGGAGGAGATGACCCTAAATTAAAAACCCGTCAGGAGTATTAGGTGACAGATGTTGACATCTGTTCACCTGTGGTCCCAGATATGTATGCAAAATGAACTGAGGCTGAACTACACTGTCCAGCCCATCACACACACACGCACGAAAACACACACGCACACACACACACATAGCAAGTATGAGAAGGTATGTTGAGTCATACAGAGAAAATGAGAAAATGTTTAAAATGTACAGTGTAACTTCAGTATCGATGTAAAGTTACATCCAAACACCATTTGTTCTCCTTCCTTTACATTTAAAGTTGTTTTTCCCACTATCCCAGGACCATTTATTCATTTATTCATTCACTCATTTTTGTTTGTTACCCTCCAGTGGGTAATATGAGCAATGAAAAACAAATACAAGGACACAAGAAAGTGATGTTTCCGATGATGCAGACCAAAAGAAAAACACGGAACACGGAATGTTCGGACAAACGGGAGAAAGCAGATTGTTACATCTCTTTCTTTATTCACTGCAAAATTAACACATTTGCATTTATCCTCCAGTTTGTGAACAGTTTGTCAACATGTCAATTAAAAAGACT
>JAFBJQ010001845.1:46662-54162 GCA_016785345.1 Trinectes maculatus | reverse complement strand
TAACAGACCACTTCCTTTTTTTCTATTTTAGAGACAGACGGGTGTGTGTTGTCTGGTTTGGTGTGTGTTGTCTGGTGTGGTGTGTGTTGTCTGGTGTGGTGTGTGTTGTCTGGTTTGGTGTGTGTTGTCTGGTGTGGTGTGTGTTGTCTGGTGTGGTGTGTGTTGTCTGGTTTGGTGTGCGTTGGCAGAGGTGTGTGTTTCTATTTAAAAACCTGACCAGATCCAAAAGGTGACGATGTCACACAGACACGTCGTACGACAACTTTTCACTTCCTGATGAGAAAACAAATCATCCATTAAACTGTAAAGTGTGTAGAGTGTGTAAAGTGTGTAGAGTGTGTGGAGGTAAACAGCATCATTAGATGAACAGTACTGATGCAGCTGATGTAGGTGAGCGATGTTTGTTGGTCACATGGTGACGTTTCTTTTATTGATGGTGGAAGGATGTGGGAGTGAAGACAAAACTAGACAAACAAAGCTTATGGATTAAAGGCGTCAGTATCTGGTGTCTGAGACGGATGAATCAGGTTTTATCTTTTTTTTTTTTGTTTTCTGTGTCTCAGTATTATAATAAATCTTTGTACAGATCAGGACCTGACCTTCACAACGTCTCTGTGAACCTGAGACGTCAACGTGCTGCATCTGGGATGAAGCCGTCCGCAGATCCTGAGGAGACACTCCCTGCACCTCCCCGTCTGACAGCCCAGTAACCAAACAGAGACTGTGTGTGTGTGTGTGTGTGTGTGTGTGAGTCATGAGGGTGTGTGTGTGTGTGTGTGTGTTCCCATACATGCGTTCACCACAATAACACGGAGCTCAGAGAAGCAGCAGCTCTGTGTTTACACAGTGACGGTTTCTTACAGACAGACGTGTTTGCACCAGGTCTGATCCATGTTTTATCCTGAGCGGCCGTGAAAGGTCGTGACCCACGTGAACGTCATGATCCGGAACTCCGGCCTGAGTTAATCTGCTCATCCCGAGTCCGGAGTCTTATTTCTCCCATCACTCCTCCTGCAGGTGGGAAAATAAACATCTTCTGGCTGAACCAGAAAACCTGACGAGAATAAACTGATCGACAGGAAGCCAGGACGTCACTTCCCAGAATTCCCGCTCGCCCCGACCCACAGTGACAGTGATAAGGTGAAAGGTCACACCTTATGTGTGTAAATGCCCCCCCGCAGCTCAATAACCATGTTCTCTGATGATCAGCAGATGTTGTTGACTTGATCACACACAGAGCCAGATGTGATGCATCGACTCACACGTGCCGGCACATAAACGTAATTACACAACCACGACTTCTGTTCAGCCGCCTCACACAGCTAAGAGCTGGTGACTCACTATAAAAGAGTCCTGTTAGAAAGACTCTGAGTGAATGTGAACAAATAAAATGATCTGACTGAACATTGAGTGGCAGATGTTCTGAGAAGAGAACTTCTCAGCAGCAGACGCGGGAAACGGAGACGGCGCCATCATGGAACTGTCAGAGTTCCATGACACTTGACACTTCACAGGTCAGTCCCGGCTCATAATAAAGGAAATTAGACTAATATGTGTTCGGGGGACACGCATGGCGAGTTGTGTAATTGTGCTCTGTATCAATCAATGAAGTCCTGACCTGGGAAATGAGCACAGCGTTAAGTCCGGGAGTCGGCTCCTCGCCACCTGCTGTGAGCTGCCAAATGAAACTCAGCATGGAGTGAGGGGAAGAGCTCTGTGTGTGTGTGTGTGTGTGTGTGTGATATGCTGAGTGACAGGGCGTCACAGGCAGGGGGCGCAACATGCCACCTTCATGTGCATCATATTTCTCCAAAATGTCAGAATGAAATTAAAAAAACATCAACAACACGCAAATCAAACATACACACACAGACTCACACAGATGTTAAGTTCAGGGTTCAGATCAACAACAACAACAACACGTCATCTCACCACATGTCAGCAGCTGTTCTGTTCACGTCGTCCAATCACAACACGGCCCAACCCGCCCACAGCCAATCACTGACAACCTGTCAACCTTTTAAAAAGTCCCGTCTCTCGACTTTTTTAGTCTTCGTCCATCAACCGTCCAATCAGAGGCCGTCGCCTCTTCCCCATCGCCACCAGCAGCCAATTCACTGCATCCAGTCTCCACCTCGTCCCAATAAATTAAACTTTTCCTCGTCTCACATCCCGTCGCTGCTGATTGAAATGAAATAAACACGTCACATAAAACCAGGAAGTCAGTAAACTTGTGTCATTATTGTTGTTGTTGTTGTTCTTGTTGTTGTTGTTGGTGTTTAATCAGACGTCACCGGGTTGTTACAGGAAATATAGTTCCGCCGGTTGTTGTCGGAACGACTCAGCGGTCCCATATTTAGGAGGAGAATAAAACTATGCAACGTTTTCATACAACCCAGCGTTGTTTTTATTCTCTCGCCAGTTCACATAGGTTTTTTTTTATATTTATCGTTTCTCCTTTAAAAATGTTTTTATCGTCTCCTATTTTATTGTCTTTTTCATTGTTATGGTTCCCGCCATATATTTTTCCTCCTTTTCCATGTTCATTAGTCTCCCATTGTTTTCCTGGTTATATATCTACGCTTTATTGTTTGTCTTATTGTGCACCAACACAGAAGCGACCACATACACATCATGCAGGTTTGCAGCTTTTATTTTACAGTTGTTTACATTATGTGGTTTCAGAAACAACAAAGACCTGAAACGTGAAAACCGTCTGACCCCGTCAGAAACGTCGCTCCAACGTCCAACATGTTTTTCTAAAAACCCACATGGAACTGTTTTCCCGGGATTGAACCTGTAACCTCTGGCGTAAACGGGGTCTGGCCCTGTGACCACCGGACCGACTGCCTCTCCAACTAACATCCAGAAACCTGGGCCACTGAAGGTTGAGAAAGGTCAGAGCTGAAAGGCCCAGTCAAAGTGATTGTCACAGTTTTGCGGGGAGAAGAAAAGTGTCACTTCTTTATAGGTCAGTGATGTGTTTCTGTGAAAGGTCAGCAATGTCGTGTCACAGCTCCTGATCTCCAACTCACAGACCAAAGTTTGATCCTCGTGGACCAGCGGCTGAGTTTGAACTTCTCGCCGGTCGTGCAGAGCCGCTGGTGCCGCCGTCACACCAACTGTCATCATCTCTCCATCAGATGAAAGGGAGAGAGGGAGAGAGAGAGAGAGAGAGAGGGAGAAATCTAATAAGCATATTAACAATGAGAGAAGAGTGAATTTTAATCACAGATAAGAATTTTATCAGTCTTTTGTGAGCATAAATCTGTTCCACATTTTGGCCTGACTCATAAAAAAAACCAGGAAGCGTCGCGTTCATTATAAAAACATTAAGTCAAAATCCATTTGTTGTCTGTGATGATAAAAAAAAAAAAAGCGGGTCGGGAGCAGAAAGCCAATCCAATCTGCTGCCAGTAATGAAGTCAGTCACATGACTGTTGAATCAGATATGAAAGTCTTCTTCAGCCACACAGTGAAGGACCTGTGAGTCCGATCTGTAATTAAGACTCATCAACACATCACGGCGAACAGAAGCAACGACCCAATCACCACAAGGCCCATTAAACGTTATTGGCGGCGGAGGCGGTGGAAAAGGTGATGTCGTCTTTATGAACTGGTGATTCTCTCCTTCCTGACGACTTTAATCGTCTCTGAACTCTGCATCTTCTTCCTGTTCTGTGGACTCAGATCTACATCATCATCATTATTATTATTATTATTATTGATGTTGTTGTTGTTGTTATTATTATTATTATTATTGATGTTGTTGTTGTTGTTATTATTGTTGTTATTATGTAATTTGGGTCTTGAAGCATATTTGAGAAGCCTCAGACGTGGTGTCCACACAGCGGGGGGGGGGGGGGGGGGGGGGGGGGGGGGGGGGGGTATGTTCAAGTCATTACTGCTGTTGAGATACGCAGTAATAGAGCATTCTTTTCTTGTGTCATGGCGCCCCCTGATGGATGGTTACATTGGAGAAAAAAGCAGCAGAGGTTCACACTCACAATCTAAAATAGTGAAAGAAAACTGGACTAGATTATTTTTGATTTATCAATTTCCCACAACAGATTCAAAATTATTATTATTATTATTATTATTATTATTATTATTATTATTATTAGTAGTAGTAGTAGTAGTAGTAGTAGTAGTATTACCACGATTATAATGAAGTTACTTTGTGACACTGATGATCAAGCCGGTTTTGCAAAATGTATTTCTTAGATATTACATTAATATCTATAGATAATTAAAAACTGTATATTTACTTTATTTCGACTCATGTTTATCAAATTGCATAATGAAACAGTGTTTTACAGTTTAATCCGTTATTCCTGTTACAGCCATGAGGGGGCAGCACTAAACCACTCTATAAAAAATCGTATACATGCTTCTCCACCTCATGCTGATGTGTGAGTTATTGATTATGATGATGATTTATTGGTTATAAATCACGTGTACATTTAGACATTGCCTCTGGGTAAAGGAAAACGACAAAGAGTTGGCTCTCGGGCCGGGGACAGACCGTCTGTTGACTCACTCAGGGTCGAGTG
Source organism: Trinectes maculatus (assembly GCA_016785345.1). Lineage (NCBI taxonomy): Eukaryota > Metazoa > Chordata > Actinopteri > Pleuronectiformes > Achiridae > Trinectes > Trinectes maculatus. The sequence continues at coordinate 49,609 of JAFBJQ010001845.1, read as the reverse complement.
CTTTTACAAAACATGATAAGTGAGTGTGTCTGGAAAAGTCTCGACACGTGACACGGTGCTGGACGTGAGACAGGTCATTTTTACCTCGCTGGCTTAGAGAAGGAGACAGGTCAGGTTTAACAGTAGGGACAGACGTTGTTGTCGTGTCCTCGTCAGGAGACACTGTGTGACTCCACGTGTTGGCAGCACTGAACAGTTCTGTCAGGTCAAACTGTTAAATCACTCTAACTACACACACACACACAAACACACACACGCACACAGTCGCACAAAGTGCAGTACAACAACCCTGCAGGAGATTTGGAGTCTGGAGCAGCAGCGAGGTAAAAGGTGATGTCAGAACACAACACAACTCAGGTGAGTACAGATTCACCAGCAGGACAGGGAGACACAGAGACGGAGCAGAGACACAGAGACAGGACAGAGAGATCAGTGGAGTGAGGACCAGACTCTCAGGGAGCAGGAGATGAGCTGAGTGGAATCAGGTGTGTCTCATCTGCTGTGCACAGGTGAAGCAAGCCACACCCCCGGCCACACCCCCACAGCCACACACACATTACACATTTGTTTTCATGTATTTGTAGAAAACATTACCACTGCTAACTTACAACAGAAAACTTTCTTTATTGTTATTGGTTAGTGTTGTTGCATCTCGGTGAAGCACGTTGATATATTTCAAATGTTACAGCGTACAATGTGTAAAACTGCTGATATACAGTATATATTAAAATGTTTATTTCGTATTACTCGTGTTATTACCCTGTCCCCTGTTAGTACAATGATACAATTCTGTGTTTAACGGGATGTTTGAGTTTAGATATTATGATGACAAAAACAGATGGAGCTGCTTTAAAGACCCATCCTTCATTCAGACTCGGTGGTGATTTCTCTCCTGGTTCCGTGGAAACACGGTTGTTGTGAATCTCGTTGAGGAAGCATGGAATCATCATCATCATCACCGCCTTGTCATCGCTTCCATCCAGCTGCATCGTCAGCCGCCAGGTTCATGTGGAAAATCTGAAGAAAGAAACAAAGGAGAGAAGGAAAGAAAAAGGAAAACTGATGACGAGGTGACAGAAAGGAAAAGAAAGTTTGGAGGCCGCAGAACGCGCAGCGTCTGTTAGCTTCTGTCTGACGCCGCGGCTAAATGGAGCTAATTTATGAGCCGCGGGTCTCAGGTGGGCTGTATGTTAACGATGTCTGCTCTGACCTCCAGCCAAACGCTCTTCATCACACACTCCCATGGAGAAGAGCACGCTCTGTAAACCAGACGCTGAAGACATCCACAGTGTGTGTGTGTGTGTGTGTGTGTGTGTGTGTGTGTGTGCGTGTGTGTGTGTGTGTGTGTCAGTCTTAGCATAAATCACACAACTTGAATCCATCTTGCGTTTACTGTATTTAATCACCTCCTCTAGATTAAATCACAAATCTGAAAAAGTTGTACATGTGTCATATTTGTTGTCGTTACTAAACACAACTGTGCGACATCACGTGTAAGACATGGACTTTTTCCTGCTGAGGTAACGGCACAGTAATAAAATGACATCGCCGCTCTGAATATTTGACTCAACACAAGCAATGATTGGATCATGGAAGACGCAGTGTGATATCATCCAACAGGGTGGAGACAGAAAAACAAACTTTTTTTTATGATTGGGAATAAAACTACAAACTCGAGGAACTTACCATAAAAATAAATAAATAAATATTAATTTTGATTAAGTCACTTATTTTCTTTTTTTTAATATCATCTTGACTTTTATTTATGGGGAAATAAGCCACATACAGAAGTTAGCCACCAAATCATGAGCATAAATATGTAAATATGTTTATTCAAAGATCAAGTGAAAGAGCTGGAGAACATGTGACGTCTCATGAAGACCAAATATGAGGATCTGTGGTGAAACGTTAATTTAACAGATTCATTTCATCCTGAAAAGTTCTTTCACCAGACGACCCACGTTTACACCCTGCAAACATCTGCTCTGCTGATCTGCAACACACAAAACACCACCACCACCAAAAAAAAAAAAAACAGCCCAACAGGTTTCATTAAAATAAGTTCTTGTGGTAGAAACGCACGGACACAAACATCCAGCTGGAATTTCTGGAAGGAAATAATCCAAGAAAAAGAAAGAAAGAAAGAAAGAAAATTGTGTTTTCCAAACCGGGATCCAATATGGAAGCCGGCAGCCACAATTAGGAAGTTATAATTACGTTGACAGTCAGGTCCTCTAATTGCTGACTGGAAACAACAGGAGCCGGAGCCGGAGCTGGTGCCAGACTCATGGAAAACTTTGTTCTTTTGTTTTGACTCGGACCTCTTCACCGTCCACCTCTCATATCTCAGCTCCTGCCATCCTGCAATCTTCTGCATCTCATGTGGTCTCCGCCGCGCAGTTAGCCGCGTGCTAACAGGCCGCGCTACCGGACGGAGCGCGTGCCTGCCAGCGTTTATAATTAGACAACGTTTCCACTCGCTCGCAATTACAAGGCAGTGAGTGTTATTAAAGGATCATTCTGTGTGTGTCTGCCCCTCGAATGGCTCCCATGTGCCGCTTGTTTGCCTTCCTCCACGTTCTGCATCGACAGCGCCGCCATGTTCAAAACCCAAGGTCACGAGAGGTCACGAGAGGTCACAGACAATTAAATGACACATATAGAACATTTCCTTCTCTTCGACACCCAAAGAAATATAGAATCGTACAAAATGCTGCGTTTAAGGCCTCTGTGCCACAGCCATGTATAAATAATCCATGTACAGTAATTATACTCAGAGTAATTACAGAGGCTGGGACTGACCTTGGTCCTGGTCCTGAGGAAGGAGGCCGGTCGGGTCAGTGGTCATTTAGAAAAAGGGAAAATGGCGCCTTCCTGTCGTCTATCGAGAGCTTATGGCAAAGACGAGAAGAGTTAGAAGACACACAGGTTTAGTTCACACACACAC
>JAFBJQ010001845.1:35000-44263 GCA_016785345.1 Trinectes maculatus | reverse complement strand
GACCCTGTAGGATAAAGTAGCACTTTTCCATGATGTTTACATTCCTTCCATTTGACCCGCAGACAGTTGTCTCAGCGAAAGGTCACACGCCGCATCGTTTTCCTGTTTGTGTTTTCACATTCTTCAGAAATACTTTGGATTCAAGTGGTGACATCAACGCGACGTCTTTCTTTCTTTCTTTCACTCAGCCTCACAGGGACGGATCATGAGAAGTCAGGTTTTCCCAAAGTTCCGACCTCCACGCTGTATCTTTGTCCTCTGACGCCGGCGTCATGGCATGAAAACACTTCTGTCTGTGTCACAGCTGTTTGTTTTAAGCCTTTTGAGTCAAAGTGTTGCTGCTGCTGCTGCTCGGTGCCGGACTCTTGATGGTTGGCTGAAGCAACATCTGCGTTTCTGGAAGGCAGGAGACACTTGAGATAAACCTGGCAGCCGTCGGGTTCCTGTGCCATCACCAGCAGCTCGAGGTTCACAGGATGAAGCCTGGTCTGTGTCCATCCCTGTGAGTACCTCGCTTTGGAATGACAACATGGAGGAAGTGCTTGGTTGTGTTTACATCAGCGAGTGACAAATTGGTCAGAAGAGAAACACGGGGAGGTTGGAGAGATGGAGAGGGCGGGTGTCTTCAAGAGGGTTTAGATTCAAGAAGCAGGACCAGATGCAGGAGATAATGAGACCTGGACATGAAGATTATTCCAACGACTGATTGCAACAACCAGGGAAATCACACAAACCCCTGACCCTAACCCCTGACCCTAACCCCTGACCTCATTCGTATTTGCGTGTTGTATTATATCGTGTTTTTGGTTGGAAACTGGAGAAACGGTCTTTTGTCCGAACGCTTCGCCGCAGCTGAGCGTACAGCGCTGACAGTCGGGCATTTACTGGTAATCAAATCACTCCATCGCCATCAATGAAGCGAGGAGGAGGTCAGAGGTGAAACATTCTGCCACATAGCTGGGCCACACAAGCAGCAAACACACACACACACACACACACACACACAGCCTCATGCATTAGACTGGAATTCAGTCATGTACATGCACAGACTAAATATCTACACACACACACACACACACACACACACACACACACACTCTCTGATCCTTTGAGCAGCTGTTGCTGTGCGTCCACATTTCTCCCGTTTCCCAATATCAGTGCGACGAGAGCGCAAAGTCCATCTGTTAATAATGCACTCGGCAAACGAGCAATCGCCACCGCGCGACATCCAATACGCAGGAAATGTGAACAGCTGCCGTGTGTTGAGGAGGTGCTTTCACCACGCGGACGTGTGGGGGGCCGGGGGGGGTGCTCCTTCCTCTCTCCCGCTTCTCCTCGCAATGTTAGGCCGCGTGCCGCTGTGGAATCCAGGTTCTCCCCATATCTCGTTCATAATAATAATAATAATAATCAGAAGAAGAACAAGAAGAACAAGAAGAACAAGAAGAACAAGAAGAACAAGAAGAACAAGAAGAAGAACCCCCCCACACACACACACACACACACACACTTCTTCCTGAGTGTGTATTTGCTCTAACTCATGCTAAAGGCTCCTGAGTGTTTGGACTCTGACATGTGACATGTGCTCCTCGCCGTCCTCTCCCTCGGCCCCGCCGCCTGTGCAGCAGAGATGGATGGTTTTGTTTGGTTTGTGGTCACACATCAGCAGGAGCTGTCAGCACCGAGGACGATGGAATAATCTCCTCGGCCTCCTCCAGTTGTGTGTGTGTGTGTGTGTGTGTGTGTGTGTGTGTCCTGTGGACGTGTCCTCATACGCTCCTCCGACGTCCCTGTGACTGCACGAGCCAGAAGGTGTGTGATGTTTGTGGTGAACCTCAGGAAGGAAACAATAGAGCCGTGTCTTGTTGACAGGACACTTGTCTTCATTGGGTCTCAGCAGATCAGGTGATGTGTGTGTGTGTCCGTCTGTGTGAACACTCGACAAGACTGTGTGTGTGTGCAAGACTTTCCACTCTCCAGTGTTTGTGTGTCGCTGTGCAGGCATTTGCGGTTTATGTGGATGTGCTTGTTGTGTTTGTGTGTGAGTGTGTTAGCGTCTAATTCCCGTGCTGATCCCCGTTGCTTCCTGAATCAAACAGCCCCACGGATTCCGAGATTCCGAACATAAATCTGCCGGCGGCGTCTGAGCGGACTCAAAACGAAGCGGCCGGTTCCTGGGGTGGAAACGAGGATTTGTTGGCGTCAAGAGACGTGGAGGTCGCACAGGAAGAGGAAACGGACAGGAAAGGGAGGGTGTGGTGGGGGAGGGGGGGGTGACATATAGGGAAACATTCTTCCACACCCTGACTCATGGAATTTAGGGAAAGTGAGCTGTGGAGGGAATGTGACTCTCCTGTGAGAGACAGAGGTAGTGCGAGTATCTGTAATTGATATATTCCTCCTTTATTCATGTACATACCACAAGTTTTTCTATATTAGGGAAGTTCGATATTGGTTTGGTTGGTTATTTTTTACCAATATCCGATATACCGATATTGTCCAACTATTAATTTCCGATACCGATATCAACCGATACAGATATATGCGGGGTCCCTCCCTCAAAGAAAAACAAAATCATTTCATGTAAACAAACAAAAGTATCTGAAAAACTATACATCGCATCTGTCGTATTTTGATATTTGGAGTGAGAGGAGAAGTAGCTGAAGAGTTTGATGTGTAATATTGTGCATGTTGTGTAAAAGTTGTGTCATTAAAAAAGTAAAAAAACGATCATTTCCAACATTAAATTTTAATTCCAATATCGGCCGATAATATTGGAATTTTTTATTATATATTATAATATATACATTTATATACATATATATAATATATAATCCAATAGTTCTGTGTCTTAAACCCTGTTCACCTTATAGAAGGTGCTGCTGCAGGTCTGATCAGAACAGACGTTATGTTATGTAGCTCATCATTAACAGGACGTAACCACGACCGCTCTCATCACACCATCTGATACAGGTTATAACAAACAACAGGCCACAAAACACACACACAGACACACACAGACACGCACGGCGTCTGAACAGTAGCCTTCTTGTCTTCCTCTGTGTTTACATGCTGGCTTCCTGTGTCCCAGTTAATCAGTGGGATCTGGGAGTCTGCCTGCCGCAGTGTTGGAGGGACGGAATAGACTAAACTCCCTGGAAGAGCGAGACTCTGGTGCAATAACAAACTACCACCGTTAAATGATACAACCTGAGCGGACGAGCTGCTCATGATGTGGAAAAACCGAGCGGAGACATTACTGCAGGCAGGAAAAATATTTGTATCTTCCCAAATAGTCACGTACACAAACTTCCCAGTTATTGCACTGGTACTTTAGGAAAACTCCCACTACACGCTGAGTCACATGCTTCACTGACGTTCACCTGCCTGACTCGTCCGCCGCGTGTTTGGAGATCATCTCCGAAATCTGAGTTGAGTTTCCGGGTTGTTTCACCCTCTTCCAGGATTTGTCCGGCAGATTTAGAAATAATGACTCGGAGTGATCCGAGCGTCGGGGGGGATTCCTCGCAGATTCCTCGCAGATTCCACAGCTGATTGTTCAGCGAGGAGGTGGAGGTCAGGGCGTGTGTCTGCGTGCCTGCTTTCACTTAACTGTGTGGCCTGTTTTTTTTGGGGGGGGGGGTTTGCTTTTGTCTCTTCCTTGTGTACGACTGTGTGCGTATCCCGATAAGGATCTCCCATCATTCCACGCTTTGTTTATTTAAGATGAAGGCTTCCTGTGCTTGGGGGAGGCTGGGGGGCGGGGGTGGGATTAAAATTATGGTTATTGGCAGTTGTTGTGGTCACTGTACATCAAACTTTAACAAGTGAAGAACACAATAACGAGACACAAATCTGTTTAACCCCGAAAAACCAGACTTTTTAAAAAAAAAAATCTGCACAGTGTTTGTTGGTTTAAACAATGACATAGCCTAGCCAGTATGACTGTATGACGTGTTGTGTTAGCACTGTGCGTCCGGACACTGCAGTGTGTGGAGATGTGGCTCGTGTCCTGTTTATCTTCCGGGCAGAACCTGTTGCGAGCAGCTAACTAATTACCATGGGACGGTGCCAAGCAGTGTGGTGACAGATGTTTCGGCTGGATGGAGGCTAATGAAGATGGGCTGGAAAACATCCATTGGACAGTCCTCTGGAGGACTCGCTGGCGTTCGTTACGCCTGCGTCGATGCCAGAGGCCACTGGATCCACGTTATCCGGCAGCACAGATCCCAGCTAATTTGAAGGCAGTGAGCTGAGGGCTCTTTATTTACACCATTACAGTGGTATTGACTCTTTTTTTTTTTTTTTTTTGCATTCAGTGGAAGCAATATTGTTTTTTTAATTAGCCGGTCATTATCGTCGGTGGTTTTCCAGTTAGCGCCGTTTGGCAGTTTAGCATTTAATGACATTCATCCATAGCTGGAGGGAAACAGTGGTTTCATTTCCAGACTGTTTAAGAAAAACAAGAGCCCCCAGAAAATCTGTCAACTGAAACCTGTCAACCAGTATACTTGTAATGAATATGTGTGTAGCTACAGTGTGTGTGTGTGTATGTGTATATATATATATATATGTGTGTGTGTGTGTGTGTGAATTGTATTGAAACCCTAACCCTAACAAAGGAGTAAAATATACCAAATAAGACTTTTCTTGAAACATGTATCTATTCGTGATCACATGAAAACACACACACACACACATGAACACATTTATGACGTAGAGTCCATTCTGACTCTCCTCGTTTCGAACCGCCTCATTAGTCCTCATCATTATCACCCACAGTTATGGCGGTGATGAGGCGGCCGCGCGGACGCCACTCAAACCGGACAGCTTCAATAACAGTCAAAGCCCCCGCGAGTGGAGCATGTATGCTAATCACCCCAGAGAATACAGCCAATTGATTCTAATTGGTTTGTCTCCAATGGCGGCGAGGCGGCCAAGAGTTTGCTCTCAAGGTTTGGCTGAATGGAGGCAGGTCTAATCCGCCGCACAATGAGGCATATGGGTCTGTGTCTTTTACAAATCTGTGGACAGAATCAGGACTAAAGCCTGAGGTCCACCTCTCTGAAGAGGCTCACGCTGAATGGCTGGGAGGGGTCTGGACGCATAATGGCCGCTGCGCCTTGCTGCCTGTGTGTAAAGCGTGAATGCATTAATGACGGGGTGTTAAAGAAGAGAGCGGAAAATCAGACAGATGTGGATTGATGGGGTCTTTTTGTTTTGGACGGACTGGATGACAATGGATTCAGGTTGTAGCTTGTTTTACTGTTTTCCATTTAAAACAGTTGTGAGTGTCAGTATATTTAACAAATGGAATTTGTTTTATTAGATCAGGTCAGTTTTTTATGTTTAAAGTCCATCACCAACCACAATCAATCACACAACGCTCAACACGTATGTTCTTATAACTCAACATATTCTAAGCTCCTGCTTCCAGCTCAGCTTTATTAAGGTTTATTTGTCTATTAGTCATTGGTCAGTTACAGTTTTGCTTCAAGTCTCGGGATACAGTTTTTCCAGCTTTCCCTGTTTTTCCACTTGAACGGTGGAATCAATTCGTTACAACACATCCTGCCAGTTAGAAGGGTGTTAGCTTGCGTGGACCTCGGTTGCCATGGCAGCGGGCTAAACAGCTGAGTCCTGCATCCTTCAACTGAACCACGTCGACCAGCTCTTCATGCGGCATCGCAGGTTATTCCAACAACGGATATGATGTGTGTGTTCTGTGGTCTGGAAAACCTGCAAACCATGGAAGCATTTGGGAAGTTTAAGAATCCGATGCCTGGACCACCGCTCCGGGGGTCGTATTTGTTAGTTACTGGTTATGATGGAGGAGCAGTGGTCAGGTCTTGGTTCCCACTGAGCAGAGGCCCTGAGACCTTGATGGTTCAGATTTGGAGAGGTGTGTCACAAACAGCACTGTGACATGGCAGCGCAGAGGTCAAAGGTCAGAGTAAATATAAAAAGGTGAAACACTGGACACAGAACCTTCAAATCTTCATACAGCTCCTTCAGCCTGTGTCCGTACAGATGTTATCCTTCCAGCGACACCGCAAAATCCATAATGACCTCATTCATGCCGAGGCCTCAACGGGAGAAGCCGAGCCGCTCTCTCCCAGTGCGTCCATTGTCAGGGGGCTATTAGTGCTCTGGTTTCCTGGTCACATTTGTGGAGGCGGTGTTGGTTTTCAGTGGCGGCCGGGCCTCTGCCGCGCAGGTGCCCCACAGATTCTGTTTCATGCCCTTTATCTGGAGCACTTACCATCTGCCTGATCTGACTCTGTAGGCAGGTCTGATTGTTGGGAGAGGAATCTAATGCACAACTCTCAGCTTTGTGTGTGTGTGTGTGTGTGTGTGTGTGTGTGTGTGTGTGTGTGTGTGTGTTATCCTGTAGCAAAGAAGGAGGAAAACAGCGCCAACAGAAAAATAACATAAAATTATTAGTCAAGAACTTGTGTTGAGGGAATATTGTGTTACTTTGACCTGATAACTGTGTGTGTGTGTGTGTGTGTGTGTATCTGTGAACGGCGTCCTTACACACACTTCACCACCACATGATGACAATAAAACTCTGCACTCTGACGGTAACGCAATCAGAAGACGTTACACGACAGCTTCTATAGGGCGAGGGGATAGGAAGGATGTGTACTGCGTCAAGTGAAGCGCCCTGTGGGGGTGGGGTGGGGCCTGGGGGGGGGGGGGGGGGGGGGTGGTTCGGGTGAGACACAAAGCTGCCACAGATACAGCTTGTGTATGGATCCTGACACTCTTCACTGTGGGACACAACACAACTGCTGTATGACTGACGACTTGCACCTACACTGCACCGGGAGGGCGTCAGACTCAAAGGATGTTTCCCGGGGAAGAGGAGGAGGGGGGCTGCAGAAGAGACGGCGACAGCGTCAATCAGCTGCCATCATTCCGATGCTGCGTTTTCCACGTGGGAGCAAATGTAAAGAAACACACGGACGTGATGAGCCGGAAAGAGAAAGTTTATCTTGATGTTTTCACACAGGTCAAAGTTTGGTCAAATTTAACTCCGCTGCCTGTTTGTACATTATAAAGAGAAACTTCCAGGAGACACGTGTGTTTGGAAAATCAAATTGGAAAACCTCCAGGGACAGAAAATTCCACATCGCCAGTGTTGATGAGGAAACTGGAAAATCAACAGAACAGTGACATGTGACTGTTTTAACTTGGAGAAATTTGGTCTGTGAAGAAGCGACACCCTCGTGTTCGCACAAGCCGCCCGTCACATTCCTGCTTTAGACTCTCACCAAATCCAGGCCCCGGAAAGATTCGGAAATCAAGTTTGGTTGAATCAGCCACTGAGAAATTCAGCTCATACGAATAATAATAATAATAATAATAATAATAAACAGGAATAATCCTGGAATAATCCTGGAATCTGGCGAATCAGACAAAGAAAAACATCTTCTGTCTTCTGGATGTTCAGTGTGTGTTAGATAGTTGTGCGCCACATTTCAGTGTGTGTTGCAGAGTCACAGAGAGAGTGTGGAGGTGCTACTTCACCATGCTACAGCCTGGCGCATAGCAACCATGTGTTTTTCAGTCTGGAGATGACACACACCGTCGACCATATGTGCGACCGGTGCACACACTGATGGTTTTTAAATATCGCAGGCAACTGTGAAGGCGAAGGCAGCGTGGGAAAACCATCACACACACACACACACAAGTCACTGCATTCTTTCGCTCGCGGGAAGAAACTTGTCAACTTTGGAATAATGATGCAAAAACAAATGTCAGCGTCGATGACTTCAACTGCTCGATGGAAAAAAAAGAGAAAAGTCTGTGTCCAGTGTGAGGTGTAAATCAGACATGTTTTCCGTGTGTGTGTGTGTGTGTGTGTGTGTGTGTGTGTAGGACGTACCTGTACCAGCGTGGCGTCCAACAAAAACAGAGGGAATTTATTCCAGTTCCACATGGGAACACTTTGGCGACTCGTAATGACTCTGCCTCAGCTCAGCTCTCCAGGAGCCAGGAGTTTGTTTGGCTCGTGCTCCTGATGATGAATCTGCAGCGGGAAGAAAAACTCCACAAGTCCTCGCACATAAACATGGAACTCAGCTTGGCAGATGGAGATCAGGCAGGGGGAGAGAAAACAAGGTTGCACATTAACGCTCTACGCTGCAACCGCTACACAACTCATTGTTCTCAGGACTATGCACCAGTTCAGATTCATTATCCGGGATCATTCCCAGGAGCCTTCCACACCGGAGAGAAGACGTGGCTGGTCTTGTTTGCGTCAATTGATGCGGATCGCGGCACAACAAGCGTCAGAGCCAACTGTTAGTGTCGCACCTCGCCGCGCGACAAAACCCAGCCTCGTTTCCGTAATGAAAGCGCGTGACTGTGGAGGCCACGTGTGGAATGGGCGAGTCACACTCTGATCCCTGAGGAACAGCTGAGCTGAGATGATCCGGCCAACTGACGCCTGCAGCCGTGGTTCATGCTCCGTCTGCTGATCCATCACCGTTTTTCCCCAAACGGGTCAAATGAAAACGCCGATATGTCAACAACAACAGACGCACATTCACAAGCCAGTATGAAAATTCCAAACTTCATCCATCTGAGCTGTAACGTGGAGGCCGGAGTTTACAGTGGGAGTCAGACGCCGTTTTCCAAGTTAATCCGTCCTCAGCAAATGACCAACAAACACCACTGCAGAGGCCAGTGGACGCTCGGCGCCGCTCGACCCAGCTGCTCCTCTGCTGACAAAGAGAAGGCTGTTAATTGTTATTTTTTTTCCATGAGCTTAATCTTCTGTTTGTGTGGGGATGGAAAAAAAGACACGATAAACAGATGGGAAAGTGTTCCTCTCGACACTCGTCTGCGTGAAGATTGATGGAGCTGCGTGGACGGTGCATTCAAAGGCTTCAAGCCCAAAGTTCTCTGTGAAGAAACGTGAAGCAGTAAAGCAGTGTTCTTTATGATGGTTCCACTCTGATCACTGTGAGGAGAAGAAGAAGAAGAAGAAGAAGAAGAAGAAGAAGAAGAAGAAGAAGAAGAAGAAGAAGAGTTTGAACATTGGAAACATTGGAACATCTTGACGAGATGTTCTGACGTCCAGAAATGGCAGAACATGTGCGTGTTGGAAATTTTGTTGGTTTCAGGAAACGGCACTTGTGTGTTTGATGAACAGACCCACACTGAGTTCCGTCTCAGCTGTGATCATCCGGCCGGCACATTCTCTCCAGCCTCTTGAGAAACGGTCGGGTGTTTTCCAGCGTCGTGTGGGC
>JAFBJQ010001845.1:5000-32500 GCA_016785345.1 Trinectes maculatus | reverse complement strand
AAAAATAAAAATGATAGAATTTCACATTTTAATCATTGTTATGTTTTGTTTATGATTTGGACGAAATAAAACAAATGGTAAACAACAAAAGTTATGTGCATGCAGCAATTTGATAATAATCAGAACGACATAAACACAGAAGATGAGCCAACAAAGACAGAATTCAAGTATGACATCATCAGGTGTGACATCATCAGGTATGACATCATCAGAAAAACATCCTAAAACAACCTCCCAATAAGACAAATGATTCATATTAACACTAACGCACTCTGTTCAGTGGTTATTACACAGGAAACAGTTCAGCTTTCCCTAATTCTCATATTCATATCATGAGCTAATATACAGTTGTCATGTCACAGACCACAGCCGACAACACGTTTCTCTGACCTCTGACCTCTGACCTGTGAGCTGCCTGGTGCGACTTTAATGTGTGAGAGAAAGAGAGAACGTAAACACAAGGAGCAGGAAGGAAAAAAACACAACTCAAACGTGTGAGAGATCAAATATATTTCTATAAATTGATCAGCAGGGATTTGGCTGAAAACACAAATATCTCCAGACCTGTTTCTGCCTGTCGTCAGCTCGGGGAGGGAAATCTGTCCACTCCTGTGAGGTAAACACACAGGTATCCAGGCCTTTACAACACATATTTTAAATAATAATAATAATAATAATAATAATAATAATAATAATAATAAACAGATAAATCAGTTTTAAAATGTCTGTGTTGTTATGTTAAAGTATGTGTCTCTGGGTTTAATGAACAGTTGTTTTGTGTTTTTTTTGTTACAGTTCGACCAATCAGGTCGACAGCAGGAAGTGAAAGTCTGTGGAGATGCGGCAGCGGTGGAGGATGATTGATACCTGATCTCAGGAGAAGGTCACAATTAACCCATCAAACATCCAATCACAACACTCAACGGCTCCCACATGGCAGAGAACAGAGGATCAACGCTGGTCTGGAGAGAAGAAGAAGAAGAAGAAGAAGAAGAAGAAGAAGAAGAAGAAGAAGAAGAAGAAGAAGAAGAAGGAGCGGTGGAGGCTCCTGTGTTGTCCAGGCGTCTCCAGGCTTGTCGTCTGGACTTGGTGTGTTGACACCATGATGTGTGTGTTGGAACGAGCAGCTCAGAAACCAGAATCAGGTCTGAGCTTGTGGTTTCACAGCAGCGTCCACTGATGATTCTTACAGACGCGTCTGGAAAAAAAAAAAAAAACTAATGTCGCGTGTTAGATTTTTGACATATTTTCAAACGTGGTTGCTAACGGCTGAAACGTAATGATCTGCTGGTAAAGGCACTGTTAAACTCTTCCATTCCACCTGATTCCTCCATGTTCCTAGAACATAACCATCTTGTAGGAGCAGATTAAAAACCAATAAAACATCCACTTCTCCATTTCTCCTGGAGGTGACACGGCCAAACTGTGTGAGGTGAGGAAACCAAGCGCTCCATGCGCTTCCCTCTCGCGGAAAACCCGAGCCCGTGCCCAAAGCCATTCACTCACTCACACGGATCGCAGCCGCCAACAAAATGTCAAGAACGACCTGGAACGCAGACGCTCGACCCTCGACCGCGTTCCCAGGCCAAACCTCCTCGCTGTGAGTCACAGCGCGTTTTTACAGACGCGTTTAGCTGCTGCCACAAGAAAATGAAACCTGAGCAGAAATTACTATTTTTTTATTTTTTTATTTTTTTATTTTTTTATTTATTTATTTTCTTATATTCCAACAATTTGACCTGACTCATATTTTCCAGGATTAAACTACACGATGTCTCACTCTGCACTTTAACATACGTTAACGTGTGTTTGGGAATGGAACTGGAAATATTCCTTATCCGCAGGCAGGAAGTCGGGCTCAACAGCAACATGTCACATCTGTACAATGCTGATCAGCTGATGATCATATTGTACACAATGTCTCGACTTGAAACCGGCTCCGACAGGCTTCACTTGGACTTTCCTCAAAAGACTCGAGGGGCAGCAGAGAACGCGCCAACTCCTCCGTCTCCGAAATCCAGCCACGGCCAGATATTCCCATGTCACTGGAATAATCTTGTACAACAGTCGAATGCCAGCTGAAGAAAATATTTTCACAGCTACATCTATTGGGGACGGAGCAAGAGGCCTAACGACTTTCATTTCCATGAAAATGTTATTGCGGGATTTCCACTCTGACTCCGAGTCTGAGTCGGTTGCCAGGCTGCGGTGGTACGAACATTGGAGCTGTCAGACAGTTATTATGTTTGGGGGTAGAAGAGTGACAGGAGAGGGAGCTGGACCACTTCAGCCTGAATTACAACCAGGCAGTGGGGGGGTGGGAGTGGGGGGGGGACACAGTGAAAGACACAGGGGGGCCCCAGAACCTGAATATGATTTAACCTCTCCTGAGTCTTTACAGTAAAACGCTCAAACACACCACAGACCTTCCTCTCTGCAGAAACTCGAGCCGGATCTGCATGCGACCCACCCCGCTACACAACCTGCCAACAATCCACGACATCATAAAAACACACACGGGAACAATGTGTGTACGCTCCCCTCCCCCGAGCCCCGCCGATCCGCTTTACCACCTTTACAGTGCAAGAGGCAATTTCCTGTGCGGCTCCGCTGACGAGGCTCCAGAGCAGGAACCGGGGCCGGTAATTGAATCTCGGGGCCCTTGTTAAACGCGCAGCTGTCGATGGCGGAGCGCGGTGGAAGCCGAGTGTGAATTCTTGTGTCATGGTGCAAGCGGGGAACTCGGGGCCACATGTGGCAGCCGGGAGCAGCAGCCTGCGCCGCGTGCATTCGTCAAAGCCCTGTGGAGCCTTCTCACGCACATGTGGGAACAAATGCACGCAGGCCACGACATGAAGGTCATCAACGAGTCTCACTCTGCATCCATATCTGTAGCTGTCGCTCGCCACAGGTGGAAACTGACAGAAACATACATTTATTCATTTATAGAAGTGTCTACCTGATTTTTAATGCTTTTTTTTTACACACACTATATACGTTACATATATATATATATATATATATATACTATATTCACCTGACAGCTGAGGTATATGCAAAACTTCATATAAAAACAAATGGATAAAATATGACCTGTTACTCCAAAACTAAACTTCCATTAATCACCTCTGACACTTTCAGCTACGTTTGAAACAGGAAACGATTTTTTTGAACAGAAACTTTAAAATATGCTAATGATATGATCATAACACATAGAATAAATATATATATATATATATATTTTTACTTTATATTTATATGTGTGTGTGTCTGTGTGTCTGTGTGTATATATATTTTATTTATTTATTTATTTATTTTTCATTACAGTCAGACATTTTGCATTCTGCTGAACTGAACCTCTTCCTGTTCTCCAGCTCTGTATAAATTCACGGGGACGTTGCCAGGAGAAAACTCGGCCACGGTAAATAAAGTCAATTCATTTTCCATGTTCCTGGATTCAGGCTCGTTTTTCCAACACAGCGTTTTACTGATCATAAACGCGTCCGACTCGACGCCCCATTTTAAACAGATGGATTCGAACCGGCGGCCGCTTCTTCACACTCTACTATTTATGCTGCTCTGCTGTATATACTGGAAATGTTTTGGTTTTTTTCCAGTTCACATGGATGGTTATTATTTAACAGCAACCGCCACCTGTTCCCAACCCTGCTGCTGGACTCGGAATGTAACTGAGTTCCAAATGTTTAAATGCAGAATAATCAGAATTTTAACCAGCGGCGCAGAACTGATGCATGGTGGGAGAAAACATCACTCTGACATGTTGAAAAAAAAACAACCAGGTTTTTTTTGTTTATCATAGCCCATATCTAAAGATTTTTTTGTAATTTCTTAAATTAATCTAAAATTGACCAAAAAAATGATTATTGATCAATGTATTTATATATTAAGTTTTTAAAAAAAAAAAACCTATCACAGACGATGCAAAACACTTTATAAGTTTTTTAGCAAGACTCCGAGTCTCGTCTCACACCGTGCCACACAAGGAGCATGGGAATGACTGCCGAGGGGTCAGAGGTCACTGAATGAGTCGAACAGGAAACAGCCAATATGGTGAACAGCATTACCCTGTTCTGGTCAATTACAAAATTGTTTATCATCGGCGCTTGTAGCATCAATCATCCCTCCCTCCACATGATGGATGGAAGCTGTCGCAGTGTGTGACGCTCAGAATGTGTGGAAACTCAAATATTCCCTCAGAGCTTATGTGTGTGATTTGTGCAGGAAAAGATTGGATTGTCTAACTTTACGTTTGAGTGGGTGAAGTCAGATTTGAATCTTTTATAAAGTAGATTAAAGTTGGATTAAATTGTTATTTTTGCAGTTTGTTGTGTGTGACTGATGTTTCTGGTCGTCAGAGGACGAGGAGCCAGGAAACAATCAACGCGATTCAATAATCACCCGGCTGTTTCAACGCCACCAGACAGCGCCTCTGTTTATTTTCCTTGTATCGTATTGCATTTACTTTTTAATTTCATGGCCAAGTGGACCTCCCTGACATCCTGCCCAGCCCCCGTCCCCACGTCCCATCCACCCCCACCCCCCGCCCTGAACCTAATTATCAATATTTATATGTTAAATCACTAAACCAGTCTCATTTTTCGGTTATGATTATGAGACTTGTTTATATGAAAACATATATGTATATTAATACATGCATATATCTTGTTGTTGTGATTGTACTTTTTTTTTATTCTGTACTTTTTAAATATTCTGTATTTTTTGTATTATTGTACATCTATCTATCTATCTATCTATCTATCTATCTATCTATCTGTCTATCTGATGTGTAACACTGGTCTCTATAGAGAGTGGCTGTGGACACATTCTGTAAACTGAGACAAACCTCCTCTGCAACTGAAAACAGCTGTGAACCCATCACAACTTGGACGGACACTGCACCTCGAAAGCGACACTCACACACACACACACACGCACACACACACTCACATAAAACAAGTGCACACACTGTGTCATATTGGCACAAATAAATATCCCTGCAGGAATGAAGTCTGCAGACAGCAGCACAACAGTGTGTAACAGTGTGTAACAGTGTGTAACAGTGTGTGTTATGCTTAAAAACATGACATGTGTGGGTAATGCATGTTGTGTACACGCAGAGGGGTGAGTGTGCTCCTGACAGCTGCTCTGTGTGTGTGTGTGTGTATGTGTGTGTGCGCACTTCCTCCCGACGTCTCCATAAGTGAACGTGGCCGTGCGTCCCAGCAGATTCTCTGCACCACATAAACATGTCATCAGACGGGCGCAGTAAATAATCCCGCTGCCGCTCTGTATTCCCGCCATGAGCGTGATGAATGAGGCGGATTCAGGCAGCAGCCATGTCATAAACGCACTGTTACATTTCAATGGGAGCATCCGCATACTTCACTTCACCTGCCAAACCACTTACACAGATCCATTTCCTTATTGTAAAGACGCATATGAAGTCATACTCTGGTTTCATGGTTCTCTTGTTTTCTTAGTCTCCGTCGGTTTCTCCAGGACGTAGTCAATGTATATTATTTTACTTATGGAATGTCAAACAAAACTTTTTCTTTTCTTAGATTGGAAAAAAGTATTTTTAGTCTGCACAGAGTGTGGCTGGAGCTTTTATTTTGAAGGTCATGCCAAGTGCGGACAGAGTGATGGATATGAATGACGTGTCAGTCCATACACACTTTTCTATCTTCACCATCGTCATTGACGCGCTACTTAACATTTCCATTTGAAACCAAAGTGTGTGAGGTGACATGTCAGCCATGACCCCCCCTCACCCCCCGGGAGTCCAGGGTTGGTTGGTAAACTGGTCTGGGACCAGTCAAATCTGTCGCGCTCTGATTGGAGCCAACATAAGCACGGACACTTTGCTCCGGGACCCGTCGTCCACAGCCGGGACAGACAGCCCCTACGCCGCCAAGAGAAACCGTCAGCGCTCAGGTGTGAGGGCGGCACGGAAAAACCCACACACGGCACCACAATGTGAACTTGTGCAAACACACACACGGTCCATTATTTGGGTTTTCGAGCTGTAAGGTTGCCAGGTTGTGTGCCGGTCCAATAGAAAACAGAACAGCTATGTGGAGCACAGATGGTGCAGCATATGGGTGAGTTAAAGTATGAAAACAAAAAAAAGAAAAAACATTTTCCATTTGTCCAAATCTTACTACACAATAATCCACATTTACAGATTTTAATTGCTGCTCTGACGAACATGTTTCATGTTGCTATGAAATCTCCTCTTTTATTTTCAGTGGTTGTTGGGGAGGGAATTAAAAAAAGTCCTATTTGTTTTTTTCATGTATTGTAATTTATGTATTGTATGTTTAATGTATGTTTAATGTATGTTTGATGTATGTTTAATGTATGTTTAATGTTTGTTTACATGCTGCTACTCGATGTCCCTCAGGATAAATAAAGTATCTATCACAACAGAGCGGCTACGAGGTCACATGACTCATCCATGATTAAATGAAGATGGCCGACGTGACGACTCAAGTTTGAATAATTGGGCTTCACAATATAAACACACCACACATCATATATACTAACATGTGACCCCCCCCTCCCCCCACGCTGACCATAACCCTATATGACACTGACTCTATATTTGTGACCACGTTTGAAGCGGGGATAAATTTCACCGTTCCGTCTTGACTTGGTTGGAAAATCGCTCGCTCTTTACAAGTCGCCCGCTCACAGATTCGTCTCCTCCAGCTCTCACCTGCGTCCCAGAGCCTCGGCGCTCGCTTCGCCGCCGCCGCCGCCGCTGCGCAAAGAGCTCATTTATTATCAGCCTCAGTATTCCTGACAGGCGATCCGGCAGACGCTCGGGGTCCTTGAAGTGCAGAGAGGCCTTCCTGTCGCCGCGCTCCCCTGCCTCCCAGCAGGTCTGCAAAGTGAATTTACCACCACTGTCAAAACTTCTGTCAGTGCTCAAAGGGAGAGAGAGAGAGAGAGAGAGAGAGAGAGAGAGAGAGAGAGAGAGAGAGAGAGAGAGAGAGCAATATGGGACTTTTTCTTCTTCCACAGATGCCCGGACATGCAGCCGCTCCGGCCCAGAGGAGCCTTTGAAATCAGTTGGCTCGTTAATATTTGTCTCATGGAGGAGAGAGAGAGAGAGAGAGAGAGAGAGAGAGAGAGAGAGACGCGTCACAGTCAGTGTGACAACAAAGCTTTGTCACAAAGGTGAAATTCCCATTTTCACCTTCTTACTGTCAACAAATATAAATAAATAAATAAATAAATAAATAAATAAATAAATAAATAAATAAATGAATGAATGAATGAATGAATGAATGAATGAATGAATGAATGTAGTTTCCTGCTGCTGATCCTCGCTGAGCGGATCCCGAGCCGCTGATGAGGAACGCAGTCGCAGTTGCGCGGGAAGTGAAATGTTCCGTGTTTGACTTATGGTTCGGCGTAGAGGAAACACAGATGTAGCATCTTTTCGCTCCCGGTATGTTAATAAGTGCTCTGTCGTTACGTCTCAGTTTCCATCTGGTCTCTGTGAAAAGAAAAAACCATCAAGAGCGGTGATGCAGTCCTGCACATAAAAAAGCACACACTTTTTTTGTGTGTATAATATTTGTTGTCATTGTGATTATTGTTCAGTATGTTTCCAGGTGTCCCCAGAGCAGTGTTGTTGCTGTGGGACGTCCTGAGGGGACGGACGCGTCGGACGAAAACAGCCCCGCACTTTAAAAACAACACAAAACGTGAAGACATTCGTCCCCGTCTGTCCCCTCTGCCAGACACATACCTTCACGTCCTGTCTCAAAAGGCGTCCACACATAAAGGCGGAGACAGAGAGACGGAGCAGCGCCAACGAGAGGGGCCCCGAGGAGCCTCCCCCTTTCACACGGGCCAATATAAAACCCATCATGAAAAAATAAATACCCTCTTCACCTCCGCACTTATTTCTGTGAGCCGCCATGTTCCGCTGCACCTGTGCCTCCTTCTGGTTCAAGTACACACAAACTATTTCTTCTATTCTTCTGGCCCCTGATTACAAATAAGCTCGACATAAGAATAATATATACAATATATAAGAATAATATCTGAGAATAAGCAGCAAAGGATTGTGGGATGTTGCGTGATCACGTGATCACATTTCCCAGCTGATGTTTGAGTTCGGTGAGAAAAACAACAAACTGTTGCGTTGTGTTTTTATGAACACTGTGGTGTGTCGGGAGGCCCTGAGAACAGACGACACAGCGTCCAGCTCGGAGCCTGCTCACAACGTCAAGGCCGCCAATAAAAGCCTGGATATTAAAGGCTCGGACAAAGGCGACTTTACGGCGTCACGATTTATGGTGGTTTCCATAAAAGTGAGCTGTCACACGCTGTTGAATGTGAGGCGTGAGAGACGAGGGAGGAAAAACAACAACAACGACAACACCGACACTGACAACTACAACTACCGCACAAGAGACACGTTTGTTAGAAACAAAAAAAACAAAAACACATGTAACATTTGGTCATTCCTTAATTGGAATTCTCAACGTTATCATCCGATCTGATTTCTCATTTCTCATCGTCGACATTAAAATATCTAATTAAAATAAAGCTTGAAGGTGTTGGTGGTGTGGAGAAGAGCAGAGCAGCAGCGTCTGGAGAAAACGAAGTGTGATGTAGAAATATGAGGTTTGAAGCTCCACTGTCCTGTAAAGACTCCAAACAGCTACCCCCTCTCCCCCCCCCCCCATGTTTTTCCAGCGTCGCATGACTCGCTGTTTTTGGCTCTAACGCACCAATTTCACCAGCAGATGTGAAAGTGCAGTCGCACAGAGGAGGAAATATTCATCTGTCACAGGGTTGAAGGAGGAGGTGAGAGCTCCTGCTTCACGTTTCAGACCTCCAGCTGTGCCAGAGCTGCACTTCTCCTCCATCAACCACACTTTCTCATCCTCCTTTCTTTTTTTATTTCCTTTTTTTTTTTTGCACAGTTGTGGCAAAAACAAACCCAGGTTTTGTTTTGTTTTTTCCCCTCTCCCTTTCATGAGGTTGTGTAATCGTCACACATTGTGCACATCGGCTCAGCAGGACGTTGTGCTTTCGTTTGGATTTATATCCTGATGCAGGACATGGACATGCACGAGGCACTTCCACCTGCACAGGTGTTCCCACTTACTCCTGCTGATTGGACCTCAGCTCCAACTGACGTGAACTGAGGTCAACAAGGGAGATTTAAAATGACCCCAAAAAACTGGTAAGAAATAATCAACTAAGGCTAAAATGATTTTTTTTTTGAAAAAGGAAAACACATAGGTTCATTCCAGGAGTCATCACTCGCTAATGATTCCATTTATGGAATGTTAATGGAATGTTTTCATGTTGCTTTCCAACTGCAGTCTGAGAGCAGAGAACCAGAGGAGCCAGAGGAGCCAGAGGAGCAGAGTCTCAACACACCTGTGCTAAGCAGGAGTTCATCAGGCAGCGTGAGTGAAGACACCTGTGTGAGTGTGTGTCTCTGGTGAATCAGTGATCAGTGTCAGTGACTCGCAGAAGAAAAAGTCAATATGTCACAGTTTAATGCAGCGCGGGCACTGACGCATTCACGTTATTTTAGAAGTTTTAAATCTGAGCTGAGATGAGATGAGATGAGATGAAATGTTCCTTTATTAGACCCACAGTGGGGAAATGTCACTGTTACAGCAGTGACATTTGCAGCAAGAGGAAAATAGCAATTAGAAAAATATATATTTTTTAAAACTAGCAGAAATTACAAAAATCTAAATAAAGAAAGAAAACTATACATAGATAAAGCACGGTAATTGCACGTCATAGTCGTTTAACCATTGTAATAACAACAACACAATAATAGCAGTATAATAATAATAATAATAATAATAATAATAATAATAATCTAATGTTAAGATTTAAAAATAATCACAATGCAACATGATCTTACTGACAAAGAGTTCACGTCTCTTTTCTCCCGTACAGCTTAAATAACAAACATCCTAAACGCCTTACAGAATGGAGCCACTGTGGTAAAACCAACAAACAAACACACATGCAGTTCAGCGCCGGCCCGGACTGCACCTTTACTTTCAGCCCGTCAAAGCTGTCGACCTCCTCCCCTTGACCCGGAGCCTCCCCAGGCTGCGCTGCTGGAACAAAGCCCCCTGTGTGGGTGCCTGCTCCGGGGAGTCCGCCTGCCCGGGAGAAAGCAGGGAATGAGGCCATTCGGGCAAACGGAGGTTAGGAGGGAGGTGTGTGTGTGGTGGGGGGTCGGGGGTGCGAGGGGCGGGGGGGTTTGAATGACGAATGGGGTGTGTGTGGGAACCGTGCCCCGACCCGCCTGTCCACTTGTGAAAAGGGCCAGTGCGCTGCCAATTTGCAATGCAGATGTCCCCCACTCGCGGGATGGGATTGTGGAAAAGTGCATCAATGGCAGGCACAAAGCCGCTGATGGCAAATGTCATTCCCATTTTGATTCTTGACCCCTTTTTTTTCCCTCCTCCACAAAAAAAAACGCACCCCCATCTTTTGTGCGCGTCGGCCGCAACCTGCTCTGTTTCTGTTTCTGCCACATTCGACTCCGAGGAGGACGGGAAAAAAAAAAAAATAAGAGAAAGAACGAAGAGTTCAGAGGTTCCATTCACATGGGGGGGGCATTAATTGTCATTCCCACTGAGACGGCGTGAAAGACATCAGGGTAAGAATGAGAGAAAAGCAGCGTTTGGAAATTCCCTCCTCTGTTGGATGAGAAGTGAGCGTTGTTAACCATCGCGGTCATTATCGTTACACTCTAATTTGTCACTAAGCCATTTAACTCCAGCAGCTAAATAAACAGATAGGTGACAAAGCCGGGGCTGGTGCTGCTGTAAGCGCCGGCTGTGGCATTCAGGAGCAGACAGAAAAAGCTTTTCACATAACGTGGCCACTGAAACGCAAATAAGGCGAAAACGGCGAAGGAGTGAACGCCGTGTCTCCTCCGTGGAAATCCGAATCCTTTCAGGTTCTCAGAGACACAAAGAAAATGGTTACACACACAGATGAATAAATTGTAGAGACCTTCCACACGCAACAATTCAAAGGTGCTGGAGGTTGAATTACTGCAAAGTGGGAAAAGGAAATGTGAAAACCTCCATTACGTATTAAAAAGATATGATTTACATTGTTACGAGCTGCTCTCCATGATTTGGTGAGTAGCGTTTCAGTGTAAAATGTCTCTTGATAAAGACAGAATTCCCAAAGCTAAAATAACAATAACAAACCCACTATCATCTGTCGTCTACAGACTCGATTGTTTAGATTTAATTTCCACCTAATTCAGCATTTGTCCCTAGCGATGCGCTACATTGGCACCAAAACAGCATTGGCTAGTTAATAATAGGTGGATAACTGTCATGTTATTACATCAGAGGTAATTTAAAAAGTATAGTTCTGTTTATTTGTTGTCTCAACATCTCAAGTCAAAGTCCAAAAAATAGAGATTTCTCATGGATCCATCAGCGTTCGACTGGAGCCCGTCCCCTGAGGAGGAGGCGAGCGTACTCAACGTAATCAATGAAAAAACATGATTCCTGGATCAGCGAGTGGTCTTCGTCAACACAACATCATCAGCGTTCCTCTGAAGTACATATGTGAACGTTTCAGTGGAGGGGTCAGATATGGCGGTCAGGGACGTGTAGGGATTCTGAATCGGGGTGAACCTGAACATTACAAACCAGTTTTCCTGATGTCCCAGGTTGGGACGCAACAGAATCAGATAGCTGGATGAGACAGACTGGATCTCCAACCTGCTCCATGACAAAAACTTCTCTGCTGCATCTGCAATGAAAAATTACTTTAAATGCCACCGTTTAGTTTCAGTTTTCAAACTTTTTTCATGATAAGAAGCTTTCTTTTAACTTTAAAGATAGTTTTAATGAGGTGAGAGATCATTTGTTACCCTAGTTGACACTAAGCGTAATGTGCCTCAGCTCCAAAAAGCCAAAAAGACCTTTTTGATGATCCAGTCACAGAGAAGTCTGTGAACTCTGTGAGGAGCAGAAGGGTCTATTTTCACCTCTTAGAAGTGGCATCATTTGGAAGGTGGAAGTACACGCTCTAAATTGCGTCCTGGTGAGCTGTGTCGTCTCGCCGCGAATGTCAGCGCCGCCAACAACTCAGCACGGCTCTTCAAAAGTCCCCTCGCTGCCTCCTGCTACAGACGCCGCTCGGCGCCATTTGGCTTCTGCATCATCCGTATTCTTTTCAAGTGTTTGTGTTTGGCTCCGTTTGCCGAGGTTACACTTTGGCTGCTTTGAGCCACTTAGGGAATAGATGGATATGTTTTCCCTCCTTATTGTTTGGCATCTTTGGTGGCACGAGTGAAAATATAGTAAGTATGCAAGATGTCAATAATTAAATAAGGCTTTAGCTTCGAGCTATCATCCAGCCGTGGCTCATGTTTTCATCACAGCAGTTTTCTGCCGACGGCTTTTAAATCGTTAACTTGAACGCTGTTACACTGACGTTTTTGCCCTCGTGGTACTGTCAACCCCCATTCACTCTCATTTTTATCTTATGGACACACAAGTGCACTAATAGTGAATTATGGAGATACTGACCGCAACTAATTTGTGAGTTGCGCTCATGTCAGAAATGCTTAGACGGTAAATAACTCTGAACTGCAGATAATAAGCCCTAAGTTCCCGTTTCACAGCAACACTACTGTTTGAGCTGCTTAACTCAATTACTGCAACATATTTCTGCAACCCCCTCCACCCCTCCACCCCCCTCGGCAACACACCGCCCCACCCCACCCCACCGTACCGTTCCTGGGTCCTTTGGTGGACATTTCATTGACATGCATGTAATCTGGAACTTGTGCAAAGGGATCATGTGAGTGTTTAAACATGATGTGGAACAAATTTTAATTGTAACGGGGGCTGGGGGGGTGGGGGGGGGATGGTTAAACGCAACTTATATCTTATGTTTTAGAGAAGATCAATCTTCATTCCACTGCAAGGTAACAGAACGAGGACTTACTTAGTTTCAAGATGCTTTTGGGAAAAGACGACTGGGCGGTTCTGTCAAGCCATTGTGTGTGTGTGTGTGTGTGTGTGCGCGTGTGTGTGTGTGTGTGTGTGTGTGTGTGTGTGTGTGTGTGTGTGTGTGTGAATGCGGGGGTGGGGGGGGCATAATGGACCTCTTTGACCTCTGTAATAGGCGCATCACTCCAGAGGCAGTAGGACACCAATAAAAACATCAGTCACACACAGGAGGTCAGGACCAGTAAGAGGAACCACAACAGAGCGATTCAGATTCATTTGGCCCTGGGGACACAGATATACAGAAAAGTCTCCTATCACTGAGATGAATATTACTACAGAGCATGAAACATTATTACATCATAATAACATTTAAATCTCTATCTATCTATCTATCTATCTATCTATCTATCTATCTATCTATCTATCTATCTATCTATCTACGGGATAAGAACGCCGTGGATAGTGCTATATAGCACAGTGTGGCTACACTCATCAGAAGTGTAGATCATATGATGAAAGTCAATGATATGGCTGAAATGAACACATCTGCCATGTCCAGTTTGTGTGCAGGGACTTTATTAGCTCAGCCAGAGAAGGACGCTTCGATATGCCCAACCCTAACCCCTAACCCCAAACCCCAAACCCACGAAAGCCTAAACCAGCTACTGTTTGTGTGACCTCTTTAATCTGCTGCTGGTCAGGCAGCACCACAAACCCAGAACCTCTTCCTGGTGTCGGTGCACCGTGATTGGCTTTTAGGGGGGAACGTAAACGAGACGGCATCAAACTCTGCTGAGAAAAGTCCATTAAACCTTTATGTTAACTTACTCCCCTGCTCAAATGTCCTGGGATAAAAATATCTTGGTTACGGTTCAATAAAGATCATATTTGTGACTCGGTAATAAAAACGTCACTGTTCATTAGCCCGGGACACGGCGTAAACCTCGGATCCATTCATCACTGCGATCCACATGTCCGTACCTTTTGGCCACTCACCTCCTACACACTACACCACATCCCGCTCTGCCACTAAACACACTGTAACTCACTGATGCTGAATAACTGGAGGTGAACGTAATTCATGAATTTGAGATGTGGTCTGGGAATGGACTGGCTTCACTGCTGTGGTTCGGTAGTTGATGTGTACGGTGTGCTGCAGTTTTGGCTGCGTGTGCTTTCAAGAACTAAGGAGTACCCCAGGGCTCTGTTCTTGGCTGGGCTCAGACCCTGGTGAGGGGGGTGGGGGGGGGGTGTCTGACCCTGTCTGCACAGTCTGGAAAAACAATCTTCTGCAACCAGCAAACAGCCAAAAACAACACAGCCACAAGGAAACTTTGGCCACTCTCCAGTGTTAACAGGTAAAATGAGCAAAAAGCTACACAAGAGGCAACAAAGACTCATTAATTTATGACAACGTGTTCAGTTTTCAAGGGGAAAGAGTGATGCATCATATATTACTGTTAGGAAACACAACGTGGGCGGTTAAACATGTAGAAAACACCCACAGTCAGCAGTTCTGCTTCACACTTTGTTTTGTGTGATTGTCCTTACGTAGTACTTACGTACTTAATCATCACGCTCATCGTTTTCACGGAAACATACTCTGACTCTGCAGCTCTTCTCGGAGGAGGCTGGCACTAACGCGTCGCGTATGAGGGAGTCATATGAGATCCACGGGATAAAATCATCGCCTGAGAATATTTGCATGTGATCATTTCTAAACCTCACCCCACCTACATAAACCGAACCAAAGAGTACGCTCCATCGTGATATCGAGGCAATATCAACCAGGAAAAAGGGTTTAAGAATAATCAGACGTCCCAGTTTCCCAGAGTAAAACTAATTGGACGTGTAAGAAAATAAAACAAGACACAAGCTGTCAGCTCGTTAGGTCTGTATGGGTTTGGCCCTGCTCGTTGCCTGATCACACACACACACACACCTGTCAACACACCAGACGTTCATCAGCTCATCAGCGTTGCACTTTATCTCCCACTCATCTTCACAGCCACGTTCCCAGAGCAGCTCGACTCGACCCGCCGCCCTGTTCCTCTGCTCCCAGCTCTTTCCCCTCATCACCTGAACCGCTTAGCTTCACCCATGTCAAACATTCATTGCTAAATGTATTGCTAACAACACTGCAGGCACAACACAACAGACAAGATGTCAGGTGGATCAGATTCTCAAAGTGGAGCGATAATGGTTCAAATCTCTTTTCTTCCTTGTCGATTTGTGAATTTAATTTACAAAGACCCAAATAGACCGTAGTAAAAACATGACGCTGAGATGAGAGCACTTTTATCCACCTTTGCTGAAAAGAATGAGGGTTTGTGACGTTGGATGTCCGGTTCACGTATAGAAGGCATGTCGCCAGCTCGCCGCCGTGTCCCGTCCACACACTCGTCCGACATGTTATCATGTGCCGACTGTGGATAAGGAGGCTTTTGGCCAAAGCTGATCCTGTCATCGCCACAGGGTCGGGGTCCAAGTTACCCCCATGTGGTCCAGCTGTTCCCAGCACTCACAGCGCCCACAATGGTTCGCTTGTGTTCCGATCCGAGTGGGAGAGTTGTCCTCACAACATCTAAGCTCTTCCCCGAGACCTCTGATTGCATCAGTGATGCACAGCTGTCCTCTGCAGAGCAGGAGGACATGTGCTGTGTGTAACAAGTGTATAAGTGGGTCTGCTGGTCAGGCAGCACCACAAACCCCAAACATTTTCCTGGTGTCGGTGTTGTTAAGGATGAACGTAAACACAAAAAGTCCGTTCAACCTTTATGCTCAAATGTCCTGGGATAAAAATATCTTGGTTCCAATTCAATTAGCGCGTCTATGTTGTGTATTTGTATCTATTTCTTTAATTATAAGCTGTTTGTTGATATGAAAGATGTGGGTGATTATAGATTATTCCAGATAAGATGTTGTATGACATCATCGCTCTTGTTGAACTGAAAGCACGACAACAGTCAAATCCCGAATCCTGTGAGCCTCAAGTAAAAGTAGGAGTAGGAAACAAACACAAACAATCCAGCGAAGTCGGCCTTTACTGTCAGAGTGTGTCTGTGTCAACATGAACGTCTGTGCATGAGACAGTCGGGCCACAACTGTTGACATGAAAAACGAGCGCCAGGCGAGGACAATTTGATTAGCGAGCTGGAGAGATACCAGCGGCTGATTTAACTCATTGCTAAATGGGGAAGTTAAACACATTTCTCTCTCCCTGGGCGACGCGACGTTAACTTTCTGATTTCACACCCACCACCGCCTTGGGACGCGGCTGTGAGATGAAACAGACAGATATTCCGAAGTGGATAACGAACCGATGCCATGTCTAATCAAACCTACGCTAAAATAAAAAATGGGTGGGGAAAAAAACATAAACTGTGACATTCGAACAAACGGGTTAATTACTTTTTAAAAGCTGACACTTAAATACGCTTGTTTCTTTTGAACTGTGAGTCGTAAAGTTCCTGTCAAAGGTCACAGGGCCACAAGATTCACTCTAAATGTAAATAGGAAACGGCTGTTAACCACGCGCTCGTCGGAACCGGGAGATAAACCGAGAGTAGCCTGTTCTCCACGGGGTCAAGTCCCTAATTAACCCCAAAGCGTTGTCGTCGCGTTCTCTCGATGGCGGAGTAGAATCGAGCGGCGAGATAAATACAGGTTCTATAAGTCTGCGCTGCAGCTTCTTCCTCTGACACGTGACAGAGAGCGGGGGAAATAGGTGGCGTTTGGATAAAATTGCTCATTAAGAATTTCAAGTAAAACAAAACAAACTGATTTGAGTTTTTCCTTTATGTTTTTCTCCACAGGAGGACGTGGAAATGTCCACTGTCATGCTATCACATGGGAAACATAGTTGACCAGGGACAGGGGGGAGGGGAGTTCAGTGATAGAGGCAGAACATGATGTCAACATGTCTCCAGTGTCTTCACCTGCTGAGGCACCATGCGTCCACCTGAGCAGGAGCAGGATCTGACATGAGATCAGTGGAGAGGTGGACATTCAGATCCACCACAGAGATAAGGAGAAGAAAAGAGGAGACCTCCATAACGCTGGAGTAGATTATGTAACGTCCTGCTGCTCAGTGTCATGTGATTAACCTTCAGTGTGTTTGTGAGGAAGCTGAACGCAGCTTCAGCTTCAGCTGTTGCTCGTCTCCTTTAATTAAGCAACCACCTGCTTCTCGTTAGACACTGATACACACATGGAACGTGTCGCTGCATGTTCCCGTTGTTGTTGCTTTGTTTTGCTCCAAGACCATTTTCTTTTTCCTAAAATAGTGCGTTTGTTCCCTTTAAACCAGTTGAAATCAGCTGTTGTTGCATCATAATAACTGACTCTTTGATGTCATGGCTCCGTAACAAGAACACACACACACACACAGAGAGAGAGAGAGAGAGAGAGAGAGAGCTGTTCAGTGGACTCTCCGCTCAGCGGGGTTCCCCTCTCCCTCGGCTCTGATCCGACACACTCGGCAGAGCGTTGACAGCAACTCGCTGACGTCTGTATCTTTATCAGTGCAGTGTGTCCCTGTGCGTTTACAGAGGGCACGTTCTACAGCGCGGCCCCAGAACAATGAAAAAGGATTTGTAGACCATGGCTGTGTCTGAAATCGCCCCCTAACCCCTATATAGTGCACTATATAGTGAGCACGCCATTTTGTAGTGGTGTCCGAAACCTTAGGGATCATAGCATGTCCACTATATAGTGCACTCAATGTATCCCACAATTCACCGCGAAATATAGTGTACAGCCGATGGTCACTAACCGGACCAAGATATCCCATCATGCATTGCCAGAAATTCTCGGGGCTGCGCGGAAGTAAAAATGTCGAACGGACGGGAGGGAAACATACATAAATATTATAAAATATAACAAAATACGAAAATAAAAAGTACAGGAAAGTAATCAAAAGCCTCTAATTTAATAAAAATGCAGTGGTAAACAAACAAGTATTTTGTGAGATGACAATAATGTGGTACGTTTTAATTGTGCGACAGCGATGACGTAATTACCGGCGCTGAGAGTAGTGTCCGAAAGATTTTTCTGTTGAGCTCACTATATAGTGCACTACATTTATATCCCCTATGTAGGGAGTAGGGGTTAGGGGGCGATTTCGGACACAGCCCAAGTTTGGAATCCGTTCCCATATTTTCATTGACGCACTGATACTCGAGCACTTTGAGAGTTTGAGGGAACTGTGCATCTTAACTTCTGGGCTTTTCACTCACAGACTGCTGGATGAGTTGAGTGTTTTATTTAATTTATCTTAAACTGGTGGTTTCAGCTTATCTGCGCTCTGTCTGTTGTTTGAGGTTTGTCAGTTAATCCTTATCGACTGATTCCAAGCTGGGCTCATCATTGTTTGTATCCATTGTCTAAAATGAGCTGGTCTCTGTAACTGTGCCGTGTCTGCTGTTGTTTAGGTTGAATCATTTTGTGTTTAATTTACTTATCAAACTAAAAAAGTAGTTTGGCGTGGCGTTAAATCCATTTTAGACCTTAGACAGATTTTAGAGACATTTTGAGTCAGGCCTTTTCACTAATCTGCTTTTGTTCTGAGCTGTTTCTTGTCAGTTTCTATTGCTCTGCCATCCAGGTGCTGTGAATGTTACACGTCTCAAATGTATGTGACAGGAGTAACAAAAATGATGCAAATGGGGTTCACTACTCTGCGCTCTTCCCGACGGTATCCTGAAAAGCAGATTCACAGAATCAGTGAATGAGAGAGCGAACCGCCATCTTCTTCTCCAAATCTCTGTCTCTTTATTACCAAAAATCATGGTATAAAACAATAAACATTCCCTAATGTAATCATGTTTCAGTTTCAATGTACATTTGTTATTTGTAAATACATTTATGCAGTTGTTACTACTTTCCACTCATCAACGGGCAATACCTTCCCCATACACACAGACCTAATCACGCCATTACAAAAATACACTTGTACAGATATTCATTCTCTTTTTAACTAAAGAAATCAATCATCATTTTGATGTAATGTAATCATAAACCCTCTTTGGCGTTCAATTAATATTTAAATGACTCTAGAGTCACAAACATGAAACACAATACATATAGGGGAAAAGTCATACCAGATATTTAACTACTCCTTTGTAACTTTGAGTTCTTAACAGCAAACATCTCTTTCCTTTAATCTTATCGATTATTTGAAACATATCAGGATACCTTAAGAATCAACAACAAATCATGTCAGGGAGAGAGGACACCAGCGCACAAAACCACCTTCACACAGTACCGGTACACTCCCTAATCGGCCGTCAGCGGCATTAGTTTACATACACACGCGTCACGGTTACAAACACAGCAGTCAGCGCCCTTTGTTTACATGCACATGCGCTTCACGGTTAGCTCTCCAACTCGGCTGTGTACATACAAATTCAACAACCGACTCATCACAGCTACAATAAGCTACTGCACACTCCAGGAGGAAGCGGTTATAGTACGTTCTACAGAGTACCAACCTGAAAAGCAGATTCACAGAATCAGTGAATGAGAGAGCGAACCGCCATCTTCTTCTCCAAATCTCTGTCTGAGGGAAGAGGGAGGAGCCTCTCATCTTACAGCGCGAGACAACGATACCCGCACTTTTTAGTTCCGCGTTCTTTTTATTCCTCCGACTTTCACAATAAAATATTTTATCCATAACATTGAGCTGGTTATTATTCAACCTTAACGATGTGTCACACGAAGCTCACTGATTGTAGGGGTGTGGCCAGCACCCAGGTGAGCATTCTTTTGAAGCAGCAGCTTCAGCGGCAATTTCAGTCTCATCAGACGAAGAAGTACTCAGATGTACGAAGACAAAAACGTGGAGTCTATATGAGGAGTCTTTCTGAGGAGTCCTTCGTGGGAGTACGAGTGGGATATGACAACGACATTGGACTAAGTATTCCTTGATTCTTCTTGCCTTTTCTCCCACAACATGTGTATACTTTCCATCCGATCTGCCACTGCCAGGTAGCTTGCCACTCCTTCACTGTGAGGGGCGGGCGGCCACTGCCAAACTAAATCACATCTGTTCTCTGTCCTGGCTCCTCAATGGTGGAACGAGCTTCCCATAGACATCAGCACAGCAGAATCTCTCCAATGCTTTTGTCGCACACTGAAAACTCACCTATTCAGACTGACTGCACCTCACTCCCTGAACATAAGTTAAAAACGACAAGCACTTGAAGTGATTTTTGCTGCTTTCTGTACTCGATTACTTCTTGCACGTTTGGGTACATCTCAACGTTGAATGCACTTGCTGGAAGTCGCTTTGGATGAAAGCGTCTACTAAATTAACATAATGTTAAAAAATGTAATGGAACAGTGCTGTATGTGTTAACCAGTGGGAGGAGATGGGTATTGTTGGTGTACATACAGTATTGTAATGGACTGTGGACAGACAGGTGATGTTGACGTCAGAGCTCAAAATACTTTCACTTCTGCCAAAGTGAAACTCAGACAGTCGCTGCCACTGAGGCGAAACCTACAACAGAACACAGCAGAGGCGAGGACGATCTACAGCTGCCGTGAGTGTAGGCGGACTGTAGGAGCCATATTGGCTGAGTTGATAGGTTTCCTATGAAGATGACAGTGTTCCTGTGATGTGGCTTTAATAACGCTTTGATGGGTGACACTTTCCTTTTGGAGTCTTGACGACCTCATAAACTTCACAGCCACATGGATGTATAAAATAAAGGGAACAGGAGTCAATGAAACACAGTGGATGCCATCTGCCTTAAAACGCCACAGAAGAAGAAGAAGAAGAAGACCAAGTGAAACATTCTGACAGTCACAATCAGGAAGTGAGATGGCACTGCAAAATATCCAGCTGAACCAAGCAACATACCGCTGTCCGATCTGTGTGGATCTACTGAAGGATCCAGTGACGATTCCATGTGGACACAGCTACTGTATGAGCTGTATTACAACCCTCTGGGACACAGAGGAGAGGAGGAGGAGCTGCCCTGAGTGTAGGCGGACCTTCTCACCGACGCCTGTCCTGGGGAAAAACATCATGTTAGCAGGTTTAGTGGAGGAGCTGAAGAAGACTGGAGTCCAAGCTTCTCCTGTTGATCAGCGCTGTGCTGGACCTGAAGATGTGGCCTGTGACGTCTGCACTCGGAGCAAACTGAAGGCTCTCAAGTCCTGTTTGGTTTGTTTGGCCTCTTACTGTGAGGAACATCTCCAGCCTCATTATAAATCACCTCCATTTAAAAAGCACAAGCTGATGGCCCCCACCAAGAAGCTCCAGGAGAATATCTGCCCTCATCATGATGAGGTGATGAAGATGTTCTGCCGCACTGATCAGCAGTGTATCTGTTATCTCTGCTCTCTGGATCAACATAAAGACCATAACATAGTTACAGCTGCAGCAGAAAGGACTGAGAGGCAGAGAGAGCTGGAGCTGAGTCAAGAAGAAATCCAGCAGAGAATCAAGGACAAAGAGAAAGATGTGAAGATGCTTCAACAGCAGGTGGAGGCCGTTAACTGCTCTGCTGATAAAGCAGTGGAGGAGAACGAGAAGATCTTCACTGTGCTGATGAGTCTCATCCAGAAAAGATCTGATGTGACGCAACAGATCAGATCCCAACAGGAAACTGAAGTGAGGCGGGTCAAAGAGCTTCAGGAGAAACTGAAGCAGGAGATCACTGAGCTGAAGAGCAGAGACACTGAACTGCAGCAGCTCTCACAAACAGAGGATCACAACCAGTTTCTGGACAAGTTCTCCTCACTGCCACCACTCAGTCAGTCTACACACCCATCCAGCACCAACGTCCTGCCTCTGAAGGACTTTAAGGCCCTGACAGCAGCTGTGTCAGAGGTCAGAGGTCAACTACAGGACATTCTGAGGAACATGTGGAGAAACATCTCACTGATAGCGACTGAGTTGGATGATTCACCTTCTCAAACAGAGCCGAGGACCAGAGCTGAGCTCTTACAATATTCCAAGGAATTCACACTGGATCCAAACACAGCAAACACACAACTGTTATTGTTTGAGGGAAACAGAAAAGTAACACTCACGAGAGAACAACGTCAGCCTTATCCTCATCACCCAGACAGATTCGCTGACAGCGAGCAGGTGTTGAGTACAGAGGCTCTGACTGGACGTTGTTACTGGGAGGTGGAGCAGACAGGAACAGATGTTGGTGTAGCAGTCGCATACAAGAACATCAGGACAATTGGGGACTCAGATGAATGTGAATTTGGATACAATGGCGAATCATGGTGTTTATACTGTTTGCCATCCAGTTATTACTTTTATCACAACAGTGATGAAACTGCACTCTCTGGTCCTGTGTCGTCCAGAGTGGGAGTGTACCTGGATCATACAGCAGGTATTCTGTGCTTCTACAGCATCTCTGACACCTTGACTCTCCTCCACAGAGTCAGTCGCATACAAGAACATCAGGACAATTGGGGACTCAGATGAATGTGAATTTGGATACAATGGCGAATCATGGTGTTTATACTGTTTGCCATCCAGTTATTACTTTTATCACAACAGTGATGAAACTGCACTCTCAGGTCCTGTGTCGTCCAGAGTGGGAGTGTACCTGGATCATACAGCAGGTATTCTGTGCTTCTACAGAATCTCTGACACCTTGACTCTCCTCCACAGAGTCCAGACCACATTCACTCAGCCTCTCTATGCTGGACTCTCAGGTTTTCATATTGGAGACACAGCTGAGATCTGTAAACTCAACTAGATTTGACTTATTTACGGAGCAGTGAGTTAAATTATCTTAAACTTCTGATGTTTCCTGCTCAAAGCTCACTGCTGTGTTCACCACCTGTCAATCAAACCTTATGGGCGGGACTTTGATTCTCTCTAAATCAATGTACAAATATGATTATCGGATGTTGTGTCAAACTG
The DNA here is from genome assembly GCA_016785345.1 of Trinectes maculatus. Lineage (NCBI taxonomy): Eukaryota > Metazoa > Chordata > Actinopteri > Pleuronectiformes > Achiridae > Trinectes > Trinectes maculatus. Next base: position 9,598 of record JAFBJQ010001845.1, on the reverse strand, counting down.
TCATTATGATGATCATAATCAATTATCATGGTAACTATTTCTTTTTCATTCAACGTAAAGTGGGGCAGCACGGTGGTGCAGTGGTTAGCGCTCGTGCCTCACAGCAAGAAGGTCCCTGGTTCGGGGGATCTCTTTCTGTGTGCAGTTTGCATGTTCTCCCCGTGTCTGCTGGGTTCTCTCCGCTCAAAAACATGCACTATTGGGGTTAGGTTGATTGGCCACTCTAAATTGTCTATAGGTGTGAATGTGAGTGTTAATGGTGGTTTGTGTGTATAAGTATTCTATGTTGGCGCTGCGATAGGCTGGCGACCTGTCCAGGGTGTACCGTAGCTGCCTCTCGCCCGAATGAATGAATGTAAAGTACTGTAACGGACTGTGATGGGACATTGTTACTGTTGGGATTGTGTTATGTGTTTGGACAAATTAGAAGCGCAGAGTACTGCGGTTATGAGTTACGGGATGTCAGTGAAGGCAACATTGTCAGAAAAGGGTATCGTCAGTGAAGGCGGCTGCCTGTAATCTGTGGTGGGGGGGTGAGGCAGGCATCGGGGATTGGCAGAGGACCTGGGAGGGTGGGTTGTTGTTGTTCCGGGTTGTGAGAGTAGAGCGCGAGAAGTTCCTGATGTAGCACTGAAAGGTTGCACAATGAAAGACCAGCTAAAGACGACTCCACCTCTGGCCTTTCTGGTGTAGGTTACAACATGTAAGACTATCTCAAGTCAGTGAGAAACAAACACACAGTGAAACAGTGTCAGGTGATCACCCATTGTGGCTATAACATCTGTTGAAACAGGGAGCAAGGTCATCTCTGCTCTGACAGCACTCCTCCTGACTGGGCCCGACTTGACCTCTGAGACCTGATGGAGATGTGGACTGGATCCCTGATGTCTTTCCACAATCCTGGATAGGACTGCTGAAAAGACGGAATTCAGTTAGGAATGAAGTTGTCAGCTGGTGCAAATAAAAAACATATATATATGTCTTGTTTGTTCTTTGACTTTTTTTTGTTTGAATTACCATTTCCCATTTTATTTTTACATTACATTACCGTCATTTAGCAGATGCTTTTATCCAAAGCAACTTACAATAAGTGCATTCAACATTGAGATATACCCAAAAAGTGCAAGAAGTAAACAAGTACATAAATATTTATCGGAAAACAGGCGGAAATCACTTCAAGTGCTTGATGTCAAGTGCTGGTAGTGTCATGGTTTGTTTTTTCTGTGTTTGCTGATTGGTTTTGTTTTGGTTGCTTTGGTTTGTTCCCTCTCCTTCTGTTTCCTTTGTTTTAGTGCAAAGGAAACAAAACCATTGCAACCTTTGGGCCGGTCTACTCATTCACTTCCTCGTAAATAGACCGGCTCAACCAACACTACTCAAGATACTACTGTGAGATTATTCCGTTCCCATTGGTAGCATGCTTCGCTGCTCTCTACAGTTGGCTCTTTGATTCTTTCCAGTGACTTTTGTCACTTACCTTGAACCTTTTTTGTGCACAGTTTGATCGTGTGCCTTGTTGCTGTTCCCGGTAAGTTCTCTGCCATCGCTCTTGTCCTCGTGCTCTGCCTGAGGGTCCAGATCTACATCGAACTCTGTGTCAGCTGTTTCGCAGTGAGTTTTTGTTAATTCAACTACTGTCTCTGCTTTGGGAACCTGACAACTCTTGAACCTAACAGGTAAGATTTAATCAGGGAGTCAGGTGCAGTCTGAATAGGTGAGTTTTCAGTCTGCGACAGAAGCACTGGAGAGATTCTGCTGTCCTGATGTCTCTGGGAAGCTCGTTCCACCATTGAGGAGCTAGACATGATTTCGTCTGGCGGTGACCACCCGCCCCTCGCAGTGAAGAGTGGCAAGCTGTCTGGCAGTGGCAGATCGGAGTGTCTGGTCTGTGGTGTAAGATTTTCCGAATGTAGGAGGGGCCTGAACCATTTGCAGCATGGTAGGAGAGTACCAGTGCTTTGAATTTGATTCGAGCCACTACTGGAAGCCAGTGCATGGTGTGGAGGAGCGATGTAGTGTGGGAGAATTGGACCCAGAACCGATATATTTATAAATATTGTCACGACCCATATTATGGACAGCATGGAGCCACACTGGTCTTTAGTTAGTGTTTTATTTCGCAAAACCTGAACACAGGCTTCTCCAGGCCAGGCCAAAACAATAACCACACCGTTATTCTGAGCCATCTTAGCATTAGCTCCTCAAGCCGCCGGTGGTATGTAGGCCAAACACAGACAGAGACAGCAGGGCTGACAACAGCAGACGGTCGACCACACACACTGGCACCATCACGTCACTTCACCAATCTCGCGAGTACACCAAGAAATTATGCTGTAAAGCAATTTTGTAGTTTTTCTTGAGTGGTGACGTGGTTCCTACCCGAACCACAAAGTTACATAGTGTCAGTGTAGGCCATACAGGCGCTTTCAAGCGATGACAAAGGTGTAATTGAACCTCTTGTGAGTTGTTGTACCATCAGAATGAAGTAAAGTTTGAAGGTTGAAAAACGACATAGTGTTGCTTTGAGAAGCAGTGAGTTCAATGAGCTGTTTGAATCTTAAACTTCTGATGTCTCCATGTTTGTTGCTCAAAGATGACTGCTGTGGTCACCACCTGTCAATCAAACCTTATGATTCTTTCTAAATCAGTGTACAAATATGATTATCTGATGTATCATGATAATTATATCTTTTCCATTCAATGTAAAGGGGATAAAGAGAAAGAACATAAAAAATAAAGGGAAAGTAAGCTGCTAAAAACTGTGGAAAAAACTACAATGAGGAAAATACAGATGTTTAGGAAGGAAAGTGACTGAATAGTGTTTGTACACATGTACATACACAAAGCATAGTTGCAATCTGCTGTGTTTTTTCTTTGTTTTTCCACAATCCTGGGTAGGACTGCTGGAAAGAGGGAATTTAGGAATGTTAGTTAGGAATGAAGTTGTCAACTGGTACAAATAAACAAAACTATATATCCTGTTTGTTCTTTGATTTGTTTTTGAATTACCATTTCCCATTTTCTTTACCACAACAATGATAACAAATCCCCAACTGGTAACAACTTTTTTTTAATTACAGCAACATTTGTGTGTAGTTCGTTGTCACCTGAATAATTGTCTCATTGTCTATGATGCATTAGTGAAACTGTACCTACGACTTTCCTAATCCGCTAATGGACTAATAATCCCTGACCCCCCCTAAACTCCCAAGATGAATTTGGTTCGACCCTCTTCAGTGCTAACGAGCTGTAAACACAAAAACAAAGAGGAGAATCACTCAGACAGTACAATACACACTTAAAGTCACACACACACACACACACGCACACGCACACGCACACACACACAGTACATTTGTCTAGGGAAAACGTAACTCTTCAGGAGGCATTTACAGAGTTCACTGTCAGGCGGCGTCCACACTAGTTCACATCAGAGTATCGGAATTAAAACAATCCACTATCCATATACATCCACAAGCAAAGTATTCCTCCTCTACACAGAAACAGGGTCATACGTGACTGCTCATCCACAGGGGGCATGCGCGAGCTGGTATAAACAAGGAAGTGGACATGACCGAGATCACGCAATATATGATTTTGGACCAGACCTGCCCACCGGGCCGCTGGTTAGGAAACAAACTGGGCCACTGATCTACTGGTTTTATGGGCCAGACCAATATATAAATAAAACAAAGTGCCAAGACTGTCGGCCCAAATAGCATGTTGGCCCACCGGGAAAATGCCCGGTATGCCTGATGGCCAGTCCGTCCCTAATGACGCGGTCCAATCAGGAGTCGGCAACTTAAGCTTCTAAGTCAGCATATTCCAAAAGGTTTTCCATTTTCAACCGTCCACACACAAATGCAACGCAATCACTATCAAATGATTCCGAGGGAGCTGGCGTCACCAAATCGTTCCCACCTTGGGAACGCGGCAGATTAGTGTGGATGAACAGTGCACCCGCAACAGAATAGTTTCTAGTGTGGACGCCGCCTCAGTGTACACAAGTTACATTTGCTAATGACAGATTGTGATTGTCGTTGTGCTCTCACACAATTTGCTGCTTTGGAGAAATGTTTTCATGAGAAGTGTTTTTTATTCCAAAGTGGGTTTTCCCTCCCACTCTCCCTCTCCACTTGCCATGTCAAATCCATTTACACACACAGTTTACTGTTTATCATGAATATTATTATTTGTTTATTAATAACAAATGTTGTCTCTTATCCATTCGCTCCAATGTGTTTAACTTATTTTCCTGAAATGCTAATGTGTGTGTCAGTTCTCTCCTCACGTTTATCTTTTCTCCTTCTATTGGTTATTTCTTTCCTTCTCTCTGCCCTTTCCACCTTTCATGCCTCTCCCCTCCTTTAACCCCTTTAACTCCTCCCTCGCTGTCATTGAAATCGACCTCACGTACGAGACCCAAACCAGCAAATTCATTAGCAATGTTCCGGGAGACGATGTGGTTTGTTCCTGACATGAACATGGAGGTCTGCGACTGCCGTGGTTTTGTCAGGCGGTGAAGTGGATTTCTTTGACTGGGTGGTCGTGGACTGAGTTTTCAGTCGGTAATGTGTTTTCTTTCAAGAAGATTTTTC
>JAFBJQ010001844.1:380157-471502 GCA_016785345.1 Trinectes maculatus | reverse complement strand
AAAAACGTAAGGGGTTAGTATGTCGAAAATGTCCAAAAATGGCCAAAAAATAAAAAGTGGAAATAACGCACCAGAATGGCAGGAAATAGCGTGAAATCACCCCCCAGAATGATATTTTGTTGATTAGTGGCCAGAAAACCTCATTTTCTCATAGGTCAAAAATTGAAAAAAAAAAGTAAGGGGTTAGTATGTCGAAAATGTCCAAAAATGGCGAAAAACAAAAAGTGGAAATAACGCACCAGAATGGCAGGAAATAGCGTGAAATCACCCGCCAGAATGATATTTTGTTGATTAGTGGCCAGAAAACCTCATTTTCTCATAGGTCGAAAATCGAAAAAAAACGTAAGGGTTGAAAATGTCCAAAGATGGCGAAAAACGGAAAGTGGAAATAACGCGCCAGAATGGCAGGAAATAGCGTGAAATCACCCCCCAGAATGATATTTTGTTGATTAGTGGCTAGAAAACCTCATTTTCTCATAGGTCGAAAATCGAAAAAAAAAACGTAAGAGGTTAGTATATCGAAAATGTCCAAAAATGGGGAAAAACAAAAAGTGGAAATAACGCACCAGAATGGTAGGAAATAGCGATAAATCACCCCCCAGAATGATATTTTGTTGATTAGTGGCCAGAAAACCTCATTTTCTCATAGGTTGAAAAACGAAAAAAAACGTAAGGGGTTAGTATGTCGAAAATGTCCAAAAACGACGAAAAACGAAAAGTGGAAATAACGCGCCAGAATGGTAGGAAATAGCCTGAAATCACCCCCCAGAATGATATTTTGTGGATTAGACGCCAGAAAACCTCATTTTCTCATAGGTCAAAAATCGCACAAACACGTAAGGGGTTGTTAGTATGTCGAAAATGCCCCAAAATGGCAAACTCTGCAACATACTGTACTTTTTGACACGTTATGGACGTGTTTTGACGTTTTTGAGAAAAGTCAAACTTTTGTCTGAAACGTGCATACATAGTATACTATGACGCATATTGGATGAATTTTGGACGTTTAGGTGAAAACTGAAAATTTTGTTCACAGCTCAATGCTGTGAAGATTTTGGTGCATTTTTGATGTGTTATAACGTTGACTGACATTTTGGATGCATTTTTGATGTTTTCATGAAGAATTTAAATTTTCTTGAAGACTCGACAACATACATACTACAATTACTATACTACATTTTGGGTGTGTTTTGGGTGAGTTTTCGTGAAAAGTGAAACTTTTGTCTAAAATTCGATGAGATACTATACTCTGACGTTTTTGTGACATTTTTGACATGTCTGACAAAATATCCAATTTTTACTGTCCATATATCAAAACCACACTGATGTTGACTGATGGATACAGATACACACCCACAAAAAGGAAGGCAGCTTAAAGTGAGAGAATTCAATCCTCTTGAGCTCATCATTTCAGTTCATTTGGCAGAGATCTGATGCATTTTCAGCTACATTTTATGCAGACTGAGCATTCACACTGCTGTTTCCCCAGGATATGCACTTTTTCGGTCTTTCTTACTTTTTGCACAATACTTTGAGCTAGCTCTTCAATTAGCTCTCCTCTGTGCTCCCGCAGATAGTGCGCCTCACTCTGCGTCTCCTGGTAAATTAACAAATAAGAAGGCTATTCAGCATCACACATCACAATAAGCTAATGACCTCTCTAAACCAAATATACATATTTGCTGTAGAAATGTCATTAACGGTCATATTATAGTAAGATGTGAATATTGCACATCATAGCATGGTAAGACATCAGAAATATCTAAATAATGTAAAACCTTCTCAAAAAGTAAAAAAATGTGTCAAAAATGTAACAAAATTTACAAAAACGTACTGCTGTGAGACATCCAAAATATGTCAAATAAAATAGTCATCAAATAGTAAGACGTGACAAATGTCACAAAAAGTAAGACATAAAAAATGCAATTAAAATGTCATATTAGAAGGCAAATAAAACATTTACAGTAATGTAAAAGTAAATGAGCATAAATGTTTATTTACAATATCAGGCATTATTAACACATTAGGACATGAGCAACATTAATAACCTGATTGACAGTGTCGAACGCTGCCTTGGCAATGGCTTCGTCTACAGCCTCCTCTGCCACCCGCAAGGCCACAGTGAGTGTCTCAGACATGCTGTGCTCTGAACACAAGGAAACACAATACACACTTCTTGGGTCATTAATTTAATTATCTTTGATGCAAAACATGATGCAACAATAATAAACAAATCGGCCTGTAATTGGTTTAAAACCAGGCAAATTTAGGGAACACAGAAAGCACATTTACATTTAATCACGTGTACAGAAAACATTAAGGGGGAAAAATGGCTGCACCTTCACTTTGTCTGTAGAAGGTTGAGTCGCTCTCGCAGACGCTGCCTTCATTGTAGACACTCTCCTCACAGGCACTGCCTTCTGTACAGAGAGACAGACAGAGAGAGAGAGACAGAATCTGTACATTCTCATGGGACATACGTGTTATCGTGAAACTGGGTCTGAGTCACAATTGAAATCAAATGGGAGATTAGGCAAAATAAATAAGTGAATGAATGGAAAAATAGACCACTTGTTTACTTTGGTCAGCATTGCTGATAACAAAGTAACAATTTATGTTAATAAATTAAGAAAAATCAGTCAATCGTTTAATAGCTAATAGTTTTCACCTCCAAATCTCTTTCTTTTCATGTCAGAAAATATTCATGCAACAACGCGGCCATTAGTGGTTATACAAGTGCATTAGTGTGACCTCGTGTGTGGTATTACCAGGCAGCCTGATCTGTACTGCAGGCAGTGGATCAGGAGTACAGTAGGGGACACAGGGTCACATCCATCTGTTTTAAGGTCAAAGCGGGGACCTAAACCAAGCTATAAACTGTAGATTACTAGAAAAAAAAAACTACAAAGTACTCTGCTCTTACTCGTTGAGCTTAAATACTATGTGCGCTTGTGGTTTTTCTGATGTGAGACATCCTGATTTTATTCCTGCAAACCCCTGTTTACATCTGGATGTTAACATCTTTAAAAAGAATGTCAGGCTTTTTGGATTTAAGGGCATCTGTTTCACTGCTACACAAACCTCACACAAAACGCTGCTTACACCCCACAGACTGTGGCTCCCAAATTTCACACACTTTTTCTATAAAGTTGTGTTTGCATGAGTCAGGCTACATGGACTGGATTTGGCAGCTGATTATACACAGCTGAAGCAGTGCAGGTCGGCAGATTCCAGCCCATATTCCCAACTGTTCCCCGCTGCTTTAACGAACCGGGCTCACCTTTCATTTTAATTGAGAATTTAGATAAAATCATTGAAAACAGAACAGAGCAGTTTTACCTGTCAGCTCACAGAGAGCGCTGTGCTCCGCCAAGTGCTTCCTGTACAGAGTCTTCAGCACTTTGGCACTGCCATATCGCTTGAAGCGCATCTTCACGTTAGTGTAGAACCACTCCACTGTCTGTGTCTTCAACAGCCTGAGAGAGACACAGCCAGCAAACACGACAACACTGTAATCTTCATTCATCTTTGATTAGAAACCTTTGACAACAATACACTCAATTTTTGATTAAGGAACATTTTTAGATTTTTGATGAATACAATACACACACACACACACACAATATTGAAAGATGCTTTTAAACCTGTCCCTGATAAAGGTCTCACCTGCTCTTCTGGCAGGCGCAGCAGAGCCAGGCTTTGTCCCGCTTGTTGTAGACCCGGCAGGCCTTGCAGATGTTGTAGCGGCAGTCCCCGCACTGGCGTTTGGGGTTGAGCAGAAAGGTGAAGGGCGAACAGCAGCGGATGCAGCAGCGCTGGTTGAAGTAACTCTGCCGTGACAGCAGGAGGCAGCGACTGCCCTCCTCATCCAGGTCCTGCTTCAGTTCACTGTGGGGAGCAGAGGGAGCGAAGGAGGGAGGAGGATAGCGGGAATATTGAAATTGAAGAAAAAGACTTGTGTGTAAGTCCTTTCTTCAAAAACCAAAAAAAAACATAAAGACATAAAAACATAAAGCACATCATGGCTAAATGACCTGACAGATCCGTCTTATGCACATCTCTCACTCAGGTCCACACACAACAGAGAGTTTAAATTGACCAAAAGCAAAGTAGCCTGGATCACTGTTTGTACATGTTGACGTTTCCAGGAAGTTAGTCTGAGTACACCAGGAAAGGGCTGTCTCTTCCTGCCAAATATAAAAATACCTCAAAAGCAAACTGAGACGCACACAGATACCAGTCACAGAAAATGCAACAATCAGAATGGCGTAAAAAAGTTTCCAAGCTTGTTCCAATGTGATTATTGTGCTTTTATTTATCTCTCGCCACACAGACTATATGAGTCCTAAAGAAACAAAGTAAAGCCGTGGCTGTTTAATCAGTGGATGATTACAATGAGCATGTCGTAATGTGAAAAGGCAAATCAACGTGATGAACTGTTTTCTGTAAAAAAAAATAAAATTAATTAAATCAAAATAAAATAATAAATAATAAATGCCCGCCTCCATATACTGTATACTGGTTTCCATTGTGTGCGAGCTCACCTGAGACGCTTCTCCTCCTTCTTCCGTAACGTCATGTCCCTCTGCACCACCTGCAGCACATGCTCCGCCTCATTATCTGTTAGTCCTGACAGATCCAACTTCCGACCCATCGCTGGCAAACGTCTGGGACCAACCAGTCAGCTCACTGTTATCATCTATGAGCGAGAAAATAATTGTCCGATTTCTCCCTCAGATATCAACATTTGTTTCCATGACTAAGTACATTTACTTAAGAACTTCTGTGGTATTTATACCACACAATGGTATTTCCATTCTGTACTACATACTAGTTTACTCTGGTACATTTATCTGGTATAACAAACGTTACTCAGATTAGAAGCAATACTGGCATGTAATATTTCTATGGGGCATTTTCACAGAGTTGTGTTGGTACTTAAGCAAAACATGAAAACAGCTGAATCTCACTGACGTGATCTAAGCCACTTATACAAGTAAATCAGATGGATTAACACCAAGCAGGATTTGGGATTTCTGCATTAGCATTCCTGAGGAGGACCTTTCACAGATTCCTCACTTCTTTTTTTTTTTAATGACTAAAGAAAAGATGAGAGCAAACCAGAGGGACAAAGCAGGAGCCAGCATCATGATCTGTGTTTGTTGCACTTTTCATGCCTCAGATCCCTTACAGCACTTTGATTAAAGTCAAACAAAACTAAACCAACAACAAAAAAAAAGCAGAAATAAAGACAAATTATAAGCAATTATCATTAGAATGTAATTGTTGCCCAGGCAGGAAACAACTGTCAATACTTGGTTTGGTTTAATTTTTTTTTCTTCTATTTAATTCTACATTTTGCTCTGAAAGAGTAATATGAAATAAGGATGAGAGGAACTTACTGATCTCTGCGTCCGTTAACCAAAAACACAAAACACTAAAAAAAATATCCGTTAACTCCTCCTGGGAATTATGTGACCACAGCCAAAATTTAAAAAAAAATGTAAAAATCCACGGACATCCAAAATGTTCCAGATGCAGTTTGTGGTGTTTTTCCGTGGTCCGTGATTAGTGTCGGTTTGTGATCCTTTCTGAGGGAGACTCTGGATGAAGCCTTTCCCCTGTTTACTTCCGCTGTTCCTGTTTGTCCAGCGCGAACAGGCACCAGAGGGCGACACGCACGTGACATTTCATACATTTCATGTTTATCGTCATGTAAAATCTGACTGTAAACGACTGATGTTGGGGGGGAGGGGGGGCATTCACAGTCATATTTCTCTGAAGCTGGACCAGACCAAAGGGACACCGCATGGAAACAGACAGACAGACAGTCAGACAGACAGGCAGACAGACAGACAAATAAATAAATAAGTGGAGCAAAATGGGAAAAAAGAAAAAAAATCTTTCACAAATACCAAAGTACCTAAGGCTCAATTTCACTAACCTCTTTACTAGAGTAAAAGTACGCAGTTAATTTGGATTATTGCATTACTAAGTGTTTCCATTCCCCATCTCATAATTTCTTGTTGGGGAAAATAAAAACGCGTTTGTGCCGCCTCACTCCCCGCCCACCGTCGCTGCGAGGGCGTGAAATCAAACCGACCCTTGCTTACGCAGAAATCGGTGCAAATTTAGAAGACACAGTGGAAGCCTCTGTGGGATCAGACGGGACAGTCTTCAATGAAACACAGTGAGTATCCATCAAACAGAAAGATTCATTTACCACAGTGTGTTTATGACCTCTGATTATTACATTTGACTGCTCACACTTCACTGTTATTTAACATAAACACGTGCTATGAGTGGCACTGAATGACATTCATGTACATTCCATCTGCATTGTTTGTCTTACTGTTTGATAGGTCGTTACTTTATAAGTATGATGTGCATACACACACACACACACACACACACACATACAGTATACACACACACACACACACACTATATGTTTGTAAATATCACTGGAGACATCTTCATATACACGTCGGTGATGTGTTTATGAAGATGTCACCAACCCTTCATCTTCACTTCAGCCGATTCGTCTAAGCAGAGGTGAAATCTCAGGAGGGGGGAGGGGGGGGGGATCTCCAGGCGAATGTGATACTTTATACAACCTGCACTTATGGAAACCATGAATCCTCCTCCGCCCTTTTTACAAGCGGCAGAATGAACCACTTTATTTATCCCATTTCTGTGTTCACCCTCTGGTGCCTGTTGAACAGCGCAGAAGAGACGAGGCCAGTTAATGACAGGGGATGTTGACTCTAATCTTATCACGGCACAATAATTACACAACAACCAGGCAACAATTTAAAAGATTGCAGCGTTTCCTTCGTCACATGCACTTCCCAAACCAGTGTGTCGCACGCACAGAGCCACTAATGTAATCAAAAACCTTTTGCCCCACAGCTTTGTCAGACTAACATGGAGGAGGACGACTACTACTACCACGAGAACATCAGCTTCAACTTCAGCTATGACGACTACCCCGCCATGTGCGAGAAGGCCGACGTCCGCTCCTTTTCTGCCCTCTTCCTCCCCATCATGTACACAGTGTGCCTGGTGGTTGGACTGGCGGGAAACGCCTTAGTCGTGACCGTGTACGCCTGCCACAAACGCCTGAAGACCATGATGGACGCCTTCCTGACGCACTTGGCGGTGGCCGACCTGCTCCTGCTCTTCACGCTGCCGTTCTGGGCGGCCGACGCCGCGAGGGGCTGGGAGCTGGGAGGCGTCGTCTGTAAGATCGTATCCGCCTGCTACACAGTCAACTTCACCTGCTGTATGCTGCTGCTGGCCTGCATCAGCCTCGACCGCCACTTGGCGTTGGCCAGGGCGCAAGGCAGAGACCATAGAGGTTGGCTGCAGAGGGCGTTCAGCAGAAGGCACTGTCTGAAGGTGTGTTTAGTTGTCTGGGCAACAGCTTTCCTGCTCGGTATTCCTGATTTAATCTTCTCAGAAGTGAGGTGGGCATCTAATAGAAGGATCTGTCTGGCTATCTACCATCCATCCACGGCCAGAGGAGGTAAAGCCGTCCTGGAGATAGTGGAGGTACTGCTGGGATTCCTGCTTCCTCTCACAGTGATGGTGATCTGTTACTGGAGCGTGGCCAGAGCGATGAAGGTCCTCCCCGTGGAGAGCAGAGCCAACAAGTGGAAGGCTCTGCGTGTTCTTCTCATCGTGGTGGGAGTGTTTGTGGTCACACAGCTGCCTTACAACGTCTTGAAGGTCTATCGGATGATGGACTCGGTCTACGCTTTAGTGACCCACTGTGGGACAAGCAAAGCGCTGGATAAGGCCGCTCAGGTGACGGAGAGCCTGGCCCTCACCCACTGCTGCCTCAACCCCATCCTCTACACCTTCGTGGGGTCGTCCTTCAGGGAGCACCTGATGAAAATGGCCAAGAGGTTTGGTGAGATGAGAAGAAAGACGAGGAGGAGACGGGTAAATCCCGCAGAGGACGAGGGGATGGAGATGTCATTCAACTCCGTCAGCGTGGAGCAGCCAACAAACTCATTCTCAATATGAGAAAACACTACAACTTCAAATTTACAGGAGACATCAAGATCTCCAGAATTCCTATGATTGATTAATCCTCAAGGTGACGTAACAATCCACGGTTTGCACAACGGCTATTTCACAAGCGTTAACTCCCACACAGTGCACATAGTACAAATAGAACGGTCCTTTAAACGTGATACTACTTGATAAAAGCGCACACTATGAACACGAAAACACAAATGAAAGAAAGAGGAGGAAACAATCTGAAATCTGCATATTTCACACCGTTTATCAACACACTATTTATCAGCATTCACAATGGTTTAGATCGACTGACTACAGACAAATACACAAACGCCTCACAGGTTCTCCTCTGAGCCGACAGCCTACTCCTCATTCTCCTTATCATCTTTGATCGTTACATGTGTTGCCTTTAACTTGGGAAGAAAACATTCTTGAAATCTGTTTGCGTACTCAAACTGAGAGAAAGGATTGCTCACATCCAAAGATTGATAAAACACCTATTTATATTAACAGTCCAGTGTTTTCTTTTGCAGTCCAGTGACAACATGCTCCTGCTCAACTGCAGTTTTCTTCATAGAAATATGCCTGCTGTGGTTTGTCAGGTTATTAAGCAGACACAGAGCTACTATTGAATGTTAATCAAAAAAAAAAGATTATGCAATATTGTTTTCCATGTTGTTTCCTTTGTGCAGCCCAGCTGGTAAAGATAAAGTGGTGCTGTTTCAAGTTAAGCTCTGGCATGAGGGATATTTCATGTGGACACCATATGACAGCACTTTTCCATCATTTACTGGAGCAGAACTATTTATTCCACCAAAACAAGGAAGCATGGTTTCCCTAGGTCTTGCATTACTAAACGGGTGGAAATGATTAATTTCTCACTCTTCAATTTCAAGCAAAACTATGACTCTTACTTGTCAAGTCAAAATTAAATATATTTATTGATAATGTGCAAAAGATGTGCCAAAAAAACAAACATGGCTTCCTGTAGTACAGAAACAATCAATATACAATATGCCACTTCAGGCTTAATATTTATTATTTCTGACAAGAAATATGGATAATTTTTCTAAATTACAATTAAGGCAGTCAACCAGCTTCAACTAACTACGAAACTAGAATCAAGAATTTTCATCAATTAAGTAAAAAAAAACCTGTTCAAATAAAAAAATGTAAAATAATAAATTGATTATTTTAATACAAAACATTAGAGGCCTGAATTGGCAGTGTCTCAGTAGAAAAGAAAAAGTTTGTGATTTTTTTTCCTCTTTACAACAACGTTACAAAACATTCACCCATTAAACACAATAGGCAATAACATGAAATCCGTTTTTACACAGTATGTTTTCTATGCAAACAACTTACTTACCCCAAACTTGATCGTCAACCCTGTATCAAACATTAGAATAAAAATCCAATACTGAACGTGTTACTGTAACATTCACACAAAAGGAAAACACTGTCACAGTCAAATATGTTGATAAACTATAATAAATTCAACAGCCATTTTCAAGTCACGCATTTTTCCAGTAGGATATGGAAAAATCCAAATTTACATGAAAAAGTAGTAGAACACTTTTAAGAATGTGTCCTGGCTTTCTTCCAGTAAGGCACCATTTCTACGGAATGTTGTAACTAACCATCCGGTAAACCATTAAAGCCCCAGCGCAGACATCCAGTAAATATCTCAAGATAAATAATTAGGCCACTTTGTTTTACAGTCGCTCAGGGCAAACTGCCAGCATAGCAAAGCAGTATGTTACATGGTGGTGAAGTCTTGTGTGTGCAGGAAGTTTACAAATAATGTTATGTAAAATAATCTTCTGTGCAATTATAACAAAAATGGGAAAAGCTGTGTTTCAAGCGTCTCTGCAGATGGTATAAGTGCAAAGAAAAGCTCAGCAGCGGGAATCAGTAATTGAGAATCTGAACATCAAACAGGTCACACACTCCCTCGTTGTCGTCCAGGTTGAAGCTGTAATCTGTGTGAGAAATTTCTTTTGTCATTTTCTATTTTTGTCCAGACTGAAATATCTCAATATCGATGGTGCAGATGGTGACATCATATCAGGTATACAGAGGAGCCGCATGACTTTGATCCCTGACCTTTTCTCAGTCAATATTTTTACATAACTTACTTTAACAACATAACGTACATTTAAACACATTAATTACCATACTATTCTGAACAGACATTCTATTGTCTCTGCTTAAATACTTGCAAAGCTAATGATGTACCATCCAGTATGCTGTCATTGAGAGGATGACAGCATACTGATTTAGTTTAGCTGTAGAGCTGAAGAGCTAAAGTAGGTTAACATCACCTGGATATCTTGCTTTTGCTGACCTCTAGTATTATATCTTTACACGTGTGTGCAGTGAGACGTCACTGCTGAGTCTGCTAATAAATACATTAAAACAGCTTTAAATTCATGAAAGTTGTAATATTTTTACCATCAGCAGATAGTAGCTCATCGATGAGATCAACAGCTTCTAAAAGAGAAATTAAAAAAACACGTTTCTCTTTATACAGAAGTAGAGACTTTATTTTGCCTAATCTAAAAGCGAGAAATCAAAACACTGCATTAAAGTAACTTTAGATCTTAAAGCCATTTAAATAGCAGAACTGAAACAAGTTTAAAGGAAACATTAAAACTCCAACAAACATCCCCAACCCTGGCTGCTGCAATCAGTCACAAAATAAAAAAAACTGTTTTCATCCCCATTTCCCTTATCTCCTTACCCTCTCTGTCATCCTTCATCTGGTCTCCAGCAGCGCTGAGCTTCAATAGGCTGCTCACATCCAGAACAGACTGGAATTCTGGGCCTGCCAGGTCCATCTGCTGATGATCCAACACTGCCGCTGGCTGACACTCTGCAAGTGGGAGGATGCCATCAGCAAACAAATCCATGCAAACAGAATATTTAGTAATAGCCCTTTAACAGATAAATATAGGACCACACGAACTGGACATGTTACCATGCCAGAAACAGAGAAGCATTTGAGTCACTTCAGTGTTCATAAAATCATATTAGGAAATAATCACATTTACTTTCTTTCCAAGAATCAGATGTGATGAGACTGATATAATTAAACTAACCAACTACAGATTCGTGTGGTTGGTTAGCTGAGCATAAAAACTCACTGTGCCCAGCTGAGAAAGTCTCACACGTAACCACTTACATGGATCCTCAGGCTCACTCATCAGCATCTCTACAATATGATAATTGCCTGGCCAACCAGATTTAGTAATCACGCACTATATGTCTGGTTTGGTGCGGTTTCAAACATTGTGTTACTGAACAGACATGATCCCAAAGTAAAGGTTTCGGTTTCACGATGACTAAAGGAGACTTGTGTGGTTATGTTGTTCAGTCTTATCTATGCATGCATGAATCATGCCGCACTGACTTAAGTCTGTGGCATGAGTCACAGTGAGAGGGTAAGAGTTTGTCATGGGGTTGAAGACATTATTTCAGCTGAATCAGGTCAGGAGTTACCCCAAGATGACAGCACGTTCGGGTCATCATAGGATAAGAATAGCATTGTTGTATTTGCTGTTGTTTATTTTATATAACTTTTTATAATTTTAAGAAACAGCTACCTTTTATTTTTACAATTTAAATGTTATTGTTTTGTATTTTTTTTTACAATTTCATAAAATAAGTTTGTGCAAAAATTTAAAGATCTGCATCTGATTTCCTCTTATATTTATTAACGACAGATTAAGAGCGTTAAGAGAAACTGTATATTGATCTTTTGACTAGCATCATAAAAGCACTGAAATATTTGAGTGCAAAAGTCCTTTCGCTTACCCATGTGATCGTCTGGAGGGGTGGGCAATGGCGTCAGTACATCATGTTCTGGCAGCGCCATCTGGTGGTCAGAGCTCAGGGAGTCCTGGCTGCAATAGGAGGACGTGGTGGTGCTGGAGTTCACAGACATGAAATGGGGGAACCTCTGCAGGCTTGCAGGCGTACTTGGTGGAGTTGCCATTGGGCAGATGTCATCAGTGGGCGGCACAGGAAAGACCACAGGCAGGGTGCAGTCTGAACCCCTGTTGATTAGTATAACATGTATAGGGGCCGAGTCGCTGCGTAGGTTCATCTGGTACTTCTTTTGACCACTCTGGCCCTGTGGAGCAGCAACATGTTGACAATGTCATAATGTCTTGATCATTAAAGCAACTGTAATCAGTATGTTCATACAATAAGGAGTATTGTTATACACAGTGCCCAACTTTTCTGTGAAACAGGTTCCTTTTAGTGACAAACCCACCGAGATTTATCACAATTTAGCAGTTTCCCTTGGCTCTGCCAATATTGTTTACTGTACGCGAGCAAGCTAAATCTTTACACAACACAAAAAACTGCCGTGTCCATATCAAGGAACATAGTTTTTAAGTGACCAACCATATCAGGCACTGGGACTTCCAGCTGAGTCCCGGCAGGAGCCACAACAGCAAGAAGAGTGTCTCCACTAAAGGCATTGCAGATGTCTACATGTGTCACAAATTTGTAAGTGGAGAAGAGTTGAGGAAATAGGGACTGCTTTACTAATGGGAGGGAAAAGGCGGCAATAAAACTGGAAAAACAGGACCGTGGGCATTGTGCACAGCAGGATTAACGTGGCTGTGATTTAACAATCTGACAATAGCAATTATACCAGTAATCCTAGCTTTATAGCATTTTCTCTACTCAATAAGCAAACAATGTTAAAAGGATTAAGAAGGGATTTTATTTCACCCTGAAATCAAAGTATCTAAAAGAATCAAAAAGTACACCACGTAAAAATTTTATAATAAAGTAGCTTATGTTGCAATTAGGAACTGCTTTTTGGAACTGGCCTAAACCTGAAACGTTAGCACGGATTTTAGTAAACAATTTGTGCACCATTAGTGAGAGCAAAAGGATATGTGCTGGTGATAGGATCGTGGTTCAGTTGTTTGATGTTCTCCTCCAGCCAGGCCTTCTGGTTGTCCAGCTCTTTCTCTTTGGCTTCAAGTTCAGAGATCTGTGCCTTCAGAACCTTTACCTGCTCCAGCGTCTCTTGAGTTTGGCTGCCTGTGTTCTCACCCCTGGATACAGGGAAGATAAAGATGAGCTATTAATAACGGTCAAATGCTGTGACTCAGTGTGGCTGATAAAATGCATTACAGTCTGAATTCATTAGCTCTTGTGGCAAGATGCTGATAAGTGCTGTGCAATGTTTATATCACCATTCAGATGTTACAGGATACTAAGGGTGATGACAAATAAATTACTTCAACTGTATGAAAACAGCAAAGACGTGTTTTCAAACCTCCACTGGATAATATTCTTGTTTTTCTTCTCAATCAGCCCCACACCTTCCAGTACATTAGTGATGTCGTATATCCTCCTCTTCTGCTTCACTGCCAAGCTGTCTGCAGCCTGTTAATTCACACAGACAGTTTCATAAAGGGCCATTCTTAATGGGAATCCTTATTGACAAGGTACATAACAGGCATTGGTAAAGCATGACATTTATATCGGAAACACTGCATGAAATGGAAAGAAAGAGAGCAACAAAGCCAACACATGAACAATTTGGCAAATTAAGCTGCACAAGTAGCAAATCAGGGCCGCTGGTGGTAACGGACATTTATACAATAGAGGATGAAGGAGGAGGGAAACGGTTTAAGGAGCCGTACTGTGTAAACATTACCCAGCTTGGCGCGCGAGAAGAGAGGGAAAGCTACAAATCACTGAGAAGGGGGGGAAAAAAGCATTTGTAGAGGACACATCAGTTAGGTCTGGCTAAGACGCAGTCACCTGTCAGATAGTACAGGCAGCAGGGTGAGTGGTTTCACAGTCACAAAAACAAAAAGAGAAAGAATAATTTTAGAGACGACAAGAAGAAGACCTTTCTCAATTAACTGTTTAAAACGGAATAAAATGGTGTGAAGTTGAAATCTTCAAATGTCTTGTTTTGTCTACGAAGCTGTGCAAAAGCCAAAAATAAAAAGCAAAACTGGATAAGTCTAAAATTATTTTAGAATACAAAACAATTATTGGTTTATATTTTTTTAATTGTTGCTGGTCTAAGTGACATAAAGACTAAAAAGGGCATGTTACTACAAGACTCCAGACCTCAGAGGTCTAGGGTTAGCCATAAACATCCACTTAATTAAAAAAACAATAACTACGTTTTTCCAACTTATTTATTTATTCAGATTCTTTATCCATGTTAAATTAACAATGAAAGGGCCATGTAAACCCCCACGCAAGTCAGTGTGAATGCATTATCAGCAAAATTTAACTTCCACTTAAAAATACTTACACAAACAATTGTACTTCCTACAGTCAACACAATCTGAGTGACTGTTAGTGCAAGAGAACAGAACATTTCTGTAATCTTTCAGCTAACCACACAAAACAGAGGTTTGTTTTTGTGTGGAAAGACATGGAGATGAACGGCGTGTTAATTTGGAACACACTTCAGCTGCCATGTAAAGGGTAAACATGACAATACAGTACAATGCAATACATGGACGCCTGGTTAATGGCGGCTAGCTAGTCCACCTGTTACAACAAATCACTGCACCTGACCGGTGCCGCATGGGACTGACAGCCCTTTGTTCACTCCAGGTTCCACTTCAAAACAAAACAAAACAAAACAAAAGAGAAAACCTAATTAATATCCCCCCGTTTCACTGACCACTTTCAGGTCCAGGACGCCGTCTTTAGCTTTCTGTAGCAGGCTAACAAACTTCATTGTGAGGAGCCCCAAACTTTTCTCGTGTCGACTCGGTGTCGAGCGCGCGGTCTCCGCCGTCTCAAACTGCATCTTCTCGCGCTCTCTCTGGTCCAGCTTCTTCTTCTCTGAGTTCACCTACTAGTAACCAGCATTTCTTTCCATTCAGACGCCGTCTGTTTCCACAACGGGACGACGGCAGATACCTGTGGGGTTTTTAAATGAACGGACGTTACGTTAGCTTACAGTCGTCATGGCAACCCTTGTTCCGCTCTGTCCAGCCTCTCTGTCCGAAGCTACGCCCGCTTTGTCTTAAGCCCCGCCCCTTCCACCTTTAACCTTGCATACCCAATTAGATAGCCGTGACCAATAAATCCGAAACCCGGAAGTATGGAAGCAAAGAAAAACAAAAATATAAATGATAAAAATTAACAAAACTCCTGCAATTTAAATAAAAATGCTACACATTTAATTCACTCAAATTAATCTGAGTTAAATATGTTAGCTTAAATAAATAATATACAAATTAAATATATGACAGAAACAAAATTTAAATAACTTAAAATTAAATCCAAAACATGTTAGAATGTCTTCAAATTTTGCGGTGATCGATTTTGTTAGTTGTACTTAAACAAAAAACAAAAGTATTTTCAAGTGAATATTTATTAGATAAATCATGATATTAAAATACAACAACTTAATATTAAAAAATAAATTTAAAATGTAGTATATTTTAAATGTACAAAGAAAATCCAGTGTTTCCAATTTTCTTTTTCTTTTCCTTAGCTGCAAAAACATATATTTTATTCTTCAAAAGTCTTTTAACACACTCGTGAGTCGTTTCATTTTCTCTTCCATCATTCTCTTGTTATTTTCTGTCTCCTCCAGGAGCTGACGCATCTCCTCCTCCACATCAAACACCTGAGGAAGACACATTAACACAAAACTGTTCAATAAAGGAAATCCTTGCTCATTAAGTCATCAATATAGAGCATTTAATGACTATGAATGTTTTATCAGGTTTAAAAAAAGAGAATCAAAATGACTATAATATAAGGTGAGTTTAACAGAAACCACAGAGGCCTGGTTTACTAACGGTGCTGTCAAAACATATTGAAATTGAAGATTTTAATTGATCTCCCTCTTTCCTTACATTTTTTCATTTTCATTACATGATTTTTTCCTCAAATCAAGAACCTCTCAAGAATTTAACAGGGTTACATCTTTGTAAAAAGGTCAACTTTTCACAAGCACAATTTTTCACATCATGTCTAATAAATCATAAATTCAACAGCAAATTAAGAGACAGATGCTTTGTGCGTGGTGTTTGTGTAGTTTTCCTCCAGCATGGTCACCTATACCTTTTGTTTACACATTAGATGAAATATTATCTCATTAGTGAACTGTGTCAAATTCTACGACAATTTTGATTAGCATGTTGCACAATTGCTGCTGCTTTTTGTCCTAGTATGTATGAGCACACTGGTACAAAGCAACCTTCCAGGTTGGGGAAAAACCAGAAAGTTCTGTGAGTTTCTACATTTTACCCTCTGATTGGCTTGTTCGATCTGTTTCTGCTTTTCATTGGCCTGTCGTAGCAGCTCAGCCTGATTGGCAGCCTGGGCAGACTCCAGTTGCCGTCGAAAAGCATCGTCCACACAGCGTAACTTCTCCACAGCAGCTCTGCAGAACAGACAACCACAAATTAAACATTATATGAAAGAAACAATGTTGTATATTTCACAACTGGAATAGACATGCATTCAACAAATATTCTATTCAAACACAAGCAAATAAAAAAAACAAATATGTATGCAGCAGGTTAATAGCAATAATTTATTAGCTTGATAGCTTGATCGCTGCATACTTGTGAGCTTCCTTTGCTTTATCTCTTTCTTCAAGCAGCAGTAGCTCTTTGGAGTCAAAATTCTCCTTCATGCGCTTCACTTGGCTCTCTAATCGAGTGAGCAGGTCTGCCTTCTCCTGCCACTTTAGAGCTGAATCACTAGAAGAACAGAACACAATACTTAGCAACAATGATGTTTACTCATCAAAAGCAGCAATACTTGGCCATAATAGGAGTTTGGTTCAGGTTGGCAACTAGAATGAAAACATTCCAACAAAATATTTCTTTCCTTTTCTTAAGATGTGTTTTTGATAGCGTTATAGGATCCTTGCCTGTAAACTCTTTTGGCCTCCTGGAGCTCCTCCTCTTTGTCCACAAGCTGCTGTTTAAGCTCCTCCTTGCGCAGAGTGAGATGTTCTAGGTGATCTCTCAGCTCAGCCTGTCGAGCTGTTTCCTCCTCTTGGTGTTGCTGGAACTTCTTCTGTGCCTGCACTGCATCCTCACGCATCCTACGGATCTGATCGTCTCGTTCTTGCATAGCCTAGACAGCAGGAGTTTGGAAATAAAGATGAAAAAGATACATACAGTAAAGAGAACACATACAAACATACACCACCTCTCGTACAATGGCTATGGCAAAATGTACACCTGTGAGGGTTTGAAGTAGAAGAGTATAGTAGGATGCCTTTGCTTTTTTGCCACACTACCTCTTTGAGTTTGCGGATGGTCTCTGTCTGGTCATCGATAATTTTGGCTTTGATTTTGAGAGCATCATTGTCCCTCTCATTCTGTTTCTTTTGTGTTTCAAGCTCAGTGCTCAGCACCTCAATCCTCGCCTCTAAGCGCCCGCGATCCTGGGCTAAAGATGCTCCTGTCAAGGAGAAACACATAAAAATGTAAATCAGGTCATGTTTAATTACAGCACTTTTGAAACTGTGCTAAAGAGGTTACATGTTCTTGTTTTGCTTTTCTGTTCTGCTTTTTTTTTTAAAAAAAACTGTTTAATATGGAATGTAATATGAAAAGACTGTCTCCGAGTCAGCCATTAGATGGCAGGCTTTGCTTGATATAATAGATATGAGCACGTAAGGTAAGCCAAACAAATGATACCTCCTTCGTATTTGCTCTTAAGGTGAATGTCCATATTAAGAGTGACCCACTAGTTGAACCATAACAAAGTAAGATGGAATTTTGTATTGTGCCACAAAAACAAATAAACCTAACTGTCAGGGACTGCTACGCACTATACAGCTGATTCAAAGTGGACAAGTGCCCTCTTAGATGTTTCTCACCTTGCTGAGCAAGCTCCTGTCCCCATATCCGCCTCTCTGCCCTGAGGCCGTCTATCACTGACTCTTGAGCTGTGAGCTGAGATAACAGTCGTGCCTTGTCTTTCTTGAGCAACTCCAGCTGCAGGCCGAGACGCCGATCCTTGTCCGCCTCTGCTTCCAAGGAATGCAGACGATTCTGGCAGAGGTAAAGACAGAGATATATGATCAGTGGACACCACAAATTGAATTAGATACTTAACTGCAAGTTTACCTCGAGTGCGGGAAAAATACGCCCACCCAGTGATGTACCTTTAGGCCAGTGACAGCATCTCTCTTGGCTTTGATGAGGTCAGCAATGCGGTTCTTCTGTTCTTTGACCATGGCTGTAAGTTCCTGCACCAAAGAGCCAGATTTCTTTTCCCTCTGTTGGGACTGGGCGAGACTCGCCTTCAGCTCCATCAACTCTGCAGTCATCTGGTCGCAAGTGTCCTTTACCTATAGCAGAATGTGAATGAGACATCTATCTTTTAGAACATAACTAAACTTGACAACTCTATCAATAAATGTCCCTTTTCATATTTAACAGAAACAGTTTCCACATTGCAGATACACAAATCTTTTAAAGGTACGAGTCTTTCAGACATTTCTGAGACTAGATAACTTGAAAAGGTAGCAATAAAGAATAAGATTGCATTTCGTGCAGAGGCTCAACAAAATTGTTAACCATAATGAGAAAGTCTCAGAACCATTGCTTTTGTATTTTTTCTCTGAATAACTTTCTGCAGGCCTTATTCAATCTCAGCTTTCAAGATAAGCCTGGAAAAATTGTAATCTTTCAGCAATGAGGTCAATTCCAGTTCAATCATTTTATTTTGGCTGGATGCAATAAAGATTTATCAACTGGATTGTGCAAAGGATGCAATGCAAAAAAACAGGTCATCTTTACGGCTCGCATTCATCTTTTAGCAGACCTCAGAGAAACGTGCAGCCTCGATGGTTAGTGCCATGCGGAACTCGTCCTCCAAAGCAGCATACTGCTTCCTGCCTTCTGCCAGTTTCTCCTGCAGCTCTGCCTCCCCATGAGCATATCTCTGTTCCACTGATGCAACTTCATTTGCTACTGCCTCACGAAAATCCACACCCCCAGGCTGCAACCGCAACTGTTTTCTGTGAAACAATGCAAAGCAAGTTACTGCATGGCTTTAACACTAACAGGACAGTCTTTACAATATAAATTGTGGGAAACCACTTAATCTGTATCAGATTAATATCAAAAAGATTAACAATAAGTAAGCAATTAAAAAAATCTGAGTTGGAGCACAGTTGATCTTAAAAAACAAACACTAGTCTTCATACAGTGATGAATGCTAAATCCACCTGTGCTCTTGTTCCCTGGATGCAAGCAACTCATGCAGCTGCTGCACTTTGTCTTTGTGCTGCCGTATGGAAGCTCTTTGAATGTCCAGCTCCCTCCTCAGGGCCGCTGCCTTATTTTCCAGCTCCTGGCGCTGCTTCATCTGTGGAAGGTCAGCACGCATTTTTTACCTGCCTGTCACACTGAACAATCCTCTCTGCTAAGTCCTAAGTAAGTTGTAAGTACGTCAGTGTAACAAAAACAGAAATACAGGAACACAACAATAAGACACTGAATAACATTCGTCTGGTTACTACCATCATTAATAGTATTCTACCTCTTCTGCCTGCTGGCGAACTCTGAGGGCCTCTCCATGTGAGATGCTTTCATTCAGTTGTTGTAGTGCAATCTTGTGTTGTTCTTCACTTCCATGGGCATTTTCCAGCTGCTGGGTTAAGGACTGACACCTCTGTTCCAGCTCCTCGACACGAGTCTTTAGTTCAAAGTGCCCTGATCGCTCCTTTAGCAACAACTCTTTCAGTCTAGACGGAAAGAAAACCATGATAATAACCTGGATATCTGCATATTGGAATTGTTATAAGCAACAAAATGTGATAGTCTGTGAAAATCAAAAAATCTTATATTACAGCATTGTTAAAAGCTTACCTCAAGTACAAGAAAATGAAACGGGGAAATAAATAAAACTAGGCAGTCGGGTGGAAAGAAAAACAAGAGCAAGAGAAAGCGAGGACATGGAAGCTGTAGGAAAACCAACTAACTGATCTCTCTTCTGATGAGCTGGGGAGTCAACAGCAACAGCCATGTTTTGTCATTAGAAAGTGACAGTAGAGACTGATTTATGAAATGCTGCTGACATATGCTTGTCACCGAGCTTCTAATTATTACCATAACACAGATTTATACAAGCACTATGTGATACAAATGAGGGTAGCACAAAATATTTAGATCTGACTCTCTAACTGGAGAAACAAGGAATAGAAACATGGATATTCAATTATATCTTCCATAATTCCAATGTAATATAAGATAGATGGATAAGAAGATTAAGGATCTTTTTATAAATAATAGCTTTATCATCAAACATAACTGCAGGCATATGTACATATGTTCTGTGTGCTTGGCTTCATAAGAGGCAAGGAAAGTGATGATGATGAATTTTAATAGTGGAATGGATACTCATTGTTCAAGAATGAGACAGTCAGCAGTACCTGGTCTCTAGGGATTCAATACAAAAGATCAAGAGGGTACAAATATATGAGGATCCATTGTACAGTCAATTTCTAAAATCCATAAGGATGAGGTCCATTGTTGCTTTTTACTTAATCTGCTTTCCACAATCTGCAGCTGTAGTGATCTGTGTGGAAAGTAGAAACATGTGCAACAGCATTTTTGCTCCCACCTGTCTGTGGTGTGCAGGGCCATGCTCTGAAGGTCCTTTTCCTCGCTGACCTTTGTCCGGAGGCACCTAAGTTCCTCTGTTAGCTTCCTCACAGACTGCTCAGCCTTCCAGCGTCTCTCCCTTTCCTGGTCACGCTCCTCAACAATGGTCTGAGCCACACAGACACAAAAACAAAAACAAACAATGTACAAAAACAGAAGAAAACTGGAACTACTGGCTTTACATCTCACCACAAAAAATTGTCAATCGTCTTGGTTGTATTTATTGGTAATTAGCTGCAACTCTAGATGAAAATATGCCAGATAGGAGCTTTAATGACTGCACTGTGTAATGTTTGTTAAGGACTGTTTGTTGAGAAGTATTGTCCATTCATTACCCTGTATGTTTCTGCCTCAGTGGACTTGCTTTTCACTTTGCCTGAGGCCTTAGCAGCTCTCAGAGGTTCACTTCTTGTTGACCCTGATGTGTCTACACCTCCTGTGTCGTATACCTTCTTCCTAGGCCCCACAGGAGACTTTGAACTCCTCCGTTTCTGATTCTCCTGATCACTGCACAAAAAACAAGTCAAAGTTATTGAACAAGGTGTTAACTCAATTAAAAACCACCATCAGGCTTAAGTAGGGGTCAATAAGGACGACTTTCTCACTTTTTGTAGGTGAGCAATGTTTCAACAACTTTTAATTGAATTGAGAGCTAATATTTTAAAATCACCTTGCTTTTGATTAGGATAGTTGAGCGCTCACTTAAGTTAAATTACTGAATCTTAAGCACATGTCATCAGTGGCTGATGAAGTAAGATGAGGGCGTGGACCGCAGAAGCAGTGTCGTAAATCATGGTAGTGAGATGACAGTTGCAATTTCTAACATAAAGGAGAAAAGTTAACTCCATCACTCTGAGAAGAAAATGTATCACCTCCTTCAGCTGAGAGGTAAAAAACCTTCTCTATCATCACAGTACCTGATTTTATTAAGGAGATGGTGGACATACTGGTGCATGCTGTGTTTGATTATTTTGGTGCAGACCTGTTATCTGTCAGTAACCTGACAGATGCAACACTGTCTGCACAGTGATAAATCACCTGTCTGATCTTCTGGTTCTGGTCTCCTTGATGTCTGACTTCATTGTTATTTTGTTACGATATCTGGGGATCCTGGTGCGGCTCCTGTTCTCCTTTTTACCATCACACTCACTCTCTGACGTGTGGTCTGTGTCCTTTTTGGCTCTGAATTTCACCGCAGGTTGCGTACACTTAGCTTTGTCACCAGAAGGAGCCTGGGTAAATATTACAATACAACTTATATGTCTGAGATTTAAAAAAACATCTCACAGATTAATAAATAATTAAAAAAGATAAATACAAGGGGCGTATTTCATAGATAAGGCAGTAACATTAACTAGAACACAGAAAAATATATGTTATAATACATATCAATTTCAGACAAAAGCTAAACAAATAATTAATGAGATACAATAGTTGGGATATAGCCTTAATACCAAAAGAAATTGCTGTGCTTGAGGTACTGCAATTACCAGTACACTGCTTCAATGTTGGATGTGCAAATGCCAAAATTTTGTTCTTTGATTAAATTTTATTTTTAATGATCAAATAAATAGTATTAACTACATATTCAGGACACTTTATTCTTTACTTTGAAAAATTACCCCTACCCTCACCGAATTTATATGTGACACATATACCTGACACATATAAATTATACAATGGCTTCTGGCATGTTAAAAAAGCACCTGCTGGATGAGCTGGGACACCTGGTGCTCCAGTTTCCTGATGCGCTGTTCATTAACGGGGTCTGCCAGATCAGCTTCAGTGGAATTAAGTGTGTGGGTGCACTGGCGATCCGGTTGAGTGGCTGGCTCTGTGTTTGTTTCAGAGGCAATCCGCTGATGAAACTGGGCAAGCACTGTGTCGACACGGGGTGTGGTGAGAGGGCCATCCCCTCGAAGCTGCAATGGGAATTCAAATTGTATTTTTCTGATCAAATAAAATCCAAATTCTATAAACAGTAACTATATAAAAAAAAAACAATCTTTCATTTTGTTTTAAAGTCCGGCTATTGATAAATTCTTATGTACAAATTATATTTTCTTAATCACTTGGTGTCACAAATTACCATTTCATTGTGACTTGTATCTGAAGAAAGTAGGAGGTCCACATAGGCCTCCAGACCAGGAATATCACAGGGACTGCTTAGACCTCGATGTGATGGATTTCCCAGGCGGTCCAGGTCATCTAGGACAGAGACCTGTGGCAACGACTGCAAAACAATCTCCCTGTAACCTGCAGCATGACAGACATTTAAAAAACCTAATAAGAATCAGGCCATGTGCTATTAATATATCATTTCAATAATCTTTAATACGCCTTCTGTATTTTTTTCCTGTGTGTGTCTTATATTACAGTTGTAGCAATAAAGCAGAATGCAATTTAAGAACCACTGAGTTCTACTGTGCTTTTACTATCAATTTAACGTAGAGGAAATTTGTAAGTTACTATGTTGGTAATCTGAATATTTATTATTCTGAATTCCAGAATAACATTTTCGTACCCTACCTTGTGACCTACACACAGGGTTGCCCCTGTCATCCTGGTTCAAAGTAACCTCTCTTAAGCTTTGCAATCCCAGCAGACACTGCAGCAAGTGATCGATGCGATCCAGGTGGTTGCCATGGAGACTGAGGTGCTTAAGCTTGTATTCCGTGCCATGAAGATACAACAACCCTAATGAAAGCAGCAAGAATTAATAGCACTGACACAGCACTGTCAATCACTTGTTAATTTATTTTATTAGGATGCAGGAAAAATGAACTCCGTTCAGTTAGTATTGAACTCACCAGCGAGGTTATTTATCTGATTGTAGGACAAATTTAATCTTGTTAGGTTCACAAGGCCATTCAGTCCTGAGGTGGGGCAAGGGGATATTTACATCCAACTGATTATATAGTTGCATAGCTGTTATAGTAAAATTAAACACAAGAGCCACTAATGAAGAATTACTGATCGGAGAACCCCCACAAAGGTAAAACCTTCATTCTCCATCGAAACACCAGAGACTAAGACTCACCTTCAACCTTTGTGATTAAGTTACAAGCTAAATTTAATGTCCTCAGGGAAGTGAGGGAACTGAGACCCTCAATCTTAGAAATACAATTGGAAGAAAGGTCTAAGTGACGCAGCTGCCATGCTGTGGTCAGGCCCTCGATCCTCGGGATGTGATTACAGTGCAGATTGAGTGATGTTACAGTGGGACTCAGAGGAATATCCAGCAAGCTAGAAAAAAGGAAACGCGATAGAACAGATTAACTTTACTACATGATAAAAAAGCTCACGCACTCTAAGGGGGTGACAGGTGGCAACCAACACTTGCTTACTATTTTTATTTAATTTATTATAAAACCCCAAAATTGTGCAATGGCACTTATCACAGCCGATCCTTTAGTTTAAGGAAATATCAAAATGTGTCTATTTCTGCCTGACAAAAAGCAAATTGTAAGTAACATGTCATGTTGCAGATTTCATAACAGTTAGAAAATATTAAATATAATTCTTAGCAGAGATTAACCTAAATATACTTATACATGAATGTATATGTAATGATTTATTGATAATACCGTTGTACGTCTAAGTACTTGACTACCTGTGATAAAGTAGGAAACCACCGATTGAAGTTGTGCTTACTTACCTTGATATTTTCTTGTCAATAAGACTCAGCTCCTTGTTCTGCATAACGGCGACGTAAGCCAGTGTTTTGTGGACTGTCTAGGAGCTACTGACCTAACACAGTAAAACCTATAGCTAATTTACGTAGCAGTCTAGCAAAAGTTGATACTGCTAAAAGGTGGCTAACCCAGGACAAACCATCTTCACACTACGGTTACGAAGGCTAAAACAGTCGATAACCGGTTCGTCATATTTTAAAAGAACCAAAACAGCATTTTCGACACCGTTAAAAACATTTTTTGTCGTAGTTACTTTTAGCCTTCCTTTGAGTTAAACTAACCGCTTCGACCATCGTACTTCCTGTTTACATGACGTCACAAACGGCAACATCCGGGACACTTCGGACTCCACCGAGGCTTTTCTCATGATTCAAATAATTTTATTATTTTATAATATTTTTTTGAGCTCTTTAATGGCCCCTACTTTAAAGCTAAGCATCAACGTTAAAGTTTAGTATTGAAATTAAACGATAAAGTTAGATATAGCTAAATTAAATGTATTTAACAGATTAAATTCATATCCCACGGCCTTTTGTTTTCAGTGTCAAGACAGAACTTTTGAAGCTCGCTATATCTCATACCGCACATATATTTGTGTCACGTAAATGAGCCATTATAAACAAATTCTTTCCACTTTATTGAGTGCAAACAGGGGCCATAAAACAAATGTTGGGGTATCATTAGAGTCAGAGTGAAATATTAGCCTCAATGGATGACAGAAGACTGTCTGTGCAATTTGGAATTATTCATACTTCAATATATTAACCACAAAGTTCTTTCTATTCTTTCTGTCCCTAAAGTATAATTAATAAAATCTCAAACTGTCTCAATAAAGATAATCTGTCTGTGATTTAAAGACCTGTGAAACAATGCCTGCAATGGTGACAAATCTGACCTCCATTACACTCATAATCCATCCAGCAGCTATACAGGCCGCTGATTGATTCACTTCATCACACGCTGAACTTATGCGAGAAGCTGCATGACTGATCACTGGACTTCCTGGCTGCCAGCCAGTGACAATAGAACCAATTATACCCGCAACCCTGCCAATGGTCCTCCTTAACCTGTGAAAATGATGATCTGGTGCTAATGAAGTGAGTGAATTACAAATTCCATCTGTTGCTGCCATGCCAACACTTACTGTATCTCTCATATGCTGTAGTTTTCAAGGACACTGCACTACAAAAATTAAAGGAATATTCTTTAGAGAGGATAGGACTCATGTGTATGAAGGCTGTGACATAAAGGGAAGTATTAGTCCATGTAGCCGCTTTCTGTGCCTTTATTTTCACCTTGCCACTGTCATTTGTTGTGTTAATGGACTGAGGGTGGATGTGAAAGCTCATGAAGCTTCACGTGCGGTGCAATGTTAAGAGCTTACAATGCTGTCAGTGGGTCAGTGACATTTTCAGAGAAGACCAGCATGCTAAGATAATATGATAATACTGACATATTTAAATGGAAAGTAAGTTATCATCACAGAGTTGCCTGTGGAGCTGCAGCTGTAATATTTGGAGTCATTATGTTGCTGTTGGTCGAACCAAAGACTGTATCTCCCTGGGTTATTTGTCTTTTTCTCACCCTTCTGATAAAAATATACTGTAAGACTTTCTGCAGTAATGCATCAAAGGTTGTAGCTGTGAGACCGTTCTTTACTTGTACAGAGGGTTTTTAGGTCGCCATCTAAAGTTGGGGCAGCTGCAGAAATAGTTTGCAGCAACTTTTTAAAAGGTTCACTTCTTCCATTGCTTCAGAAAGTAAACCAATGTTTTCAGCCCTGACAAAGGTCAGTTTTCAATAATTTCAATAATAAACCGGGAGGTGGGGTGTAGATGCATTAACTAGTAGTGTAAATTGAAGATGAGATAGGTGTGAAATTTCCAAAGCTACTTCTCATATTATCTGGTTAATAAAAAAAAAGCATTCAAGTTTTTTTTTCCAAGCCTTAAGCGAAAATAAGGTGTTTGCACTGAAAGGTAGAAATTCAGCGTTTTTGGGCTGCCTGTGAAAATTAAAGCAACAACACTTAATTGTTGAGAGGAACGGGTTTATTTCCAAAAATTATCATTCATAGCTGTAATAGATGCAATGAATACAAATGATCCATAATAGCCACATTTTGTAACATGCTGACAGTAAAAAAGTCATTTTCTGATTACCATGAATAGAATATAGACAGAATTTTAAAACACATCTCATCATATAACAAATGAAGTGCTTACAATACTCTGTGGAGACATCATGAATAAATTACATACTGTACATTTCAGCCCAATGTATAAATAAAGCAAATCACATAATTATTAAGTGTCAAGGAAAACCTGTTTCTCATACATTCATATTTAGCTCTCTGCCAGCAGTGTGGCTTATCACAGTTTTCAATGCACAGAAACAGAACAAACATACATCTGCAGTACAATGGAGGAGGGGATCTCATGGTTCAGCTGACTGATCATGTTAATGTATTTTTATGCACAATACCGACCATAATATATTAAAGCACACAATATATTGTACTGTCCTGGTTTCTCACAGAGGTAATCAGACTGAAGGGAAAATGTTGATTGCTCTCTGAAGTTGATCTTGCAGTAGTTTGGAGAATATCGTTAACCAGCGTATTGTTTTGAAGTACACGTCAGGGTTGTCACGTTTTGATGAGGCAAACGAGCAACAAACAAAAGTTTGTAAAACTCCTTCTTCTGCTGCCGTTGCTTTCCTTTAATTTCAAATATACCTTCGTTATCAAGAAGGCATTGCTGGTATCTGTTCCACCAGTGTGTTGTAATGGAGGCTTCTCTTTTTCCAGACTTAAAGAAAAAGAAAAAACAGACAGACTGAACTTTCACTGTTTTTGTCAGTCTTTTTAATTAAAAAAACTTATGTAGAGAAGGTGATTTCATCTTCAGGTCAGGTAGGTGGGTAAACAAAGTGGTATGGTGACTACTAACAATAAAAAAGGCTTATCCCAATAAGCTCCTGATATTACCCGCAACCACACTGAGATGTCCACCCAAGAACAAACAGTTTATTATGTCAACAGCTTAATAATCTATCATGTTGGGAGCGTCTGAAAAAGATTTCTATTACCGGGCACTTGAGGACAGCGGAGGGGAAAGACTCAAATTAAATCTCATCGCTGTTTGTCCATACAAAAACATCCCGGGGGATTTAACTGTCATCTGATGGAAATGCGTTTGATGCGGATGAGAAGTAGTCCTATCTCTGCGACTGTTCAGACACACATCAGTGATAACGGCAGGGTACCTGCTATTCCATACGCGAGAGGACGACAGCACGTTTAGATGAACAGTGAGGAGGATTAAATGGGAAGATGATGAGCAGTGTGTATCACACTCTCACTCATTTAAAAAAAAACGGAGAAACAACATCCAGATTGGTTCTGAGTCACTGTCGCTGCTGTCTGTATAATAATAATATGTTTCCCATACTCTATTCTAGAGAAAAAGTGCCAAAGAGCATATGATGTACAGTGATTGGTTTGTTTTCTTGTACATAAGGAATACAACCATCCAGCATAACAGGATCAAATACTGACCTTACCTCACTCAGTTGTCAATGTCTGATATGTGGTTCTCTATCTGCAATACAAGGGAAAAAAAAGAGATTATGATATAAATACAGAAAAAAAAAATCAGGACACACTTTCATCCATTCCTGCTACTCGGCAGAAACATAGATTGTTTTTTATTATAACCGCATAATGAAACAAGATTTAATATAAGATAAGAGTTCATTTTCAGAAAACTTGAAAATTATTTGATGCCGTTAAAGTGCTATAGTTCATTCTGGTTCAATATACATGCTTGTTTGAAACTATATTTTATGTGTAGTAATCCATAACAGAAAGTAGTCAAGATGTCTATTTCCCTCACACCTTAGATTATGAATGAGCAAGTCCATTAAAGGCCATGAATCATTAATAGACAGAGAGAATTAAAGACACAGCACCCCAGGGATTAAACATGTTTCTTGACTTCACCCCACTCACTCTTCTCTGTCTATTTGCCCTGCTCACCATGTCGCCGTTGTCTTCATCTTGATAGTCGTCTTCGCCACCGTCCGTCATCTCCCCCGCCTCCACCTCAGCTGTCCCTTCTTCTTCCTCCACAGCGGAGTGGTCCGCCGCATCACCATGGAGACATTCACACATCTCCTCCTGTTTCCTCTGCATCTCTGAGGGAAGAGGGAAGCCAAGACCAACCAGAACGTAACAGATTTACTGAACTGAATTTTCTTTTCTTTTAGCTCTATTTGCTTTTAATATTTTCTATATCCCCGTTGTCCTCTCTTCTCAAACACTCTTTTATTTCAGTCCTTATGGGGCACTCTCTATTTTCCCCATATACTAAACATACGCATCCTCCTCTTGCAGACAGCCCCCCCCGCCTCTGCCGAATCTTACCAGCATCACAGCGATGTTGCCGCTCAATCTTCTCCAGCCTTCCCAGCAGAGAGTCGATCTTGGTCTTGATCTGTGACAACTCCTTTTTGATTGTTAGGAGCTGGTCTGTCTTCACTGTCAGTGAACATGAATACAGCGAAAAAGCATAGTAAACGTGATGTATGGCAAGTAGACAGACACAGTGACAACAGCAAACCTGCAGCATGAAAGTCTGTACTATTTCACTGTGTTGAATTGTGACTCTTGAATATTCTCTTTGAAACTCTGATCTATGAAACCTGGGAACCATTGTACAAACTCTGCACCTTCATATAACCTGAATTATATTTATTGTTTTGGCCGCCGCTCTGCAATAACAACAAAGACAAAGAGACAAAGAGAACACATACATTTAGGATGTGTGACGGAAGAGGCGGCATTAAGCGCTCGAGAGGAGGTTGAGGAGGAGGAAGAAGAGGAAGAACAAGCTCTGACTGAGAAGGAGGATTTGGCTCTGCGTGCGGGCGGCACAACTAGTCGCGAGCGTTTGATGGGGATCACAGCCCGCGTTGGGGGCACGACACAACCATGGTACTCAAAGAGTCTAAAGACAGATGAAAAATAAAATTCCTTCAATGTCAGCAACAAGAGAAATGGCTAAAATGTATTGAGACTGCAGAAACATTTAAGAGGTAACTTTGGATTTGTGATGGGCAAGAGCTCACAAGGCACCTAATCACACGCTGCAAATGTTCTCTGAACAACAGTGTTATGTATTGAACAATTCCACCACTATTCAAATAAATCTCCTTCCTTTTTGCCTGTGACATATCAAATTGCCAAAATAGCAATAATGACTGAAAGTTGAAGGGATTCAACTCGCAGGGAGAAGTAAACAAAGCGATGAAAATGTCAGAAAGAAGATGCATTCTTTGTTTTGCCGGCACAAATGACCAGCCGGGGGACTATCTGACATTCACTTCTCATCTTCACAGATAAAAGCATCATTAGTAAGCCCAACGGAGAGGAGCCAAAACTTGTATGACATTCATTATGCCTATGATAATGTAGTTATTTGGCCTCAGATGGAAATGGGGCTATTCTGCAGAAAACATCTCATCTCTATCTGAGGAGCTGTCTTTAAAAAAAGAGGAGGCTGAAGGGGAAAAATCAGGACATGAAGACATGAAGAAGAAGTTGAAATATAGGACCGAGACGAAGTACAACTTGACTGTGCTGTGTCATTTACCTGCTGTAGAAATCGTCTCTGTAGTAATCGTAGTCAAACTCGTAGCCACTGTGAACATATAATTAAATATGTATAAGTATAAAACCAATAAATGTAAATGTTTTCACGTATGCTCCCAACATATGCAATATTCAACCGATACTGTAAAACAAGACACACACACACCTGTAGAGTGATGAGAGAGGCCTCTTGGAGCCCAGTTTAGACCTGTATGGTTTTGGCTCTCCTGCCATGTTGATGTCTGAAAATGGAAAATATTGCATATTGTGTATGATATTAAATCTGAAAATATGACGATGCACTTTTAAGAGTAAAAAAAAAAAGTCTTGGTAATTCAGGGTTTGGCGATGATGACTTTAACTAGCCAAACATTTTACATAAGATTCATGATGGTAAAATAAAACATGGTATGGTGAATTGTAAAATCATATCGGTGTTTATAAAGATACTTGTTAAAACGTGAATTGTAAAAATCGAATGCCATTAGAGGACTTCCTGTGGCTAATCTGTAAGCAGCTCGTGGCTCTTCCCATGACTGACAGCGCCCCCTCCCTGCCAAGAGCCCCATGTGTTAAACGGAGCTGTTTTCAGCGCTTTTACTCTGTCAGCTTGTCGTCTCTGCTTTCGCTCAATCTCTGTTCAATCAGCCTTGAGTGCAGCTCAAGGTCATACACAAAACACACAAACAAATATCAAACACTTCCTTCGCAGTGAAAAAAAAAAAACGTAGCAGCGGCCCCGGGTTTGACGAATGAGTCCCCGACCTGACAGCTTCAAAAAGCTGCGCAGATAAAACATGGGCTTTACATCAACTGCACTGAGGATCACGCTGCAGCAAATGTCAGGACAGGAGCTGAAGTTGAGTCAGATCCCAGAGAGTGTTGCAGGAGGTGATAATGAAAATCCTGACCTGCAATGTTAATGTGCTGAGCTGCTGAATAAAACAAAAACAAAAAAAAACATGCAAAGTATCTCACAGTGCACAAAATCTGTGTCCCTCTTTGTTTCTGTTTTCACAGCCCTGTGAAAACAGAACAGATCTTCCAGCACATTGTGTAGAGATGACCCCTGGTGCCGTGTTTGGAGCCCACACTTTCTCTCTCCCTTTCTTTCTGTGTAGCCCCTCGTTCCTTCCTCGCTCACCCTGATGGACTAATGGATTCGGGATGTATCAGCAGCTCTCAGGTGCGCCGGGACACGGCTGTGTCATTATCATTATGCCGGAGGAAAATGTGAGGAATGAACCACATTGTAAACCGCGCTCTCCTCCGGTCCCCTGCTGGGATCATTAAAGAGAGAGCTGAGCACTAAAAAAGCACTGTAAAACGAACACTGCCACCTCACAACACCCCCCAACCCTTCACACCCACGGCAGACACATACTGTGAATCTGATTAATTATAGTCATTATAATAATGATATACACAAACGGCACCGTGTGTGTGTTAGAGGGTGCGTATGCTTGCAGGCTGACTTATTTGTGTATCCATTAAAAAAAAAAGTTGAGGCTGGAGATAGAGGAGATAGAGACTGTTGCTAAGCAATAGCCACTTAAGACTTGATTGATACTGCAAATTGTGTGCACCATTGCACTAAGGGGGAATATAAAAAGTAACTTTATGCTGAAGCCCTTATGAGCAAGTTGGCTGCAGCAGAATAACAGAAAGAAAAAAAAAATCCGCTAACAACATAAAAGTCAAAACATGTAAAACCACCGCCTGTCCCCTTAACTCCAGAGAGGCTGTTTTGGCTCGGTGCTGCTTGGTCAACATTTCGGTGGCAGATGAATGCGTTGCCATGATACAATGTTGTCAAGGTGCTTTTTGAGAAATGCACCTGACTGCTCAGTGCCAATAAACAGGTTTATGTTTTCCGTGGCACAGCAGTAGATAGTTTGTGAATATGAACCAACTGTATGTCAACAAATCTTCCTACTTCACTGTAGCAGTGTATACTACCACATGTTATATCATCCCCTCTGCATCTAATTTCTTATTGTGTTATTATGCAGAATAGAAGTTGAAATTGAAATTATTAACGCTTATTATTGAGGTATGTAAATTGTAAATTGAGTATAAAAGGTTTGCTTCCTGGAGACAAGCTGCACTCACTTCGCCACTGCAGCAGTGTGTCGCAGATACGCTGATGTGCAAAACAAACGTCCCTTTCTTTACTGTAGAGAGATTCTACATGATGATACAATAATGTATAAAAGACAGGCCGATTTAACTGGATCCAACATAGCTTATATTTAAAATGACATTTTATTTGCTACACATAGCAAGACAATGCCGCAGGAATACTGCATTTTATTTGCATTGTGACTTTTTCTTGGTTTTTCTTGCACTGTCTTAAAATAGGAGTCTGTTTGGTCACATGAGTGTTTTCACACCGTTTCCCCTTATCGACGCAAACGGAGGAAGCATCAATCCCAGGCTTTACAAGACCTCATTTCGATCGAGCGTATCTCAGGGCAAGGATATGGTTGAGCTCAGTAACCGTTTTATCCATTTACACTGAATATGATCAGCAGCACCTCCAGGGCGCTCCAACTCCATTTGTCTGCATTCATATTAATGAAGCCGTGTAACCTGGGAGTGTGCGTTGCTGTATTATTGCATGTGTGTTTCTATGTTAGTTATAGACTCCTCAGCTCAGCCTGCCCCTGAGCTCTTTGTCTCCAGTGGTGTGGACGAGTCATTAAAGCTTGGCGGGGTACGCACACACACACAAACACACACACACACACTTCTGGATGAGTCGGGGGGGGCTGTCAGCTGGGCCAGTATGACTGAACAGGTGAGTGATGTGCTAAATTAGCTTCAGTAAAAGAGATGAGACAATACATTTCATCCCTGAGCTAATGCCTAAACACAATCTCTTGGCTGACAGACCATCACCTCTGGCGCATAACAAACTCCACCTCTGCCGCTGCACGCATCCAGAGAGCAGGTGAACAGTATTCGATTAAGAGATCATCCAGGCGCCTGGGTGAATACAAATGTAAGACTATGGGAGACATCCTGCATGACAGCAATCATGACCAGATTCAATCTACTACTCACACCCTGTAAATCTGACAGGGACGGCTTGAGTCCTCTCCCGTCATGGCTCAAGGGCAAAGGCGGCATCCTCTTTTATTACAGCTGGGAGCATGTTTTCCTGAAGAAGGTCAGTGAGCGACAGGTCCGGAGAGTGAATGTCTGTCTGGGTATACGCACATACAT
Source organism: Trinectes maculatus (assembly GCA_016785345.1). NCBI lineage: Eukaryota > Metazoa > Chordata > Actinopteri > Pleuronectiformes > Achiridae > Trinectes > Trinectes maculatus. The sequence goes on along the minus strand of JAFBJQ010001844.1, from coordinate 438,251 downwards.
TTGCTTGTAAGAGTGTGAGTTTGTATGTGCATTTGCAGATTAGTTTACCGATCTGAATTTTCCATTGATATCTAAATCCACCGTTTGCACAAACAACAATTAACAACCTCAGAACTAGTAATGACTGATTAATATAAAATTGCCACAAATATATATAGATATGTGTGTGTGTATGTGTGTATGTGTGTGTGTGTGTGTGTGTGTGAACAAAATTCAGTGAGCTTCCACAACATAACCCATCTATTCATCATGAGCCAGATGTAAAGTGTATCACATTCCGACTGATTGGGATGAGGACGAGGACCTATGGGTCGGACGTGGATTAATTGGTTCTCTATTCTATCCTAATTAATTTCTTGCACTTTGCTTTTTCGCCCTCTTGAGGAAAATGGTTCCCTGGCAGCACGTACATTTCGGAAGCTCATCCCGAAAACATCCTATAAGATTATTTTCATCAGACCTGCTGAGCTGAAGTCCATTAAGGAGGACATGATGAAGGACTGCTAAATTCCAGGGTTGGATGGAGTCGATATGTCGCACGGGGAACAATTAGTAGCTGAATGCTGTTAAATCCAAAGAGAGGGAAAGTTTTGTATTAAATGATAATGGGCATGCTGCCATAGCCTGAGGTATGAACTCATTTAGGCTTTCACCTCTCCTGAGCTGTTATTGCTCTTCCTTCCTGATGTTGGGCATCTTATGATCTTCAAATCTAATGATGCAAGTTCATGGCTCATAACTGCAACACCATGAAGCGTTTTATCCCGTAGGGGGCGGTCCGTCACTTCTACCTAATCACACGTTCGTTAATCGCTGCTGGCAGCCGGAAAAACAAACCCACGGCTGTCGCCTGCTTGAAAGTACTCGTACATCTGTCTCCTCGCTCATGAGGGGACTAATGTAAACGCGAGTGGGAGGCAACAACTGGAAACCATCGCAGGCGTTACACATCGCACATCTGGCCGCAGACTCTCCTGGTCGTGACCTCAGCAAAAGGTCATCGCTAAATGTAATCAGCTGTGACGAGGTTAAAAAGGGGGGGGGGGGGGGTTCTGTCCTTGCAAATGGGGGGATGTAAATAACTGTATCTTAATATTGATACATTTTCATGCTCCTGCTGAGCTGAAGTCCATTAAGGAGGACATGATGAAGGACTGCTAAATTCCAGGGTTGGATGGAGTCGATATGTCGCACGGGGAACAATTAGTAGCTGAATGCTGTTAAATCCAAAGAGAGGGAAAGTTTTGTATTAAATGATAATGGGCATGCTGCCATAGCCTGAGGTATGAACTCATTTAGGCTTTCACCTCTCCTGAGCTGTTATTGCTCTTCCTTCCTGATGTTGGGCATCTTATGATCTTCGAATCTAATGATGCAAGTTCATGGCTCATAACTGCAACACCATGAAGCGTTTTATCCCGTAGGGGGCGGTCCGTCACTTCCACCTAATCACACGTTCGTTAATCGCTGCTGGCAGCCGGAAAAACAAACCCACGGCTGTCGCCCACATCTGTCTCCTCGCTCATGAGGGGACTAATGTAAACGCGAGTGGGAGGCAACAACTGGAACCCATCGCAGGCGTTACACATCGCACATCTGGCCACAGACTCTCCTGGTCGTGACCTCAGCAAAAGGTCATCGCTAAATGTAATCAGCTGTGACGAGGTCAAAAAAAGGGGGGGGGGGGGGGGGGGGGGGGGGGGTTCTGTCCTTAAATCAAACAAATGGGGGGATGTAAATAACTGTATCTTAATATTGATACATTTTCATGCTAATTTTCACAACCCCCCGAAAATAATACAGGACTAAGTCTTGTTTTTTGTTTGTTTGAAAAAAACAAGGTGTTTAGTGTAAGCACATATGGTGCAGCTTTTTTTTTTTGATGATGTGAATAAAAACCGAAACGGTTGTTATTTTAAAATAACCTGGGGGACCTCATTACCTCATTTCCCACCCACCCAACCAACTCATCTGCACCACTTCCACTCTGTTATTGATTTTTGGGAAAACTCTCATAATAAAAACGAATCATCACTGGTTACAGCTCTCGTTTTGGGTGTTTTAATCAGATTAACAGCAAGATCTGAGGGAAAGATGCCGATATATGAGATTCACTGAAGTAAAACGCTTCTTCACAAACACCTGGAGCTGCCATGTGTTAACAACTGTCTGGAGACATGTACACTGCTGAGAGGAACCACTGCAGTGCCTTTCTGAACGCACAACTTTTCCACTCACCAGTCTGATAATCTAATGTTGAACAAACTGCAGTCACCAAACAGATTACAGCCTTCAGGCAGGCCTCTCCCGCCTCGTGATCGAGCCACAGAGACAAATGATGCTTTCACACACTTCCTGTAAAAACCACAAACACTGAGTGGAAGGGGATTGATGTTGTCTGAACTCCTTAATCGGTACCATGTTAGTCTGACATATTAATTAATATCCATTACGACTTGCATGGCTGCAACCAAAGAGCATTTCCAAGATGGATTAATCAATGATTAATCAATGAATCAATGATCTATGACTGTCTCAAGGAGACATATTCAAATGTTATGCTTTTGTCAAACCAACAGCCCAAAACCCACAGATATTCAGCAAACCGCCATAATTCACACATAATGATAATTTTAAAAAAAAAGAAAAAAAAAGATCCACATAGAACCAAACTGTCTGGCTGAATCAACCAATTAACTGATCATCAATATTAAATTTGCAATCAATTAATTGTTGCTGCGCTGTTGATTTGCATCACTATCTGCGACCCAGTTATTTAAAGATATGAAGGTGAAATAAGAACTGGATTTATTATTGATCTAATTCATATGTATTTGCTGACAAACAGTGAGCCACAGAGAGAGGGAGGCACAATGCAGTGGACACAACAGGAGACAGAAAACCACCCGCATAACAAGCAGCACATAACCTGACACTTCACAAGTTTGTCTGAACACTGACATGAGCAGAAACTGAACAAAATCAATCATCGCTTTATAATTAAATAAACGGATATAAAGTGGAGGTGTCAACAACACCCNNNNCCCCCCCCCCCCCCCCCCCATATCCATCAACTTTACGCACTCAGCTGTCTGCACATATACTCACATCTGTGGTTGCGACGCCTGCGTTTATACATGGTCATGACTGTCTTCCTGTCCCCGTCTTCGTCTCTCCCAAAACTAGACAGACTGTGTGTGCGCTCCACTTCCAGCTCCAGACCAGACCCGCAGCCGAGCCGCCTCAGACTGTACCATGTGCCCAAGTCCATCAGGGGGACCTTAAATACTCCACTATGCACCAGCACAACAGCTACTCAGAATATGGTGAAAGACGACATAGAGCTTTAATGCTTATTTATTTGTTTTTCCAAAACATTTGTATAGAATCTGCCTCTCAAACATCCATTATTAGTCTGGCTCCAAATAACAATTCAATGTACAAATAAGTAAATGGCGGTGAAAAATGACCTGTACAAAGTACACAGGAAAAACAAATAAAATCTAATTTACTATGATTAAGAAGTAAAAGTTTCATTTATTCATGTTCGTGGGAATATGAAATTACTGCAATTATGGAAATTGTTCCAGAATATTTTACTGTTTAATAATTATAGCCCATAATTTCAGGTCTAATCATGTTTGAAATATAATCCACCTTGCCCAAAAAATTGCTGAGGACATGGACTCGGTGTCCTCAGTTGTAACACAGCTATGGGAATAGTCTGCACATGTGATCTGTGTTAAAGATACTTTAAATACAATAAATGTAAGATGTTATGTGTCTTCAAACTCTATTTCTATGTGTTAATATTCAAAAATACTGTATTTACAGTTGCAAAGACTTAAAGTAGTTTGTACCGATTTGTTAGCCACTTGGGGGCAGCACCACTACCTGTATAGACAACTTATATGAACTCACAACAATGTGGTGAAAGCACTGGCTATATATGAGACGAATGAACAAAATGATCTTAATGCCACATAAAAGAAAACACTCCCAGTTTCATGAGTCCCTGCGATTCAACACACAATTATAGCAAATTTAACAAAAAAAAACCTTGAAGCTCAAATAAACCTGACGTATCAGTGACGTGATGGATTAAAGGTCCATCTGGTAAAACACACTGTGCAGTTCTCCCATGTAAACAAACCTTGTTTTTATCTCACTAGTCTCATAACGAGCTTTCATCCAGCGGAGAAGGCGAATCACCTGACTACTTCCCCATTCTCTCCCATTCATCTCTCTGTTTTTAAATGTAATTTAAAGTGGATGGGCTGTGGACTTTAGAGACAGATTGAAAAGGCAGCCTGCCATGGAGGGAAGCAGCATACTGATGCTACCCCCGCTGTTGCAGCATTTGAGGCTCTGTCATAGATGACTTGTAATTGTAATATCTAATTACACTGACACAGGGGTTTGCAGCTGTCTCGCATGCACCATGACGTCTAAATAGTCCCCCAGCTTCTTTGTTCTCTGTACAAATAAATGGCAGGAAACTAAAATCTCCTAGGAGACGGCAGCTGCATATTAAGGATTCATAGTCAATGCCAATCACTGGAAATGAAAAATCACAAAATCTAAAGCTTTCTCTGCGTATCAGTGTTATTCCAGGTTGATTTATGAAGCTAATTTAATATTTAAGTGATATAAAGAAAAAGATTATCACTAAAAATGTCAGATGAATGGAACAAAATGACAAATGTCAAAATGTGGTTGAATATCCTGCGCAGGTAATCCTAGTATGAGTTTTACTGCTGAGGACCTGAATGAATCATACATGCTGAAGAACAATAAATCCCAGATTTGAACTGGTTTCCCCCATTGATATTCTCTCAGCGCCATCTAGTGGTCATGCAGACAGAAACTTCATGAGCGCTTGAGCAAAAAGCAAAAATATTTCACTTTCAACTTTTTCACAGAAACTAATCTTTTTTTAAAAAAGCTTTGAATCAAACATACCGATTCTGTATAAATTTAATTTGCTCTCTTGTTTAAACCCCATTAAACAAGCTTTAAAAACCAAATGGAAACTAATTAAATACAGACCACACCTGTTGCAAACTCTAGAAAAAAAAACTTTCAAAACGTATCCCAACATCTTCCAAAACTTGCCCACAAAATTCCCACTGATTTATGAGCGAATATATGTCAACTTTATCAACCTATGAAGGCCTATGATTTCATATAATGATCTGCAGTAAGTATTTCAACCACAGAGAGGAGCTAAAAGACCAAAGCAGACACATTAAAGCTCTCATACACAGTAAGCTGATAACATCGACTCAATCAAACCGAGCACCAATGAACCAAAACGTGCAAATGATCATCAATACAACTTTAAAGTTTAAATTTAATCCTCAAAAGCCAAAAGCATGTGGGGAAACGCATCAGTTGCGGCGCAGTTGAACGTTGACTTTTATTTGCATGAATTACTAAAACTCGTTGTGTCGACAGTGCTTCTGTATCACACAGCTATTAAACCCACTCAAGCATGTGATGCTGCGGCAAGTCATGCAGCTCGCTGTGCAATCAGGCCGCTGCCGGTTTGAGTCTGACCTTTTGACCCTACCGTCACGCGTCACACATCATTGCCACTCCACTGCGTGTAATTTAATAACCGAACGGAATGTGCGCGAGAAAATATCACTCATACACGTCACAGCTGGTGCAGAGACCTCTGACGACATGGTCCCAGAGTCTGCTCAAATATAGAGTTCATGTTTAAAAGATAAGGCGTTAAAGGGTTAACTTTCTCAGGGGTGGGCAGCGGAATAAAAAGCAGAGAAGATTATTTCTGAAGCAGAGACGTGACTCTGGGGACCGCCAGTGTACCTCTGACATTTATGCTGCATTGTTAATATGCTGCATTTATTGTACAGATACTGAGTGGAGCTGCAGTATGAGACACTATACGCAAAGGAACATCAAACTCTAGTTGCTGTACAGTCGTGTTCTGTAGGTGAAGAGAATTTCTTCTCTCTTGAGAAAAACACATGCAGCCGTGTAGCTGCTGTGTTTTCTAATGTAACTGTGCTGTTGTTTCTCTATGTATATAACAATACGGGGAAAACAGCACTTAACATGATGGACATGTGAGTATGTGTTGACAACAGGGTGACTATAACACTGGTGTGGCGGCATCTCCTATTTTTATGCTCTGGTCGGCAACTCGCTTTGTGAATAAACAACCTTAACATCAGCCAGCGTTCTTTCATGAATGGATGAGTCAATCGAGTCAGTGAGGCGACCAGAAAAACCAACTCTACCTACTGACGTTTAAATCGGTAGGCGAAGAGTTTGCAGAATATGCTCTGTGGCCAAGTTTGAGATGAAGGAGAATTTCATGTATACATTAAATATGGAACTGGACCGAGCAGCTGGTTTTCCTACAGACTGGGAGCTGGGAGAAGAAGCTATTATCTATAGAAACCATACATTATCTATAGAAACTATAGAAGCCACATTATCCTATAGAAACCATACATTATTTATAGAAACTATAGAAGCTATTATCTATAGAAACTATAGAAACCATACGTTATCTATAGAAACTATAGAAGCTATTATCTATAGAAACTATAGAAGCTACATTATCCTATAGAAACAATAGATGCTATTTTAACTATAGAAACCATACATTATCTATAGAAACAATCGCCCCCTACTCCCTAACCCCTACTCCCTACTCCCTACATAGGGGATATAAATGTAGTGCACTATGTAGTGAGCTCAACAGAAAAATCTTTCGGACACTACTCTCGGCGCCGGTAATTACGTCATTGCTGTCGCACAATTAAAACGTACCACATTATTGTCGTCTCACAAAATACTTGTTTGTTTACCACTGCATTTTTATTAAATTAGAGGCTTTTGATTACTTTCCTGTACTTTTTATTGTCGTATTTTGTTATATTTTATAATATTTATGTATATTTCCCTCCTGTCCGTCTGCTATTTTCACTTCCGCGCAGCCCAGAGAATTTCTGGCAATGCATGATGGGATATCTTGGTCCGGTTAGTGACCATCGGATGTACACTACATTTCGCGGTGAATTGTGGGATACATTGAGTGCACTATATAGTGGACATGCTATGATCCCTAAGGTTTCGGACAACACTACAAAATGGCGTGCTCACTATATAGTGCACTATATAGGGGTTAGGGAGCGATTTCGGACACAGCCTCAGTGTATATAACAATACAGGGAAGACAGGACTTAACATGATGGACATGTGAGTATGTGTTGACAACAGGGTGACTATAACACTGGTGTGGCGGCATCTTCTATTGAATAAACAACCTTAACATCAGCCAGCGTTCTTTCATGAATGGATCCCTGAGTCAATCGAGTCAGTGAGGCGGCCAGAAAAACCAACTCTACCTACTGACGTTTAAATCGGTGGGCGAAGAGTTTGCAGAATATGCTCTGTGGCCAAGTTTGAGATGAAGGAGAATTTCATGTATACATTAAATATGGAACTGGACCGAGCAGCTGGTTTTCCTACAGACTGGGAGCTGGGAGAAGAAGCTATTATCTATAGAAGCTACATTATCTATAGAAACCATACATTATCTACAGAAACTATAGAAGCCTCATTATCTATAGAAACCATACATTATCTATAGAAACTATAGAAGCCACATTATCCTATAGAAACTATAGACGCTACTTTAACTATAGAAACCATACGTTATCTATAGAAACTATAGAAGCCACATTATAGAAACCATACATTATCTATAGAAACTATAGAAGCTATTATCTATAGAAACTATAGAAGCTACATTATCCATAGAAACCATACATTATCTATAGAAACTATAGAAGCCACATTATCCTATAGAAACAATAGATGCTACTTTAACTATAGAAACCATACGTTATCTATAGAAACTATAGAAGCCACATTATAGAAACCATACACTATCTATAGAAACTATAGAAGCCAGATTATCTATAGAAACCATACATTATCTATAGAAACTATAGAAGCTACATTATCTATAGAAACTATAGAAGTTACATTAGCTATAGAAACCATAGAAGCTACATGATCTATAGCAGTGATTTTCAACCACTGTGCCGTGGCACACCACTGTGCCGTGAGAGATCGTCAGGTGTGCCGTGGGAAATTGTTCAATTTCACTTCATTGGTCAAAAAAATATTTAGTCATGCCAAATGATTGTGCCTGTGTTATGGCCCGAGAGACAGGGCTGAATGTTGCCAGACGCATTGATGACATGTCTGCAGACATCCAAAGTGTTGTTTTGGAAACTTTTTGTAACACTGGTTAACCTAGTGTGCCACATGATTTTGTTTAATGTAAAAAATGTGCCGTGGCTCAAAAAAGGTTGAAAAACACTGATCTATAGAAACTATAGAAGTTACATTATCTATAGAAACTACAGAAGTTACATTACCTATAGAAACTATACTACAATGTATTATCCATAGTTTCAAGTATGAAAACCTATAAAACCCCCTATAGATAATATATCGTCTATAGCTTTAAGTAGTCCTGAACAACTGTAAAAAAAAAACAATAGTTTTAAAGTAAAGGAATCACTGTAATTTCACAGGCAGAAATACATGAAAATGGGCTAATGCAGGGTGGAATGACAGATCTGACCCTGCAGCTCTCTGATTCATATTTAATGAGAGAGCAGAGCCTGAGGAGGACTTTTATTTGCCATGAAAGGGACCGTAAACCAATCGATGAGCAATATAAGGAAGATTTACACGGATCCATTCGATGCCCGTGAGGACCGAGGACTGAATGTTTCCTACGTGATGCTGTCTGTCTGTTGTCCCAGTTTCTCCTCATCGTTTCTCTCTTATCTTTAGGTTCTAGCTCGCCTCGTGTCCTCGCCGCATCGGCGCCGTGTTTAACTCCGAAAACTCTCAACTGCACCGATCAAACTTATCATATGTCACAAACCTCTTGCCCATAAACTAGCAGTCTTTGTTGAGTTCAGCCATTTGGCTACAAGAGCTTGAAATAATGCTTGCTAAACGAATCTATATCATATTTTCAGTCTTAAACCTCATATTATATAGACTTGCCATTATTACTTGTATTGATTGTTTTATGCCTCGTCTTGCCATTATATGTATATCGTGTTTGGTTTATATGGCCTTTGCAGTAAATTTGATGTGTTTTTATCCAGTGCTTTGTTTTGTAATGGGGTTTTGAAAAATGCTTTCCATTAGAGGCTGTTATAACTGGAACGACCACATAACTTCTTCTTTTTTTTTAATTTCACAAGGATGTGAAAGTTTTACGTGCATGTTTTCATAATGCTAATAAAATGCTGGCTCAAAGCTAAATTTTATAATTGTTACAGAAAAACTGGGAAATCAGTTATATCAATGAACTACAAGACCTGAATTCAACATAAAAGCAAAGCAAAAGTACTAATTCTCTAAAATCATGACCTTCTTTTTTTTGTTTTACATTTTTAATCAAGTAATTACTAATGCCCACCTCCTGCTCACTCAGTTGGGATTGACTCCAGCCTCCTGTACAGCACAGCACAGTGCTTGAGTAAGGTACTTTTAGAACACTGCATCAAACAAAGGCTAACTAAGCAAATCCGATGCTATACAATGACCCAGAACAGTTATTTTTGTGATGTAAGTGATGTAACGCCACCACGAGAGGAAGTGAGACGAAAATGTTCCTTTATCACTGTGTAAGTGTGTGGTACGTGTAATATAAAGCAGCCGTCTTAGTGTTACGCCCATTGGTTCAGCGTTACCTAGCGACTGCCCGGCGATGACCCTGGCGTTCTCTCCTGCCACGGCGGCCCTGGCGTTTCTCTCGCTGGCGTACTGGACGAAGGCGTAGCCCTTGTGCACGGAGCAGCCCACAATCTTCCCGTATTTGGCGAAGATGGCCTCGATGTCAGCTTTGGTCACCACCGCCGTGTTGAGGTTGCCAATGAAGACGCGGGAGTTGAGTGAGCGGGGGTCATTCTTGTTGGTCACGTTGCTGGTCTGGGTCTTCCCAGTCATCCTAGTGGTCCTGCAGCGCCGCCTGCTGGGAGACACAGTAACACGCGGTTAAGGAAAAGCCAGGAAGGTCAATCATGTTCTAACATAGATCCGTCATTCAACAGTGACGCTGCAACAGGTGGGGGGATAGGGAGCTGGGCCACAGGAATACACAGGAATTCTGGCACATCCATTTAATGATGAAACAAGGAACGTCTGAGTTTGTTTTTCTGAGAGTTTTCTGACTCCTGCTGGCACAGGATGCAGCTCGTAAACGTTATTATGAGGCTGCAGGACCATGACGGGTGAAATGTCACAGTGTCACTGATGCATTATGTTTCACTATGTTTCAACAATACTGCACTGTACTTTAGAAAGTGGTTATTTGTCTCTCTTGATATTATTTATAAAAAAAAATGTATTTTGTTTGCGTGACTAAATAAATAGTTGCGTTACATCACCCCTCTTTGCTTCGCGAGACCCAGAGAACCAATACAGTGTCTCCTCAACAGTGAGAAGAGAGAGACTTATTTCAGTCATATTCTCCTCTGCTCGTGTTCTCCACAGATGTGCTGTTGTTGTGAAGATGTTCTATATGTGAATGCTGCCTGGCTCCAATCGAAACCTACAGGCCCCAGAGCTAATATGTATAGATGTTTTCTAAAAATACGTCTCTGCGTTTTCACAGCTGGTGATGGAGGAGTGTGATAGTCACCTTATTCGTCCTCACACACACACAAACACACACACGCACACACACACAGAGCTCTCTGCAGTCAATCTCCTCTCAGCCACACTCCACGTCATAAATCTTCCACCTCTTCTATCCTCTGCCTCCACCCCCACATAATCCATCCTGAATCTCCTCTACACTTCCTGTAAAGAGAAAATGAATGAAAGGTTTAACCGTGCTGCTAAGCCCCATGATGTGGCAAAGATTTAGTCATTGTCGATTGACTTAATTATCGACAGAGCAGGCGAGGACTGAATCCAGTCGAATCAAACAACCATTCAGTCAGTCCCTCCATGTCCCATCGGCCTCACAGCGCCGGGTCACAGCGCCGGCGCCTGACCCGACCCGACCCAGTGGCGACTGATGCATGTGAAGTGCATCGAGTGACCTCTGTAAGGTGAATGTACAGTGTTGAGGTCACAAGATGGCTGGTTGAGACAGTGAGAGTATATTTTTGATATAACAGATTTAATGGGAGCCCAGGCAGAGCCTGAATATTGCGTCAAGTGAAAGCTCGGGCCTTTTCAACAACGCGTCGCCACTTTCTCACCTGATAACACATAATAATACAAACAATGCACATGTACACATGCATGGCCACGTCTGTGTCTAGGCACACACGACAAATCAGCAACACAAACTACAATAAGGGGACTGTGTTTTAGTTGAACAAAGACGACGTGCAGTGACACATTCACAGAGAACATCAGATGCCATAATTAACTCTGTGTTGACAGCAGTCAACCAGGATGCACTGAAATGAAATGTCTTAATAGCTTTGGGATTGATGTCCAAGACGCTCGGTTAAGACAGTCGTGTCCACTTCAGGATAAATAACCGTCGCGATCACCTGACTCCCTGAGCTGTGAGCACCGAGCGTTCTCACTGAAATCCATAATTGTGATAAATGCAGTCTCTGACATAAAGCAGTCCGTTACTGTTGAAGCCAAACGAGGGACTTCTGTGATTTAAACAACCGTCTCTGACGCCTGAGGGGTTCAGGATCACAATAAACCAAATCAGCTGCGGCCTGGACAAGAAGGGAAAATAACTACTTAAGTGTTTGTGTTTGTTTTTTTTTTGTTTTTTTTTTTGTTTTGTTGTCTGTTGAAAAGTCGCTTTCGGACGCAAGACATTACCTCGACTGTCAGCGGCTGGCGGCATCGAGTGGTCTCAGAGCAATCTGTGAACCGACGCTCTCCATCACAGCAGGGTGCATCAGGAACAAAAATACAAGCACGGACCGTCTGTCAGCTGTTCAGTGAAGGACGTCAAGAGTTTCTCCACATACAGGACATCTCCTCAGATTCACATCCAGTGCTTTCAGTGAAAATGATCACAGGGGGAAGAGTTTTACATTACAGGGGGTCCTCGAGTTACGGCGGTCGCGAGTTACGTCGTTTTCGTGGTTACGACACATCTCCCGTGAACTTCCTTGTTTCGGCTTAAGCGGTTTGCCCCCGTAAATATGTACAGACTTCGCACGGGAACTAGTTGGTGAGCGCTCTCTCTGTCTCTCAGCGCGCCTGCCGGCTCTCCAACACCTCCACAGCACAGCTAGGCTACTCTGCCTTGTGTTTACTTATGTGAAATGGACGGCTGGCGGCTGGAGCATTTCCTTTACAGAAATGTAAAGGAAATGCTCATTACACTCGTGATCTCAACCCCTACGGTGTGTCAAGAGGGACAAGAGGCAATTCACCACAGTAAACTCTTATTTTAGGGTGGTGTTATAGCGACATCTAGTGGCACAATGTATGCACAATGGCACAATGAATGTATGTTCTGACACATTCTCAGGAACGGATCTCTGTCGTAACTCGAGGACCCCCTGTATTCCTCTAAATAATAAACTGAAAAGATGATTCATTTAATAATATTCACATGTTTCTTAGATGCTGGTAGAAACATCTTGCACCAGAAAACCACTGTAAGTTCATGCTTCATGTGAACACAGCCCACCTCATCACCGGGTTCTCTCTAAAAACTCTTTCTTACAAGTGCCTGACAGTGATGCTTTTTCTTTGGGGACTCCACAGCATCCTCTGGTGCTGAAGAGGTACCAAGTGTAAAAATTGCATGGATCCTCTTTGGTCTTTTCACACTGACTGTCACGGGCTTCAGAGTGGGAATTCTCCAGAGATAAAGCGGCGAGGAACCAGTGAAAGTAATCATTTTAGCACTTCCCCTCTGCCTGATCTCTCCTCGGCGACTCACTCACCTGTCTGAGGGGAAAAGATGAAAACTCCACATCTGACATGACAAATACATGCGGGACCTGAGGGGTGCGTTCAGGCCACGCTCACTCAGAGAGACGCAGAGAGTGTTGCAATGCAGCATTTTAATCTTTCGCATGGCGACAGCGCAAACGAGACCAAACCCGTCCGTCGTCAAGTCAGGAAAATAAGGCTGAGTTTAATTTCTGTCTTCAGAGTCTGTCTGCAGACTCGGGAGACAGACGCTTCTCAAACCGAGTCCCAACTTTTAGTGCCGCACTGGAAAAGACACGTCTGCATAACAGAGTGAAATATTGGACTATAATAAGTTCTCTTTTTTTTGCCTCATTCTTTTGAATGACAGCCAAGCGCATTATAAGAGGGGAATAAATGTGGACTGAAATCTAATTACATTTTTACACAGTCTAAATTTACGACCGACACTGCAGTGCAGGTGGGGGTTAGTTTTCCTCTGTCTTCTGTATCTGAGAATATATGCAGCATGAAATGTGAGGACTTAGAGAAATGTCCCTGTGGATAATGTAAAAGCTGGAAATATGACTCAAATTCACACATCGCGACGGAGACACTGGGTTCGTTCACGTCAGGGATAATGACTGTAATTCACCAAACTGCTGCGTTTTCTAATGATCAGTAATAGACAACACAACAAACATCATTACAAATGCAGATCTTTCACAGTGATAAAAATATATGCCGCATGAAACTGCATTACATTTAAATTACACTAAATCACAGCAAATAATAAATTAAACGCAGACAAACAGTAAAACTGATACAGATTTTTTTTATATATTGACAGCCAGCTGTGTAATAAATCCCTTTCTTGAAACTCATCTGTGTGTTAAATATAAAGCTACAGCCAGGATACTGTTAGCGTAGATTAGCATACAAGAGCCAGTATGTGCCTGGCTCTGGACCAGCATCTATCTAAATGCTTGTTCTATTATGTTTTTCATAATGACAGCATGACAAAATACAAGAATGAATGTGGAATCTAATCATATTTGTAAAAAAAAGTCTGCACGTATTCATTATTGTCTGCCACCTGTGACAATTAATCACAATAAATGCTGAAAACAGGCACAAAAATCACCCAAACGTTATTGCAGGGCGATGCTGATGTGAGGGATAAAGTCTGGAGTCGGCCCGCCTGCTACGTTTTTCTAATTGTCACTGTGGGACATGAAAAAAGAAATAATATAGAGCTTCCGCAAAGACAAACTAATATGCTCAATCAAAAGATATTCAATTAAACCTGCGTGCCAAGTGGAGAGGCAAACTGCATTACGGCTAAATGATATTTAATCACAGAACATAATGGATTCAATTCAGACGAATTGTGAAAATGAGTCATAATAAGAGAGTCCTGTATGGGCTTGGGAGCTAACATCAGGCGGTTGTGTATTAACAACACTATGTGGGCGCCAGTGTCCTTTTTAATAACACTCTCTTGCCCTCATTCATTTTTTTTCTCCTCAGCTCCCTGGCAGCCATAAATTACTCAGCTAATGCTCCAGCAGCAGCAGCTATCGCTGAATCATTCAAAGACCTCAATTAACAATTAAAGGCTTAATGAATAGAGGGCCATGCTGGGCCATTTTGAGGAGCCCTGAGGAATCTAATCTCTCCTGCAGGGCCGTACAGTAAATACTGGCTAACGGTGCAGAGCGGATAGAGGAAAAGCCTGTTATTGCCAACCTGCAATGAGCAAACAGCCTTGTGGTTTTTCAGCCCTCTTTCCTATGTACCAGGAATTTTTTTATGTAGAAATTGTGATTGAAATGTGATTGTCAAGCACTATTCTTATTTTTTTCCTTCTTTCTACACTACATTACCTCCTGGATAATACCCATCAAGAGCCTGAATAGAAAAAGGAGAGGGGGAAATGGCAACAAAAGGAAAGCGAGAGTGATACAGAGGCAAACAGAGGGAAATAAAAGCGGTGAGACGGAAGGGTGACAAAGGCACCGGCAATGCCAGTCATCCTCATGGAGCTTAGAACTGGGTCTTAGACGTGCGTATCCCAGATATGGTACACAGGCATTCATCATGGTGTTGGTAGGTAGTACTGGCTTATAAAATATTACTCCATCCTTTCATATTGCCATCTATTTACATATTTTTCATACCTTTTATGAAAAGATTTTTTTTTTTAAACCATGACGCAATGCTTCACCGTGCGAGAGCCCACTGGTACATGACGACACAGGAGCCCCGGTACAGAAAATAAATTTCCAGATCCCACCAGTGTTATCTCCTCCTCCTGGTTAAATTTATGGAGGCTGTCTGAAGTGAGGAGACCGAGGGCGGGCAGCCACGCAACTAAAATGAGTTGTACCATAATCTGATTTAAGCAACCTATAGCCTCGAGCAGCGATGACAGCAGCAAGATAAAAGCTGAGTGTGACCTGTACTGTGAGCGAGGATGAAGTCATATATCCTGCATTTTAGAATGGGAACAGGGCCGATTATCTATGGAATCAGGGCGTTTGTGGGTGTTTTGACTACGTATCACAAAGCTGATCTCCGCGCCCAGTGTTCATCATTTAGACAACTTCCCGCTGTTTGCAGTGTTAGCTTCAGTAGCGTGGAAAACATTTGATCAAAATCCTCCTTGATGTTATTTCATTGATTCCGCAGGAACCTTTTATTTTTAAAGGAGTGTTTCAAAACCCTTTTGTTGTTGTTTTTCTTGCCGCCTCTATTTCCCTTCAAATGTCTCTGTTACATTACAGCGTATAAAAGTACAGTACTCTTTCTAATTGCTCTAAAAATTCACTTTCTTTCCTGTTTTTTTTTTTTGGCGACTTCCCCATTCTCACACTCAAAACAAAGGATTACTCCTCCATCACCACTCAGGGTATTTAAAGGAAGAGGCAGGAGAAAAACACTCCACCTGCTGTTGGCGGAGGGGAGTCCACAGCCACGCTGGAGGGCATGTGAACATATGCCATGCTTTCCCATCTCTCTTGGCACGGACACGTTTCTCTATTTCCTTAATTCTCCTCTTGTGTGACTGCCAAATATAGCTTCTGCTCCACCAGGCTATAGTAACTGGGTCACCAGAGCTGCGGGTAATTAGCTGATAACAAAATATGTCTCTGTTTTACAGCACCAGACGCCTTTAGACTCCAGGTACAAAAGTCATACTGAGATAATGATTTGGGACAGGATTTGTTGTTGAGGGAGAAATGTGTGGAGGCACGTTCACGCAATCTACCGGTTTGATCGGTGAATTAAAAATATTCTAATCATTAAAACAAGTCATATCTATTCATTTCACCTCCGCTCTTAAACCGTACAAATAACATTTCGCCTTTATTGGATAGTAAATTGGTACACATATTTTGTCGACGCGTGATTCAAAGCACGTTTCAGGTTTGGTTTAATTGAAAACCCTTTGGCTTACATATCTTTTAAGGACATGAAATTCTTTTAAAGAAATGTCAACACCGTTAATTAAATTAGTGACTAACGTTTAAGTTATTTTTCATATGAGACATACGGATACTGAAACTGTTAAACGTTTGGCTTGGTCTCTTTTCTCATTTCCATTACACTACACTCCGACATAGCAGGTATTTTATATATGTATACACACACACACACACACATACATACACACATATACACACATATACACACATTCACACACACGTATATATGTATTTATGTATGTGTGAAATTTATTATTATTAAGTTTTTTCAGCTTTGTTAGAGCATTTCTGTCAAAGTATTATCGTTGTGTGTGTGTGTTTCACATCAAGGTTAAAAGTCCCTCTTCTAGCCTTTTGAATGTGGCTTGCAGAGCTTGAAATAGCTCCGAATGAGACGTGTGTGAAGGGAAGGGCAGGGGTTAGTGAGGAGACGCACTCCAGACTTGCAGGCAGGAATCAGCTCACTCCAGCTGCCGGAGCAATAAAGTGCTGGCAGCTGTCCACGGTGCTGAAATCAACCACTATCTCCTTGAATGGAGCATAAAAGGAGCTGGCCGTGGTGCTGAGATCAGATGCTGCTAGGCTAATGGCACGGTTCACAACACAATGAGCATCAGGTGCATTCATATACAGTGGCTGTTATTGTTTATTCACAATACTACTTTCCTAGGGCTGAAAAGACTGTATATGAAAAATGTGTTGAATATGATGAATGCAGGTGTGGAACACACAGATCCGAGAATATGAGATCTAATAGGGACCAGTGGGTATTACCGCATACATAATGTAACGCAGGACTATATTTTGTGGGTTGTGCTTACAGACCTAGACAAAACTCACTCGGCCTTGCCATCATCATCTTTCTTTTTGTCTGTCTGACTCCCTCGTCTGTTTTCCTCTCAGGTTATCGTCCACATGCTGGGAAATATATAAGGAGAGACAGTGAGAAGCAGCACCTCTAATCTGTTCTTTGACCTATTGTCTGAAAGATGGAGCAGTTATATAAAAAAATGTTTTTTCATCCATTTGTTGCAGAAAGTGGATTCCTGGATTTAATGCAGCCCACGTCATACGCCTGCTAAGGGTCAATGATCATCCCAGCCCAGGGGTGCAGAAACCACTGGACACAGACAGATTACTGACTGGTCCAGAAATGCCTCACTAAACTTTATTCCAGCTTTCACCTCTCCGGCCTCATAGCGATTCTGTGCATGCGTATGTATAGGCTGGCTATTCCACAGCCATCCTCCCACCTCATCCCCTGTGAGAGATAAGTATTGTTTGAGTAGCAGCACATTTCATGCTCGGCTTCCCCCACCTGTTCCCTGACCTGCCGAGTCCGAGGGCTGGAACGACTGTCAAGCCTTCCCCCATGTCTTTTAAGGACGGTTGAAAGGAGGTTTTGTCTTCAGAAAGTTTGAAAAGAAATTCCTTTGGTGGAAAACGTTTAAAAAAAAATGTAACTCCACGTAAAATGATAATGGCAAAATTAATTTTGTGTGCTTTTGAATTTGCCATTTGCCGGGTTGTAGCTGCATGTCAAGGTTGAACTAATAGAATCTATCAGGCTGATTTGCATAATGAACTGCAGAATTTTGTCTGGGCCTTAAAAAACATCACCCCACACCCACACACCCCCGCAACCCCCTCCTCCCTGTCTCAATGAGCCAATTTAAGTTTCCAACCTTCTCTGTGTGACGTCTGACTGTTTTTGCCAGTTATCAATAGCAAATTCAATGAGGTTTGTGTGTACAGAGAGGAGCGCAGCTGTGTCGGCTTCAGTTGGCAGGAGTCTGTTTGGTTTTGCACAGCAGTGATTTGCAATCATGGAGTCATTTTGAAATTTTCCAAATTACAAATCACCGGAGGGCAACTCTGAAGGACAAACATCCAGCATTCAGGGGCTTTTTAAATCACTTTTCACAAATCCTCATAGAGAAACCAGGTTTAAGAGGAAACTGCTTTCAATGGCTGCTCAATGTGTGTTTTTTTTCCGGTGTTAAAGACCAATTCACTATCTGAAGACATAAGACAACTGATTATTCAGTACAGATGAACCTCTGTCTGAGATGGTCTGTTCAAAAGCTTTAGATTGGTGGTTTAAAAAAAGTAAGTGTCATTGTTCAGGATGCACAGAGAAGTAGAAAGAGAGAGGAAAAAAAACAAAATTCCAGCCAAAGTTACATTTCTCACCTCCACAAAAAGCAAAAGCATCAAAGATGCAAATGAAAACAGTTGTTATATTTGCGGAGACGAGCTGCCTCCAACGCCAGAGACCCACTGCAGGATCAGAGAGGCACCACAACCCAAATCACACAACACAACACAACACAACACAACACAACACAACACAACACAACACAACACAACGCAACGGGATCGAGCCGGAACAAGCAAAACGTGGAGGATGTGACAAGTTGACGAGGAGGGTAAAATAACAAACAAACAAGCAAACAAACAAACAAACAGGAGCGGATGTTGTCTGAGCAGCAACACTCAGCGTCCAAGATTTAGATGTCCGCGTGCAGGCACCGAGAAAACACACGTTCCCCGCGTCGGAGTGAAGAAAAACACACGCGCGCGCCAGACAACGGCAGCGTTAACATGTACTCACCGGGAGGGAGTCGCGGGTCCGAGGCAAAACAAACGGGGCGTGTAGCGGCGGAGGGTCGGTCGCGTGCGGGGTTGTGAGGCTCTGCGTCCCTCTCGCGCTCGCTGCCGCTGCCGGGTGTTGGGTCACGTGACTCGGGTCTGGACGGAGTTTTTCAGTCGCAGCTCCATAAGCGAATCTTTTCGGTGTTTTCACTCATGTTCCAGATATTTTTTTAAAAAATATATATATAATGTTACAGTTTTTATTGATTCACACTACAGCCCTTCCCCTTAGGTTTTACTTATTTATTTATTTACTTTTTTCTTTTTTTAGGAATTAGGTCCAGGCACTGTCAGGGAGTCCCATGAGGGTCCACATGGGGGTCCACATGGGGAGGTAAAGTTTATTTTCGTCAGTTGCTCCAGGGAATAAATGCATATGTATGAATATATATATATATATATATATACACACACACACACACACACACGCTGTACATCATGTAGTTTGAAGTGATATTGTTTACCTAGTGGTTAACAATATCACTGCAAAGTACATTTGCAGTCATCACACTGTTTTGTTTGTATTTGTATCTGTCACGCTCTGAGACCTCTGACATTCTCCAGTTATTCAAACATTCGTTCAACAGAGAACACGTGGATGTTTGTTGTCAGTCAAACAATGTAAACTATAACGAGGGATTAAAAGAGGCCTTGTTTTTAGCAGTATCGAGACAAAAAGGTTGAAACCCGCTGAATTAGAATGACCTGTGGTGCTTTTGCCATTTAACAGGAAATATCTTGTTGCAAAAACATCAGTCATTTTTCACAACACTGCTCCGGTTACGTTATTATGTACAAAGACTTGATTTCACCATCGTTGCTAAAGGCTATTTAATCACCAGTAAAAAAAGTTTCCATACATCATCAGTTTAACAACCTCCTTGTACTCACTCTTTATAAAACTATTTCAGGCTTAATTAACTGGGTTTCTATTCAACCATGAGAATATTGATCACCGGCGAGAATGTCAATACTCCGACAAGTTCTCTGACAAAGTTTAAGGCTCGTCAGGCGATGGGTTCACTTGCAGCCCACAGGTGAGAACACTGACTGAGCGTCTTCGAGAACATTAAGGAAACTCGAGGATGAGAAAGGTGCATTTTGGTCTGGAAAAGGTACGCTCCAGTCTGGCTTCTCATCCTGTTTCATTTGATCCTGTTCTGTAAGGCTGACAGCTCCAGGGTTCTTCGCCGGTCCTGACAGAAACATGAGTGGTCATGCTGTCAGGGAGGAACAGAGAGTCTTTGTTGTTGCTGCAGCGTCTGCCGGGCAAATGAGCAAAGGGTCTGTATGGATCAATGACTTCTCAAGGGGCTGATCGGCAGAGACAGACAGATGCAAGGGCAGCACATTTTACCCTCATGGCTTCTTTGTTTTCTTTCATGAGGATAATGGAGCCCAGTGCTTGAATTCTTTGCAGCCCTGTTGTATTATTATTATTTATCCACTTCTATTTGGTTACATGTTACAGCAACCCCTTTGATTAATCTGTCTTCAATTAATGATCTGGTATCTGACATGCAGGGTCTATCACTGATAATATTAACATTGCAGCACAGAAGGCCATTGGAATTTAGAGGTTGATGATTAAATATTATATAGCATTTCTGAATTATGACGCAATCTGCTCACTACACACAATTACTCTCTGGAGCTTTTTATATACAAGCAACACTTGTCCTATCTAAAGTAGTCACATAATGAATGACATACATTCATTTGTAAAACAGTTAACTTGGTAACTGATTATTAAATAGCTGGAGTCCATCCATCCATCCATCCATCCATCCATTATCTACAGCTACAGCTCCTTCTCAAGGTTGCAGAGAGGCGCTGGAGCCAGTCCCAGATAAATTTGAGTGAAATGCAGATTACACCCTGGACAGGTCACCAGCCTATCATAGGGCAACAATTTAAAGTCTCAAGTGAACCTAACTCCAACATCCATGTCTTTGGACTGGCAGGGAGAGAA
Organism: Trinectes maculatus; assembly: GCA_016785345.1. Classification (NCBI taxonomy): domain Eukaryota; kingdom Metazoa; phylum Chordata; class Actinopteri; order Pleuronectiformes; family Achiridae; genus Trinectes; species Trinectes maculatus. The sequence goes on along the minus strand of JAFBJQ010001844.1, from coordinate 417,215 downwards.
AACCCACACCGACATGGGGAGAAGCTGCAACCTCTGCACAGAAAAGACCCCCCGACTGAAACGGGATTCAAACCAGGGGTCCTCACACTGAGGGGTACACCGCTGCAACACCCTGCAGGAGGCCACAACAATAAAAACACGCTGAGGCTGATTTCCACTTTGCAGTGTGACAATGCCCCATCATGGTGTGTGGTCTTTGTTAAAGTGAAGTCTCAGACCATTCAGATGTGTTGCCATGGGAATAAATAGCAGCCAGCATATTCCTAATGATCTTAAAAAACAAACAAAAAAAGAAAAGTGTCGCACACAAAATCTTAGAGCAGATGCCGCTCCTGCACACTGTTACCAAGGATTTCTGTATCTATTCATCTCCATCCACCTTCCTCCGCCCCAGTGCACATGGTAATTCTTCTCTGGATGGGATCCCAAGCTCTGTGTGGATAGTCCAACAGTATCTGGCATGAAGCTTGTCTTAACTGATACTCTGGCTGACACTCATAGCTCTGAGCCTTGTGTCTGTTGGCAGTGGGGGCAGTGTGTGTCTGTCTGTGTGTGTGAGTCTTTTGTTGCCAGTAAAACTCAATAGGCTGAATTTAGACTGAGCATCAGGTCAAGTTATGAGTCTGCACTCTGGCACGGCAAGAGCTTTAATTATAGTGAGTAACAGGACATGTAATGCAACGTTAATGGCAAAAGGACTGAGGCTTTGCCGAAAATATCTGCTTTCCAAACACAAGTAGTGCATTAGCAGCGGGGATACACTATCCGCTGATTGGAGCCATTAAATACAATTTGGGATGTGTGGAACTCGGAGTGAAAGCTGCTGGCTGAGTGGTGTATATATGTAGATCAAGTAAGCTTTGTCCGGGTGTTGGCTAATGCTGACAGCATTATTCAAGGTCCTGCAGGGGGAAAAAAAGACCACAGTTTAATGGTGTCTAAATTACAGCTTTGAGGAAATTTTGATTGCTTGTCCTCTCCTGCCTTTTTTCCCGCACTCTGCTGACGATTTTTTTATTCCGTTTCCCTCATAGCCACTTTTGCAGACATTTCTTCGCTGCCATTTCTCACAGAAATTATTATTCAAAGCAATAGTAATTTGGTTGTCTGCGAGATTCATCAATATGCCATTTGTGCTGCTTATTCCAAAAAAAAATGATGAGACAAAAGGTCATTTACAGATGCAGTCGGTGTGTGTTGTATATATGTGCACGTGTGTGTGCTTTTTTTTTATCTTGGTATTACTCATGTTGTGGGGACCTAAATTTATTCCTGTGCTTCCTTATGGGGACATTAAGCAAGCGCTAAAATAAAAACATTCAATGCTCAGACAAAAACGCGTCTTAAATGTTATGTTTAAGGTTATTGTTCGTCTCCAGAAAACGTAAGTCTCTGTAATGTAATGCAGTGTAATGAAGACATAGGTCTGTGTTTATGATTTTCAGATCTGATGGTGAGAGCCTGCGGGCGCATTGTGAGATTCCATGTCACACCCTGATGAAGCGTGACCTTTCAGTGTGTTTAAACACTGACATTTCTCATCATATGTCATGTTACTCTGTGAAACTAAGACCCTGGACATTCCTGAGGACCACATTTTCCTGAGCGGCAGCTCTGTCAGCTGCCATGCCACGAAAAGCCGCTATCAACACAGTAATTATATCAGCTCCACTACCTCATCTGCCCCCTGTCAAAAGTGAATTCATGATAAGTGTTCCACAGACTCTCTGTGTGTGTGATTTAATTTGGACATCTTGTGATCTTTCTCCATCTACGCGAGTGAAATATCTACATCCCTGGCCATGTCTGTGCAAAGCCATACGCATTTCACAATTTACATTAGCTATATGCAAATTTCAAGGCACAAATTTCTAAACAATCCTTAGTGTTTCCTTCTTCTTTCTGACAGAGTCACACTAAAATTACAAATCAATACGAAGTTTTAAATTCCAACTCTCAGCCTATGATACCGACTCTTAAATGAGCCCTGACACCTAAGTGGCCATGTGGATTTTAGTCCATCTGTTCATTTGACTCCTCAGTATGGCCGCCCATATGTTGTGGGGTTCTATATCATACTGTGAATTAGTGTGACAAATTAATGTATTCACATCCTAATACTTTTAAACTATCTGAACATAAGATGTGCTAGATATTTCCCTCAGGAGAGGGTGGAGACCAAAGATAGAGCTAAAAGGGGAAATAAAAAAAATGGATGTACATGCATGGTGTTCCTGACAATTCTATTTCTTGAGTAGGGAATGCTGGCCAAATATTATCCATAATCTAATAGTCGATTAAGGTTGTAAGGTTCTATATTAGTTTTGTGTTAACCATTTTGTAAACGCCAAAAATGCGTGCAAAAACCTGGTGCTTACTCAAAAACTACACAGGAGTAATTCAATTCTTTTGGGTAATTAAATCACCATCAACCATAAATCGACCTAAAACATTCGGACTCACCTCAGTAACTACTGCCCTGAAGGAATGAGACAAAGGTAGCAGTCAGCCTCCTTCACTGGTATTCAATCCAAATGTCAGTGGTTACCGTCCCAGCTGTCTCTTTGCAAACCAATGTGTCCCTTGAGTTTCTAATTTGGAAAAAAGAAGAAAGAAAACGTACTTTCATTAGAAGCCAAATGCTCTTGTCAGTGTAAATCAGGTCGGGCTCTCCGGCCAGTCAATACAGACGTGAGAAAGGATTCACTGTGGACACCCCTGGGACTCGTCAATGACAGGAGTCTATTACTCCACAGCCAGCGAATGTGTGGGGGAGCTGCTATGACTTGCAAATGTAAAACTCTTTACTTGCCTGCTATGCAAACTCCATGATGTATTACAGCACACATGGGAATATCCAGTGCACAGAGTATGGTCTCCCAGCGAGATGAGTAGGCTACTCTCCCACTGAAAACGCCTATTCAGGAAGAATAGTGTGGAAACATCGCATCTGCTCTGAAGGCAGAGACGCTGAGAGCAGACACCGGGCATTTATCATGGCTCTCCTTCTGCATCTGCACATTCAGCCCTGTTGGGAGATGGACTCTTTGTATACCAGCAAGATTACAGCCTGAACCTTCACTCTGCTTATGTTAAGAGTTATAGGAATACAGTTATTGTTTTGGTACCACTTTCTCCCTTTCTTCCTTGAGTGTTTAAAGTTCAATTAGGGACACACTGCACTCCAGACCTGATGGTCTAACGACGTGTTTAAGATGATTATTAAAACTTTTTTTAAATGTTCAGAAGTTGTCAAAATCTCCTTCTCATAATCGCTCGTAATATGTGTTGCTATTACATCTTTTGGTTTTTTTACTTTTTAGGAAGGTCTGGTCTTTCCAGAAGTTTTAAATCTGTTTACTTTGGATTTCGTGTGATAGCATTTTAAATTTGCTGTCTCTTTATTACTTCACCATAACAACAGCAGCCAAGGTTCATGGGCTATATAGGATCCAGTCCTGTCCACAAAATGACCGGGTCAGCTGGAAATGGCTCCGGCTCCAGAGCAACTTGTAGAGGATAAACAGTATGGATGGACGGATGAATGGATAGGAAGCAGCGTTACATGAAGATGAGATAAGAAAAATAGTCCCATGCTAAACGAGACATCGTTTAGGGATGCTTTTATGCTTTTCAGTCTCTTTTCACTTAATCTATTTTGGTACCACTTTCTCCCTTTCTTCCTTGAGTGTTTAAAGTTCAATTACGGACACACCACTCCAGCTCAGAGTCGTTAGACCTGATGGTCTAACGACGTGTTTAAGATGATTATTAAAACTTTTTAAAAATGTTCAGAAGTTGTCAAAATCTTCTTCTCATAATCACTCATAATATGTGTTGCTATTACATGTTTTTTTTTTTTTTACTTTTTAGGAAGGTCTGGTCTTTCCAGAAGTTTTAAATCTGTTTACTTTGGATTTCTTGTGATAGCATTTTTAATTTGCTGTCTCTTTATTACTTCGCCATAACAACAGCAGCCAAGGTTCATGGGCTATAAAGGATCCAGTCCTGTCCACAAAATGACCGGGTCAGCTGGAAATGGCTCCGGCTCCAGAGCAACTTGTAGAGGATAAACAGTATGGATGGACGGATGAATGGATAGGAAGCAGCGTTACATGAAGATGAGATAAGAAAAATAGTCCCATGCTAAACGAGACATCGTTTAGGGATGCTTTTATGCTTTTCAGTCTCTTTTCACTTAATCTATCACTCACTGCTCATGTCAGGTCATTCAGGTTCATTACTCACTGGCTGCTGCTGATGAGCTGAGTGCCCGGAGCTTTACTGGAGCTTTGCTGGTGACGTGCAGGTCTCAGCCTTCCAGTCCACTGCCTGAATTATTGAACACGTTCTGTTAGGCCGACCTGGCGGTGACCCCCAAGCAATGGCACAGTGTGAGAGGTGAACAGAGTGCGACGGGCTCTTCCTCCCTGCAGGCCATAAGATACAGAGCATGATTGTGCGGTATGAGTGAGAACGTATTAATAAATCATCAGTTACAACTAGAGGCAGAGCCGGGTTGGCTGAGGATAAGAATTCCGAGTGATTTGCGGGCGGATTTATGGCACGCGTTTGGCACTCGGGAGGCACAACTTTCTATGGCTGCTCGTTTGCCTCTCTGATTGTTGCTCCAGCTGATTATCGAACGGCGAAAGAGCAAAGCACATTCCAGAGTATCCTGTGTTTGTGGTGCGCTCAGCAGGCAACAGGTGGGCCATTATGCAGACTGGAGCCCACCCCTGGTTCCTCATAACAAAGACACTGCTATGTTAATTTGGAGGGAGTTGGTTTGGGTTTATGCATTATCACTGTCAAACACTGTTTAACAGTAAAATAACACAGAAACGAGAACACAAGTCAGCCTGTGTGAAGACATGAGGTGGAAACACGAACAGAAAAGTGAAACTGGAGCTCACTCGTCCCAAAATAAGGAGTGAGTCTAAGTGGGAGATGATGGTCGTCCTTGCACTAATGGGAAGGAGAGGCCTTTGTGCAGAGTAGTTGGTATTGTCGAGAAATGAAAGCGCATAAGCCTCCATGGTGCCACGTTTCCAAAAAAAGTCAGTTTCATCACATTGTTCCTATGTGACTATTAAAAACACTCAAACTTTTAGAACAAAAAAATAATAGTATTATGCAACTTCTCTGAAATGACTCAACGCGGTTTCGCTCTTCCATTTATTCCCTGTTGCCTGTGAAGAAACAAGCGCTGGTCTTTGATAAGTTATGACAGGTAGCAGCACGTCTTTAGCCGAATCTGGAAAACGGTCATCTTCACCGTTGTCAGCTGGCTTCAGACTGAAAACCACAGGAGAGAGATCAGCATGCGTCATCTCACTTTGTGGTTTTGTGTATTTTGTACAGCGACCTAGCGCGGGGTGAGTACATTAGGGAAGCTGTCACGGTGTATGTGTGTAGGGTAGTGATGGTGAGGTTTTCATGTCGCTTTCTTTCACGTGAAATTTATGGAAATTATATTTCTTTTCTGGACAAAGGTAAGGGGAGATGAATGAATACGTTATAATTCTGTGTGTGAAATTTAAAAAAATGAACATGTGTGTGTCTCTGTGTATTGCCAATTATTTCCTGCACACACTTCAAATGATGTTTTTTATCAAAAGTCAATATGAGGCTGGTATGTGAGTTCAGAAACGCAGCATTAAACTGGTTATGGTGAAGCCCTGTCCCATTATTTCACATGAAGAACAGGAGAATTTGAATAAACCACGAGGCAGAGAGGCAAACTGACAGCATCGCTGCCTTTGAACACAAACACAAACATTTGTATCCAAAGGCCGAAACATAAGTGTGCCATATTTCCACTGAATGTTTTACAGACGCCATCTTGACTTAAACCTTTAAAGAGCTGATCTGATGTATTCTGTTATGGAAGCATCTCCTACAGAGCCTCATTAAAAAAACTGATACCTGCTCTCCTTTGGCTAAAAACCGTTTTGACTTGCACTTTAAAATGTGTGGGAATTTAGCTGCGTGCAACATGAGTCACTTTGCAGATTTATAACCTGCAAAACGTCTATTTCTGCCCCAGAACAGCTCTGCCAACAGCTGGGAGTCTCTGCTGTTGACTGTGACTCACTCAATGTGCCGCACATCAAGTGCAACAGTAATACACTGCAAAGCCGGTGTTTGCCATCTTTGATGAACTTCTGCTATGTTTGCTGATTTTATCTGCTGGGATCCTCATGCAAACTGAATAAATTGGAGACGTCTCACATTGGAGAAACTTCTCATTTTTGATGAAGCAGACCTCAGACAGCATCTACGTGCCTGAATCTAAAATGGGCCACACTGATTGGAGCAGCCCATCAGTGTTGTATTGCTGTGCCGAAAGTGTAACTCTCGTCCACATGAGCTAATTTCCCACACGCATATTCACAAACTCTGCGACACATTGCCGTCCATTGATGGTAGGTTTGATTGGAGGTAATGATGTTGCCGCGCTCTCCGGAGATGCGGGGTGCGAGGCCTCGCTGAGCCGCACTCAGCAAAAACCTTGACTGTGCTGACTCAAGCGGCAGATATCTCCGACAGCACTGGGGGTCTCCCTCGCAGACTCCGAGGCCAGACTTAGCAAGGTGACGTGCCTCCTGCGAGTCAGCTAAAATTGTTGTCAACAAGGCCCAGAGGAGCGCCAGCTGAATAACAATAATGGAGTCTAGTTTCCCCTCGCCCACCACTACCACAGCGTGCTGTCAGTTTTGCTCCCTCGCTTTCTCACTCCCCTGTCGGGCTAACTCTAAGTCTCCATCTGTCCATGTGTGTTTGTCTATCTCAGTCCTCTCATCTCTCACCTCTGCTCTGTATCTGTGTGTAAATATCGACATAAACCGCAGCTTTGCATCAGTCTCACCCGTCCTCCGTCCTCCTTCATCTCAGTGTGAGTCAGGGATGGTGAACGGCGGGCGTCTCCAGGTTTCTGATCTCGGGCCCGGCGATGCTGCAGGGCTGGGGCAGATTGATGACAAAGCATGTCCGGGCAGCTCAATGTTGTTCAAGGCTGGGTTGCGTCTGAAAGAGAATAAGCCATGTGGTTAATGAATTAAAGAAGAGGGTGCTAAAAAAAAGAAAAAGAAAAAGAAAAAGAAAAGGCCAGCCAACATTGATCAGATCAGCAGACGGCCATCGATCATTTTTGGGGGGGAGTTTATGTGAGGAAAGTGTGATTGTTGGGAGATGTTACCAGGCTGTTGTGTGTCTGCGTCTGTATGGCAGAAAGAAATAAAAACCGATTCTCAACACAAAGGCCAACTCACTTGTTTCTAATTCTTTCCACCGCATCTTGTAACCTTGAAAGTCCAGACCAGATAATAAAAGAACTACTGACTCCACAGCCACAGGGAGATTGTACAGCCATTTCTGCTGATCTACAAAACATCTTGACGAGGAGTTTAGACTACCAGCTGCTTCGGTGCATCAAATGAATGTGGTATGGACAATCTAAAATGACTGAAACCAACTTCACACATTCATTCAGCATGATTTCTTTTTTCTTTTTTTTTGACCATTTCCATCTGCAAACATGGAATAAGCAGGGTTTAGGACCCACACTGCAGCCAACCACCAGGGGGGGATCCAGATGTTTTGGCTTCAGTTTTGCCGAAAATGTTTTTGGTGCATTCACTTTCTTTTTATTTTAAATTTCAGATGCAGTAGAGTAGATTTATTAGGGGGCAGGAATCATTTGGTGGTCTTGCCGTGACCTACCCCTGGCTTGGATTTCAATGAACGTTGATAAGACAACGAGGTGATAACATACTGGTTCACTTCCACTTGTTCATTAACAGCACTACAGCAACTTACCACCATTCCTACCACTTACATACACAGACTTAAAACTGTTTATTTCACAAGAACTAAAACTAAAAACTAGCACAAGCCAAAATAAGGCCTGAGTCACATCTGCTCTAAATCAGTTGCAGAGGAGAAGACACCTACATGCAAAACGTTAATTGCGTTACTTAATTTAAACACAAACCGAGGGTTTATACGGTGTTGACCTTTCAAGCGACTCACTTTCTCACGCAGCTTCTTGTCTCCCACTCTGCTAATCATTTGCATTTTCCATCATCTCTCTAAAATAGAAATATAATGCAGAGAGAGGAGTCCACAAAACATAATTATCATCTGGAGCACAAGTGCAGGGTTCCCCGGCAGATTGCTGCAATACAAACTCCTGTCACTTTATGGCTATAGTGTACCTTCTCACTTTATTGCCTCACTCATATATAAAAAGCAATACTGAAGAAAATGAAATCCCATTCTTCAAATTGCTACTTTAGACTCAATCAGTCCAATGGTGGATGGAGAAGAAGGCCACCGACCCCACCCAGCTGGCAAACCCCACTCATCTCTGGCTCTGTACCACTTCAATGCTGCTCCGCCGTGAAGTTTATTTCCCTGTGTCGCAAGCATTATTTTTGTCAATGCACCTATATGTAGGAGTCGGCCCTGAGGACGAGCCGCATATTTATTTATGAGGAGAAAACCTCTGCTAAGATTTTATTCTATAGGTTTTGTCCCCGCAAAGTAGAAGTCACCCCTGGCCTCTTCATGCATTATGTACAGATGTAGGTTTGTTGCACTATGCATCTACACCACACGTGATGGATATAATAAATGTTGTGATGTGAATAATTCAAGGTAACATGTCAGTGCGATACACATACATGCATATATATCGACATCTCTCCTTGTCTCTCTGTTTATTTATCGACACATATGCTGATGGCATGACACAACGCAAAAGGTGAATAATTTTCATTTGAAGTGACAAAACACTGACGTGTGCCTTTGAGTTTTTAGATACAGTTGATGTTTGTTTGTTAGAAGCTCTATTTGTGAATCTCTTTGGGGAAGATGAATGGACTGTGGGATTTGGAATCAGGGGCATTGCAAAGCATTCGGCCTGCTCTATGGCAGGCGACAGAAGAATCAACACCACTCACTGTTTATCTACTCGACTCAACTCTTATTATTTACATAACAGTACTGTATAGAAAAGCATCCATGCGCATTTTCTTTTACCCATTATTCTTGAAGAACACTGTATGTACCTGCCACTTACTCGCGAAAGGCATCTCCACGTGGTTGCCCGGCAACCTCACCATGACAACAACATCCTGGAATGTCACCGCTCCCAGCTGTTGTTTGTTCAGAGGCAGTTGGTGCACATAAACTTCCTCTAAATTTTCACAGTGTGTATGGAAATCTTGTTCTTAATCTGACAAGACGTCGTTAATCAAATGTGCAAAAACTTTTGCTATTTTGTTTTTTTTTACTGGCTTTTACTAGTTGTATATATATTTTTTGCAGTTTGCTCATTTTTTGTATCATCTTTAGTACTGTTCCAATATGGTTTTCCTTACTTTTTTTTTTTTTTACAGCAGTTGTTTAGTAATTAACACCAAACAGGCAACCGTGATAAACCAGAAGACTAAATGCATCCCAGTGTGACAAGCTGAAAGGCGCTTATCTCAATCTCATGATGTTTAAAATACACAGCAATTATTCTGCACGGAGGCGTGAAATTGATTGCAAACATTTTCTTTTTCTTCTCCTCCTCACACTGTCTGATCTCTGCTTCCCTGAGACGACCTTTTTAGAAATTTACCGTTCTACAACGGCAATTTATGCAGCTTCTATATCTCTCACCTAAAGATGTCAAACTTTGGTCTTTGATGAATTTGTTTTGTATTTCTCAGATTAGGACAAGGTCTTACTTGTATAAGACAAAAAGACAAAAGACAGACAAAAGATATATAGATAGATAGATAGATAGATCATATGATAGATTGCTTAATTAAGGGAGTGACCTTTATTGACTGTGTATGTATTGTGCTTTATGTTAAGCCGTTTTGCGTTTGGATGGACTCATCTATCAGCTGTCTATGACTCGCAATAAAGCAGCCATGACGATCAGGGAGGCAGAGACGCATTCATTTAGTCAGACAGTTGTGACAGCAGCCGTGTACAGATGGCAGACCTGCACTCACCGAAGCAATGACAACGTCATAATTTCCCGGCACCACCTGCTAGGAGCTGCCCGTCAACATGGAGCCCCACGCTTCACGATTATGTGCAATCTGCTCTGCAGTCACCTGCAATCCCAATGCAGCTTTACCTGTTTCAACACATTTTCAAGGAACACAATTACTGAACAGTACAGATTAAAAGAGTTTTAAAAATTCATATTCTGTAGTTTCACTTACAAGGAAAAAGAAATTCACTCATCTACCACAACATTATAACCACGTAACATCTTTATGTTGTGGCTGATCATTGCGCCGGCCTCTCACTGGCCATAGCTGATCAGGTAACTGCTGTATTCAGCTGACATCTGCACTTATTGAAGCACACACAAAAAAACTGCATGGTTTCAAGACCAACTACAAGGAAGTGAGGCCCAGTGAGCTCAGCAGAACAATCAGCATAAAATGGACTGAAACAGAGTTGAAAAACCTTGTGCTGCTGAGGGCAGTTTTCATTCCTGTAGAATGAAGCGCAAGACCAAACACGTCCACTAGGATTTTTGTTGACCTGAAAGAGTCGAGTGTGTTCTCTGCCCTGAAAACTGTCATTAAGACTGAAAAGCAGATCTTCAGGTCCTCACTGTCCACAGCCACAGTCCATTTCTGAAATATAATAACAGAGGAGATGGTAACACAGGTATTTTTAGATCTAACACATCCGACTTCACTGTGGATTAAACCAAACTGAATTGTTTTGTAACTACACTGAATTGGGACATGGGGATAAACACTAGCGCACAAAGCGAATGTTGCAAGCGTATGCTGTATGTTGCAAGTAAAGTTAAAAAAAAGATGGTGGGACGAAATAACGTGTGCGTTTAAAAAAAACAACAACTCCCACTCGTCTAAACTTCTGCTTTCACCTGGGAGTTAGACTTTCTTTACTTTTTGAAAGACAACTTGAATCTTTTTTTTTCAAACCTTTTTTTTTATTTCGAACTTCATAAAATCTAAACAGAAGAAGCAATATGAGGAGAAAATTGCGAAAAAAAAACAACAACATTAAATACACTGGGGATAAGGCAAATGGAAACCGAGAATGTACAACAGAGAGAAATTCTTGCCTGCAGACATAAACGCCAACTACACCTACTCTATCACGCATCTATACATACAACTCTTTTCTACAAACATAAATACACAAAGTACTTAATCACAGAATGTTGCGTTTTGCTCGGCCCTCTTTAATGAGAAAACCTTCAGATTTCATGGGAGAATCAGATTCACTGTGTGAAAGCGACAATATTATCTGAGTGAGTTGATATTTTTTGTAAAGGACAGATAACTTGTACAGGGTCGTGGTCCATCAAGTCCAGGAAACTTAGGGACAACTGAGTCAGCACCTTTTCCCATTATCACCTGGTAGAGGCTGCTGATTCTGCGGTCATGTTAAATCTACTTGTACTGGCTCATGACGCTCATGAGGAAGTCCTCAAAGCGTGGGACAGCGACCTCCTTTATGGGCTCATCAGCAGCTTTCTCCTCAGCGGCGGCGGGCTCATCAGCGGCCGCAGCAGGCTCAGCGCGACGCAGGCGACAGTTGTAGTCGTACTCAGGGTCGCAGTTGGGGTCAGGCAGGATTATGCCATTCTTGCCGGGCTTTGGTGCCACAATGCCGGACGGCGAAGCAAATTTGCCGCAGTTGGGGTCGTACGGGTGGCAGAAGGGCTTGGCTGGAGCCATGATGTCAGCCTTGGCCTCAGGCCCAGACTTCACTGGGGTGCAGTCTTTGTCATAGTGCACATAGCAGTCATGGCCTTCCTTGGTCTTGCCACGGACGCCAAGCTTGTAGCGGACCTGGTCGATCGATCGATTGGTTTGCGTTTTTGGTTCAGAACAGATGAGAAGTAGATCAAAGATAACAGGTGAAAGCAATTTCATTTTAATACATCATTTAATAAACCGAATGAAGAAAGAGGACAATTAATAAAACCATTCTACAAGCAGGAGTACGCTAGGTTAGTCGAAACATTGAACTAGTTAATCCTAATAGCAGGATTTCAAACTCAGACCTGGTGCTCGGGGATCTGCGGGGGGGGCTTGCGCAGGGCAGCGGCAGCTGCCAGTATGCAGTAGGGATCATAGCGGGGGTCGCAGGAGAGATGAGCAGCGGGAGGTGCGGGCTGGTGCTTGGGTGCGTACTCGAGGACGGGCTTGGTGAGGTCAGACAACTTGGTGGCGGTCAGCGGGTTGCAGCCAGCGTCGAAGAGAGGGTTGCAGTGTTGCTCTTTGGGCGGATCCTCAGAAAGCGGAGCAGGAGCGGCGGCGTTGATCACACACAGAGGATCGACTGCCGGGTCACAGCTGGGACGCATCAGGTGGTAGAAGCCGGTTGGGGCCTTCTGGACCAGGAGGGGCATGCAGTAGGGGTCTTTGGGGTCACATCTGAGAGCAGCGTAGGATGGGGCGGGGCCAACGGCTGGGCGGTAACCATAAGCTGCCCTCAGGTGATACTGCAGACACTCCACATCTTCTGGGTTGCAGATTCTCAGCAGCTCAGCTTTCTGCTCAGCGCTCAGGAACGGCTCAAGCACGGGGGCGTAGTAGTAAAAGCCAGTGGGGCTCTTCAGGGGCATGGGGAGCATGGGGGTGAGGATGGGAGCTGGTGCCTTGGCTGGTGCTGGCGCAGGCTCTGGGGCCGCAGCCTTGGGAGCGAGGGGGTAAAGACAGTAGGGGTCGATGTAGGGGTTGCACAGCCTGACGGCAGCAGACTTGATGGAGGAGGGCATCACCACTGAAGCCTTGGGCTTGCTGGTGGACTCCGCAATGCATTCTGGATCATCAGAGTCGGCGCAGGTCTTGTAGATTTCACTGAGGTGGTTGAGGTAGTGGTTGAAGGTTGGCCCTTCCTCTGACCTGTGCTTGTTCTGCAGGTAGGCCATGTACAGCCGATCCAGATCCTCAACCTGACGAGAAGGATGAAAAATGAGACAAAACGAAAAGTCTTCACTGAACTAAAGGGATTTACGAACCACAGAGAAGTAAAACATTCTGCTACGTGAGCACGATCAGACAAATCCTCCGTGCAGAAATGTTCTTCTCAGGCTCGCTGTTTTGTTACTCAAACCACACAGCGTGACTCTCAGGGCTCTTGTTGGTACAGGGAAAACATGATGGAACGTGAGCTGCATTAAAATTAGATCAGCTTTTCAACAGAATGATATAAATTCATATCCTTACATAAGCCCAGTCTGCATAATAAGGGATTGTTGCTATGAGACTGTAAAATACAATATGTGTTTTTTCCAGTGTTAAATTATAAATACATATGTTATCAATATCCTCAGACAATACAAAGCTGTAAAGCTAATTATTGCCTCGCAATTAAAAGAAGAAACTATTTCATTAGCACTTACTCCCTCCTGGTTGTGGCTGTCCATGAAGTACTTGTACCACCCCCAGAAGTCAGGCAGGCGTTTGAACTGGGGCACAGCCACGACGGGGACATTTCTTCTGTTACGAACAAGTTTCTTCAGGTTGGCCATGGCCTCCGCCTTCACGTCATCGGACACCGCGGTCACTGATGTGAGGAGGCGTGTGAGAAGGTGAGGCAAAGACACATGACTGTGTTGTTATGTCATTTTCAGCTGTGTTCAGAGAATTGTCTTATTCTTTGGACATCCTGACTTTATCCGATAACGGCTGGAGCCATTATTAGCCATCGCATTAGCCATTTACCATACCGAAACAAGGGTACTAGGAGTCATTTCATTTAAATCCACATACTGGTGTTTGGTTTGAGTTTTTTTTTGTTTTTTTTTAAAGATCCTTGTAGTTTTTGTTCTGTTCTCTATGTCACTGAATGGCCTTTGATGCTCTTTGGTAACTGATTTAAAAAGATGAGTGTCATCATTTTGTTCTGCACCGCTGTTTTCTGTCTCCCTAGACTCAGCTACAATTCTTATGAAGCTGAACCAGACAACACCTTCACAAACTAGGGCCTTGAAACTTCTCATTTGAGGGACTGGAGCTGCTGGATGACAAAACTAGTTCATTTAACAATGAATGCCCCAGTTCCAGATTTGATTACACCAGATTGTAAGTGTGTGTTATTGTGATCTAAAGACCAGCAAGTCCTTGATGCCACATCACCGGTCCTCACCTTCCTCCTCCTTATGCTGCTCCACTGGTACCGCCCCCAGAAACTCTGTAAAACACAGGCAGCAGCCACATTAGTAGCAACAGGGACATTCACTGACTGCAACCAGATGTTGAGCTTTCCCTCCACATCAGGGAAAATGCTGATCCGCTAATAAGCCCCTGGGTGAAACACGGCAGGTGCTGGGGCTCTGGCGCCCCGGCACAGGCTGCATCCTGCAGATTAAACACCCCCACCCTGCTCCTCCTCCAGGTACGCACACACACACACACACACACATACACACATCTCCCCTGTAGCCAGACCTATGGAGTTTATGCATCAAATGGGGGCCTCCTTAAAGTTAACTTGTAAAACTACAAAGAGTGGGCCCTCACACAAACCAATTACCAATACTGTGTAAAACTGGAAGATGGGAAGAGGCGGAGACGTGTGTCTGTGTGCATCCCTGTTTCCACATGCGGAGTATCGTTTGCTACACTAGGGGGTTTGCTTATTTGCTTATTAGCTGTTGTAAGATTTTTTTAAATTATCCTTAACCCTAAAGTCATCAAACTAAATTCCTCTGCTATATTTCCACCCCTCATAATAGTTGGTTGAACAGAAAGGAGGGAGGGAAGAACACACTTGGAGGAAATCCTAGTAATAATGCAGTGCTACAATACAAAATTAGAGGTAAGACCTGGAGTTAAAATCCAGAACATTTAAAAAGTGTACTCAATAGGATGGTACTGATTTGTTAATGTGTCAAAAAGACTCTGTACAGTTTCACTGTAACTGTGTCATGTTTTTAAAAACTTGTTTTATTTATTGATTTATTTTACGAACTGATCCATTTAGTCATGAAAACTAGTGACTGTACCTATCTACATAATTGTAGTTGGGTAAGACCCCTACACTTCACATGCAGTATTGTAAAAGCAGCCCAGAAAAACACAGGCAACTTATCAGCACTCAGTTTACTTCTGTTTGCTAACTAACAACACAGATCTGATCATTTTTATATCAGGTCAAATGTGTAACTTAAGTCTCACCTGGTAATAGAACAATGGCTAACAGGAACCCTGTGTGGATCAGGGAAACCACTGGTCGTCCACCACGTGGCATTTTCTGTTTTTTTTTTTTGTGCTTCCTGGGGGGAAAAAACAGACATTAACAGTGTTGAAGACAGAATAATCGTCTCATATTAAGATGCAATACTGCAGTACACGTGAATTGATCAGCTGGTTTGAGCTCGTCAGCAAACAGTTGGATTTAGAAAACCAAGAGAAGAGAATTCACTTGGACCCAAACGGACAGTTTTCATTTAACTGGCTAACACCAAGACAATGGTGAGGATTGGGGACATGCTGTCATGGAGCTTTTCAGAGATTACTCACACACATCAAATAGAGAACGAATGGGCTGAACAATCAAATACATTTCAGCACATTTTCTCCCAAAAAATAAAAGTTTTGCACATGTAGCAATCGCATCAGTCTTTACCTGTAGAGGTGCTGAAGTTGTGGCCTCCTGAGTTCACCTCTGGATCCAGTGGCTCTCTGGATCAAGCGTCTTGAGAGGGGCGGCTCTGCTGCACTGTGGTCTGAGCTGTCTACCTCTCAGCCTCCCTGTATTAGATGGACGAGCAGGGAAACATTTTTAAGGAGCCCCCTTGATCATTAAAAACAAAAAGGCATGTCATACAGCTCTGGCGTGCTGTTAGGAGCTCAGGGATTGGCTCCTGCACTGCCGTCGGTCCAACCAATAGGGGTCCTGTAATTAGGTGAGGCGAGGAGCATGGCGGTGTCTCTCAGTAAAGACACATTAACAAGGTGCCATTTAGCACCAGGTTTCTTTCCTCACAGGTTTGGAATTTGGGGGTCATTGTGTGATGTGACGCCCTGTCTCAAACACTAGTTGATTTTCAGATTTCAAATTTACATTAACGACTCTTTCATTAACGACAGCACAGATTTATTCAGCACCTGCGGTCATTGCGGAGGTGGCATCAGGTCAGAGGTCTGCAGACACATGCTCTTCTACCATTACTTCTAGTGTTTTCGTTTCCACACTCCCACCCAAAAAACCCTTACTTCCTTTCACTTTTTTCCCCTCGACTACATGGAAGTTGGAGTCATTCAGGGAACTAGGCCACATGCAGTGAGACACTAATGAAGCAAACTGCTGCTGCTGCTGCAGAGGCCAGAGCCATGAGGACTAAACACACCACCTTTACTGTTTGGTACACGAGCTGGGATTGTGCCACGTAGCCTGTAGAGCCTACTGCATATATCAGTGGAACACACAATGCAGGTATATATGCAAACAGTAGTATGTATATAATATACAAACATCCGTGCATGACAAATTCTATCATCCTTTTATCAACACAAACCTTAACGTTCCAGATGTTTTTTTAGTGATTTTAAACTAGTTGCTAAACTTGCAACTTGTTTATTGTATGAAAGTGAATAAAGCAGGTAAATATGATTAAATCCGAAATGCCCTGGTTGAAATGCGCATGTATAGCATAGCTCTGGCTAGTGTATATCAACATTTTTCAATTTCTGTGTTTTTTGAAGTTAAAAATAAAACAAAATCTAGTTTTTGTGCCTCCAGCGTCATCTGCTACTCGGCTCACAAATGCTGCTTTTTTTTTAACTCTCATTCATTTTGTGTCTTAAGAATATGTCCTCGTTGCTGGCAGATGATGACTCAGTCTTGGCTACGATCACTGCAATTTACTTGTGTTAGTATAAGTGGGGCAGTGACAGAAAGAGACAAAATGTTGTCTTCTTCAGTTTAAAGCAGAGCAGCTGTCAGGAGAGACATCGATCTCTTTCACTACGTGGTTGATTCAACTTCTCAGAATCGTGGGCTCAGAAAAACCTGCTGTATGATGAAAGACAAGATAAAAATCAGGCACTTGTTAAACTACAACTACAACTACAAATGACTTCTGTTGTGTTTACAGATTAAAACTTTGTTGTGCTTTCACCAGACATGCTAATTGTGACTTTCCAAAACCTTTCTAATAAAGTCAATTAGTTCCTGCTACTTCAAACATCTCTTTTAATTGGCCCTGACCTCTGTGCCTCATGTTGCAAACCCCGATCAGACAGCACTTTGTGTGTACTGCTGGCTACTGCAGTACTCGGTGTAATTAATACCATTGTCTTCTACACTGCCATTAGACATGTGCTGACAGAACAGCTCTCTGCTTTGCTTCGAAAAACCTACAATATGCAGTTTGACCTCTTCGGAAGCCTCAGCCTCCAAGTTGCTGTAATAAAACCCCCATACGCTCTTGTCCAAAAACTGGAAATATTATTGACCTTCAGATCAGCACTCTCATTGGTGCTGATACTTAGGGAGTCTCTCAGGTGTCAAATTTGATCAAATCTACCAAACCAAACCTAACCTCGCAACAGACGAACTGAGAATGAAAAAACTTGGACTCCTCGCACACATCCTGCAGATATTTTTAACGCTCTCCTGTTAAGACAAGTTGTTGCCAAGATATGGTCATAAAGAACCAATTCAATAAGGTTATAATTAACGTTATTATCAGCTCATTGAACAGATGCACCGTATGGAGGAAATTAATGTGATCTTAATGAATATGGAGGAAGCGGTATTTTAAAAAAGTAACACAAAATGAGCCCACTAGTCTATGCAACCTTAAGCTAGAAAAGCACGAATTAATATAAGGAAAGAAAATTAAGATCCAAACTTCTTTATACATAGAGAGTACTATTTATTGACTTTCAACCAGTCAACTCCACCACAAACACACAAGTACGGTTGTGTAACTACTGTACATATATGTACATATTTATGACATAACGTGAAACACTAATACAACCAAATCCACAGAACGCATGTGACCACCACACAATGTCATTCAAATTATTTAACCAATTATTTTTAACATTTTAGCAAAGCATCACATCTCATATACCATCTGCAGCATGTTTAAGGGCGACAGCATATGGAGCCTCTGCCCATCACATGTATAATTACATCCCTAACAGGTGTTCTCCAGCACACTGAAACCTACAATCCAGTTCAGACACAGTCAACGACATGAGCACAATACAAGCTCATAATTTTAACATACCATATATGAAAGAATCCTTGGGGTGTTAAGAATTTCACAACATCTGGAGCCAGTGATGACTTTTTAAGGATGTTTTTAAAAAAAGCCTGAAACTAGGACAACTATGAAAGGAAATTGTATGTCATTAGACAGTAAATGGCTGGTTTGCTTTCCACAAAAAAATGCAGTGTGGAGTTGTGTGAATATCATCCATCATTCCTGTGGAGACAGGTTAATCTTTCACTGAATGTCATCGTCATCAAACAGATCCTCAAAATCTGTGGGAGGGAAATAAAAATACAATTATTGCACTAAAGTGACATAACAGCTGCACAGGGAAACTAAAGTCGTATTTCAATCGTTTCTGCAAGCCAGGCGTTTTCTCATAAAGCGCTCTGTTTCTGTTGGTGGGTCGCAAGTGTGCAGGGTGATAAAAGTAAAAGGATCTGGGAATGCACTTGAGCAGTCTGCATGGTGGCCTTCTAGTGGGTCCAACAGTTTGTGAGGTCAGGGGTCAGCAGGAGAACTGAATGAACATGCTTGATAACGTGTGCAACTGCCTACAATGCAGGTATTCTGCTTTTAACTATCACTTAATCACTTATCACTTAATCCTGACTAAAGGAAAATATGCTGTTGTTTTTTTAGATGTAATTTTTTGTGGACGTTATAGATTTCATTTTTTTTAGTGGTAAGGTAAAGACTAGGTTACAAATAATTGCACCTTGTGAATTATTTCCATGAATTAGCCAGGGGATTATTTTTTTTGGCTTTGCAACAGTTTCAATAAAAACTTCCTGGGACTAACAGAATAAAGGCATCTGTGAGTCCTTTACATCATTAGCTACCATTAACGAACACCAGCCAGGAGCAAGAGCTCACATAAACAGGAACTCACAGACACCGAGTACTAAACTGCTGGTTTAAAATGTCCGTCATGAGTAAAACAGATCAAGATTACTTGATACTCCTCATTCTGTTTTCACTTTACATGGTGCATGGCCTGCAAACAGGAACTCACTCTGAATATGTTTTGGCTGTTTGTCCTCTTACTGCACTAAGTGCGGTTTTCCAACATGTCATCAAACATACAAAACACAGACAACACAAGGAAAACAATATTTTAAGGCTACTTAAAAGCCTTTTCACACAAACACACAACACAGGTCCCTTCAATTATGTGTTAGGATCTCAATAAATTTCCTCCAAAATTATGTAATCATGATACACATATACATCAATATAAACAATATATATAAACAATATAAAATCAAATGCATTAAACCATGAATAGGCACCTGGACTGGTTATACACCAATTATAGTAATGGTAATTTGGACCAAACAGAAACTACATATTATTTTAAGGGTTTAATTTATGATTCCCCTATAGTATATACAGTAATTGTATAGTTCTACTGTTTTGTTTATAGATCAGTCTCAAATCAATCTTATAGGTAAGTAAAGCAGGACTTAACCCAGATCTAAATTGATTCATTTAATTTCACCAAACGCTGCTGTCGGCTGAATATTTCTCAGCAGTATAGAATAACACAGATTAGCAAAAGCTGCCATGGCACTGAAAGAATTAACTGAGCGTGACACTGATTCGTAAAATGAATGAACATTTCAAAATCCTTTGAGAAATGTAGGCCAGAGGACCGGGAGACGTTTTCAAGGAGCCTAGAGACAGTTAAGTGGCACACATCTCTATTGGAGGGGTAATAAAGGCTGCCACCCTAAACAGGCCTCATACAAAGCACATCCACAGAGCTCCTGCTGAGAAGCCTGCGTGGAATCTGTGTTGCATATGGCAAGAAGTTGTGGCTGTTTGATGTGGCAGCGCCTCGAGACAGGGATCATACTACATTATAAAACACAGTTTGTAAAAGGGGGGGCCGGCTACAAGGAATGTTTTGGGGCCAGTAAAGACGTTTCCTGCTGTGAAACCAACAGCGTGCTGAAGCCCAGGGGTGAAAAACTACATGTGCTAAAAGATTCAATCTGCCCTGACTAAGAATTATCCATTTGATAATGACAAGACTCCTCAGTTCACTTTAAATTACAGCACAGACTATAAATAACTTGGATTAACACTGGTATTTGTAAAAGTCTAAGAGGCTATTTACAGAGTCCAGGGTTCTGTCTGGGAATGTAAAACTTAGACAGATAGATAGATAGATATTTTATTTATACCGAGGGAAATTCAAGCATCCAGTAGCATGTAAACAAACATTAAACATATACTGAACATACATTAGCATGAAAAACTATACAAATTAACAATAGGAATAAAATAGCTTTATAAAAATCTGAAATCAAACTAAAACTAAAAATGGGGATAAATATAAACTGTATGAATGGGAGAATGTCCAGAAAAATGTGCAAAATAGAGGATGAGAATTGTCCATTGTCTATTGTCTTCCCTGCCCAGACTGAGAGCAGCTGTATAGTCTGATGGCCAGGGGGAAGAAAATCAACACAACAAGAAAAAAAAAATCAATAGGCTAAGGTGAAGCTTTTGCATATTGATTTACATTCTGATTCTGTGAGAATATGTTTCATGTTCTTTTTTCCGGCATTAACATTAATCGACTTAATTTCTAGCGGGGCACATGGCCCCCTTATTTTTATTTTCCAAAGAACATAAATGAGATTTCCTTGTTTGTGGGCTTGTGTGCGTTTTCTGTGTTATACACCTCTCTCCTGCAAAATCTCTCCAGTCACATATATATCATGTTCTTACAGAAAAAACCCAAACAAAGACTCCAAAGTCTTTGTTTGTCCAAAGAAATTTGGATAATCATTGTACTTAACAACAAAAACTATATCCAAAGGTAAAACTATAAAGTAAAAAAATACTGACATAACCATATATTTGAGTAGTAGTCTTCATGTCACCGCCATGACATTTGAATTAAACAATATATATTTTATTCAATTATATGTTGTAATTTAAGGAAGTTCACGTACTGTATTAAAATAGTGTTATGTCTCCCTCATATAGACAGTGGATACATGAGGCCAGATGTACTTGCAATGCAAGTTGTTGTCTGAGCATCATTTGTCAGATTTTAAAGGTACATGGAATCCGGGGCAAGTTTAATTCTGTAAAAAACAATCGTTACCATTGAAGAAGTCAGAATGAACTGCCTTTTCATTAGCAGCCAGGTCCATCAGCAGTCCTGTGCTTCCCCCAGCCTGTGGGAGAACAAACATGCAGCTCAGAGGCACAAACCTGCATCAGAAAGCTAAATATGTGATGGTGGTTTAATGGGTGTTAGGGGACGGGGACACTTTCCTTACTATCCCTGATAGAAATCAACCAATGGTTTGAACGCCACAAACTCGTTGTGTATTGTTTTATTGGCAAAAGTCGCCTCAAACTGGTTTTAATAACAAACCACAACGTGAAGCTGACAAGTCGACAAAAAATAATGAGATGTAATATTTCTGATATCTGAGACTGAATTGCTTACAATGGCTGAATTGCTTAGCCTATAGCTCACACCACACCTGACCCGCTTTCAGCTTGGTGCGCAAGTTAGCGAACGTTAAGCTAACATAGGTAGTAGCTAAGGAGCTCGCCATCTAACAAACCTCGTCCAGGTCGACGTACGGTCCAGCGCCTTCAGGAAACATCTCATCCACTGCTGGTTTCATGGCTGTAGAGTTTGACTGGTCCTTTAGCGGCATGGATAAAATTATAAATGCTATTATTTGTGTCAAACTTTCATCCGCTTCTCTCGGGCGGAGAACAAGCTACACAGCTAATCTGTTGCGTGAAAATAAATCCGACGAGAAAATCAAATCAGGCGACAAAGGTTCCGATGCGATATATACACACACACACACATCCCTTTTTCCACACGAATAAGCGCAGAGTACCTCTTTACTTATTTATATATTATAGACTTATTTTATACTTTATTATTCGAGTGAATGGAAAGGAATCAATTGAAATCACGGGGTTAAGTCTAATAGACTTTTATTTACTCTAATTCGATGCATTAGGTTCGCAGTCACATGTAACGCTTAGCTAATATAATTGTATTCTTCAACATTATACTGCAAAGGAAACAACATACAGTTTGTCAACAAAAAGAAGCTTTGCTAAGCACCACTATATTATCATAATATGTAGTTGTCTTGGAACAAGACATGAAACTGCTCTGTATAATCCTCTGTATTATTATTTTTTTTTTTTCATGCCTACACAATCACCATAAAATATGATGGACACATCTTCTCCAACATTGTCGCCAACAGTGCCACCCTGTGTTGCACTTCCACTGCTGCTTACAGAGTCTTGTCACAGCCCTGCTGCCTGCTGGCAATCATCCTGCTCACGTCAATGTTGTTATTGGCAAAGGTCTCCCTGGCTTTCTCCACGGTGGAGTCTGGCAGGGTTCGGGTTCTGCTCAGGATCCAGGCGAAGTCGACGTGGAAGAGCCTGAGGATATCCGTGCAGGAATACACCAGGGCCACGTTCACGTAGTCAGTAGACAGGATCCAGTAAGGGGAGTAGGGCAGGACTGTAATGAGGCGAACAAAACAAAAACAAGATCAGCTAACATGTTTTATCAAGGAGAAAAAGTCATTTGGTGCCTGCTCATAGTAGAAACCCATAACATAATCATAATCATCATAACATTCCTGAAAACTATAGCATGTGTAGATGTAGTCAAGTTTACCATAGGAATAACTTATTCCCAGTTTGGCCGGATTCTTCATGTCCTCTATGACTCCAGTCCCTTCGATTTTCCTCAGCTCTCCTTTACTGTTTTATTCCAGAGAGCGAGAGAGAAATTTCATGTCGGTTTAGCATGAGCACACATCATTACAAACACTCCCTCCCGATGTCACATTTGCACAAAGACGCTGCAAATTATAGTACCCACAGTATTTCAGAGCTGACCACTCGAATGGAGTTCTCTGTTGTTAAAGTGAAATTGGTTTCAATGCAGTGTCCCTTCTCAAACTGGGCTGGCAGCTTGGCAATTTCGAACCATCTCCCCATAAACTGTGAGAGCAAACACACAAAGCGCTCAAAGACAGTTTTCAACCCTATGAATGGAGAGTACGAATAAATCTACATACTATGAATAAAACGTATATTAGGTGTCATATCAAACCTTTGACAGCGACAGAATGATTATATTTACTCAAATACTGTAGATAACTAAGATGAATGAATATGCTTTATTAAAATAAAGTGTAAAAGTGGATCCAGTAATTTAACCTACACGTACATCCTCAGAAAAGGAATATAATTACCAGAGAGTAAAGTTCTTAAACTTTACAATAGGAAAACGCTTCATTACCATGTCCTCTGCACTAAACTATGTTCTGTACCTGTCTGAGGTTGAACGCAGGTTGGACACCTGGTTCTGGACACGGTCCCCAGTGAGGCACTTGAGCCCCGATGAGTGGGAGAACAATTACAAAGACCAGGGCAAAGGATGACTTCATGGTGAGACGGGCCTTTATTAACCTGCAAAATGCATAACAAACAGGTCACGATTAAGAGCTGCAGGATGTAAATATTAAATGTAAATATGCACAAAACAATAGAAATCTTACCTCTCACGCGTGGTGGTTCAGATGCTTCTTCTCTCCCTTGGACAATGTCTGCACTTTGAATTGGAGACGTTGCTCTCCACAAGGTTTTGCAGCACCGAGCGTCTGTGTCATCAATGGGTGTCTTTGTGTGCATTCAGCCTTATTTCAGACATGAAGCAGTCGATTAGCAAATTGGAGTCACAGGAGACATACCAGCAGAACTGTTAGAAACCAGTCCGAATGTTCTCCTTCCTCAAACGGACAGAAACATGGATTTTTGTCATGTTTCCATAAAATATCTGAGGATTGCTTGAAGAGGTTATAGTTACACCAATGTGTGACACAATGAAATATAATTATCTTGCTTATTTTTGACCTAGGGAATAACATGTTCTATTTTTTTCGAAATTAGAGGCATCTAATAAACAAATTCAATTTGATCTGATTCTACAATAGTGACTCTTACTGCCATACGTGATGCACATACAGTCGTACACGGCTACACACAAACTAAAATTGAACAGAAAGACCAGAGGGTTCAATTCCCAACTAATACACTTCAGAGAGGAAGGTCTTATTAGCTGCACCCAGACACATCAAAGCCTGGGAAAAGAAAAGGCGGCAGGTTGTCTCAGTGTGGAAGCTAGAAGCTATAAGCTTGGTTGGTCATTTTTTTAAATCACTTAAATCAATTAATTTAATTTAATCACGTGGCTTGTTGTGGCGATGTTATTTTCTTCTTAGATTTGGCCTGTAGATGGTGCTCTTTTCATTTATCAGCCACAAATACAATTACTAATCATGCTACCTTAGCTGAGCGGACCAATCAGAAGCATTTGATCAAAAGCATTATGTGACCTATGGTATAGAAACACATGCCGCAACACATGGGGTCAAGCTGCAGCTCCAAGCAACTGTACTTACACACACACACACACACACACACACACACACACACACACACACACACACACACACACACACACACACACAGCAGGTTTTTCAAACATACATATCTTGAGAATTAGTCCTGCTGCTGAGGGAAAACCAGAGGTCACAACAATAGCTAGGACCTTTCACCTTTCACCTCCGTTTGGAGCCATAAGAAGTGTTTTGTCACTGATCCGATAACAGCACTAACCCGCCACTGCTGAGGGGCCTGTTTGAACAGGGTCTTCATTTGAACAGGTGCCAGATCTCACAGCTGTCTTAAATGAAAACACAGGAGGGGCCACAGAACGTAATCAGTGGTGAAGCTACTATAAAAGACCTTCAGACACTGACCGTCCTGCACACAGGTGATAGTGGAGGACATCCAGGTAAGCAAGCGGCAGCCATGACGCTGTCTCTTCACACCTATACAAACCTATCTGAGAATCCGGTCTCAGTGGACGAGCTCTCTGTTTGACTCTCTGCAGGTTGTGGTGAGAAGATGAAGACCATGCAGGTTCTCTCCTTGACTCTGCTGTCTGTTCTCGCAGCCAGCGCTCAGATCTTGAAGTTCGGCAAATGTCCCAAACCTGCCGTTCAGGCTAACTTTGATGCAACCAGGGTGAATATTAATTTCCAGCAGTTCCTAATAAAGACCTGAGTTGCAACTTATACTAAAGACCTGCATTTGTTAAGTACGTGAAATTGTGTATTTTCTCTGCAGTACATTGGGAAGTGGTATGAGATCCAGAAGCTGCCAACAGCCTTCCAGAAAGGTGAGTGCGGCACTGCTACCTACAGCCAGAAGAGTCCTGGAGTCATCGGGGTCCTCAACAGGGAACTGCTGTGAGTATCCATTCTCTCCATGTCCTCGTCTCAGCCCCTGGTTTTTATCTTTTATGCATCAGGTGTACTGAAAGTGCTTTGCCAGTATTCCTGCCACTTGAATACACTGGATGACAGAATAATCTTTTATCCTGTATTCAATCTAGGAAATGAAGTTTTGGTAAAATGGGAGGACAGAGAATAGTCTTGATCTACAAATAGTTATGCGCTGAAATGGAAAATTCACTAAATATCTTTTTTTGTATTAATCAATATTTTATTTTTTATTTTGTATAGGAACGATGGAACCACTAATTCTATTGTCGGCTCTGCCAAGGCTAAGAACCCCGCTGAGCCTGCCAAGCTGGAGGTCTCCTTCTTTGAAAGTATAGATCTCTAATTCATTACAACAATATTTCAAGGCTTTTTATTCATCATATTCACTTTCATACTGTACATTCCAGCAGTTTTGACTCTTAAACTTGTCTCTCCTGAAGCGTCCCCTCCTGGTCCCTACTGGGTCCTCTCCAGTGACTACGTGGGTCACTCACTGGTCTACGGCTGCACTGACTTTGGCCTGTTCCGCATGGAGTTCAGCTGGATCTTGAGCAGGGAGCCCACACTGTCTGAGGAGACCATCGAGGAGCTGCACAGCATCCTGTCCTCCAATGGAGTCAACGTGGACAAGATGGTCCCCACAAACCAGGACACTGATTACTGCAGTGCCATGATCCAGTAAACGGGGCAACATGGACTAACGTCGATGCTCGTTATATGCAGTGTGTCGGCTGCCGTGTCCTGTCAGCGTTGTGCAAAGTCAGTGCAATAAACCTGTAGAAAGAAAAATGGGAGTGTTGTGTGGTCTACGGCTGCACTGACTTTGGCCTGTTCCGCATGGAGTTCAGCTGGATCTTGAGCAGGGAGCCCACACTGTCTGAGGAGACCATCGAGGAGCTGCACAGCATCCTGTCCTCCAATGGAGTCAACGTGGACAAGATGGTCCCCACAAACCAGGACACTGATTACTGCAGTGCCATGATCCAGTAAACAGGGCAACATGGACTAACGGCGATGCTCGTTATATGCAGTGTGTCGGCTGCCGTGTCCTGTCAGCGTTGTGCAAAGTCAGTGCAATAAACCTGTAGAAAGAAAAATGTGAGTGTTGTGTCTGTAGAACTTATGCAGCTGTAGAACAATTCAAATTGCATTAAATCTTTCCAACTGCACACAGCTATAATATAATATAATATAATATAATATAATATAATATAATATAATATAATATAATATACATCCACCCAACACTGAAATGATTCCAACACATAAGTCTGAAAGGAATATACATTAGGAAAAAGTGCACTGTAGGTGGACAAATACAGTGTGACACGCAATGAATCCTATGTTCACATGTAGAAAACATTTTTCATGGCTTGACGAATGAAGAAAAATGACCACTTCCAACTTATAACCTGACAGTAAGAACTAACTTGCTCCTGTTTCACATTTGCGGTTGCTTGTTAAACATGCACAAATGAATTGTACTGTAACTGGACCTTCATCAGCGTTTGCAGTTTGGCATCTGTTCAATTGGTGTTAAGTCAAAGGCATTATTTGAAGTCAGAGGATGTACAATTATCACATAATTAATGATTATTCTTAGTGTAGAAAACAATTTAGCACACTCTTAATTATTGCTTTACTTTTTCCTTTGCGCATCTTAATCACTTAGGTTTATCAGTCAGATTGGTCCAGAGCAGGCGAGCATGGGAACCCCTCACTTCAACACATTACCCACTATGTTCATATCCCTTTTAAGACGTGTTGCCTGGCAACAGACCAAACATCCGCAATGGGTAATTAATAAATCATCACCAGTGCATTTCATCAAACCGCTACAGAGTCCCAGACAAAAGACCGAAACCTGTGCATTTGTTTAAATACGTTTATTGCATACAGACATGCAGTGCATACAGTAAGATGTACCCCACTGAGAGTGCAGTCATAAGTACCACAATCCATAACACACAGCAGTGTGCAGACCTGTGGGCTAAACGAGGATTATCTCTCTCATTATGTTTCCTAGTGCATGGCACTGCAGTAATCTGCATCCTGGTTGGTGGTGACCAGCTTGTTCACACTGACTCCAATGGAGGACAGGGTGTTCTGCAGCTCCTCCATGGTCTCCTCAGGTAGAGTGGGCTGCCTGCTCATGATCCAGGCAAAGTCCACATGGAGCACACCAAGGTCAGTACAGCTGTAGACCAGGGAGTAGCTGTCATAGTCAGTGGACAGAACCCAGTAAGGGGCAGGCGGAGAGTCTGGGTGTGAAAAGAGAGACAGAACACAGTCATACCCAACAATTATCTCTTAACTTAGTTTTTCTTTCGTTTACCAGTATCCCAGATAAGAAATCCGGAGAACAGCAATATCAAATATTGTTGAAATATGAAGATAATTTAAGAGTCCGTACTCTCGAAAAAGGAGACCAGCAGCTTTGCAGGCTCTGAGGGGTTCTTAGCCACGGCCGAGCCACTGATGGCGTTTATGGTTCCATCAGCCCTAAGCGAGACCCACAGTTAAAATGACGTTTAGTACGCTCACATTCAGCACCAGACAAATACAAGTATGAACAAATGTTGTACAGTGAAAGAGACCACTCACAGCAGCTCCCTGTTGAGGACCCCCACGACTCCGGGGCTTTGCAGGCTGTAGGTAGCAGTGCTGCACTCACCTTTCTGGAAAGAGTGTGGCAGTCTCTGGACATCAAACCACGTACCAAGATACTGCAGAGGAAGCACGTTGGAGATGAGTTTGTTGTCTAGTTTCAGATCATGAAATAAAGCCTATTATATATATTCACCCTGGCAGCATCAAAGTTCTCCTGAACAGCGGGCTTGGGGCATCTTCCGGGCATGATGACCTGGGCGTTAGCTGCCAGGACGCACAGCAACGTAACAGAAACAACCTGGACGCCGTTCATCTTCTCTCCGCGACCTTAAGAGAACAACAGTTCATTTATTCAGATTTAAAAGTAAACAACAAAAGGCATCTTTGTCAAGCAGTGTGTAAACCTGCTCACCTGTATCACTGGGTAGCAGGGTCAGTTTCGACGATGGCGTTTTTATACACAGTCCGACCGCGTTGTGCAGTCCCCTCTTCTCTGTTTACGTGAAAGGCCGTTCTGAGAAAGTTGTCGAGTGTGTGGAAACTGGCACCTGCTCAAAGTGTTTTTGTTTAAACAGACTTCTCACACAGAAAAAAAAGATGACTGACAGGTTTACATAGAAGTCACAATAGCACACAGATATTGGCAGGGACAGACGATATTTTTATTGTACATATTTTGTAAAATGAAAGTTTTCATTTTTAAAGTTTTACATTTTTTGGCAAACAAACACTACTTCCGATATGTGAGGGAAAGGCTCATCTCACTGTCATCGAACCAAAACAAGAGGCGTCGGAGACATGACGCGTCCACTAGAGAGGGGTTTACACTGTCGCTCATTAGGGAGAAATACAGGAAACGCAGTGGTGATCTGCAGTGACCCAGTGAATTTATAGCTGAGCCTGTTTCTTGAGGCTAAACCTATACTGATCCTTTTGCCTCACTGTGACTCTGTAATGCAAAAAGCTTACACCTTACACAAAGTGGCACTTTACATATCCTAATACTCTGCTTACTCATTCTGAGCATCCGAGGGGTTTTTTCTCACCTTCCAAAAGAAAAACGTTGTGTTGCTATTCGATTTGAAACACTATTTCAAACACTATTCGTGACAGAAAACTGCTTATGTCTTTTGTTTGGGGGAAAAAAACAACGCATACACATACAGATTATGAATTGTGCACACCTAGGCATCACCAGGAATTTGGGGGTGGGGGGTGGGGGGGAGGTTGAATCATGCTGTAAGCGGTCGGTGGGCACAAACTGTCAGATTACAGGTCTGAGAGGATGATCCGGCCAACATTCAGTCGGATTTCTAGCAAATTACCATCAAGAATGTTTGGGCCAGTCCCGCTGCACCCTGCGGAGCACAACGCTCCTGACCCCCAACCGAGACGCGTGACATAAAACAAAAATCAGACCGTTGCTTCTTAAGTCTTCGAGCTTCTCTGCATGTGGCCGCAGAGCAGTTCAGGAGGGGTTGGCCATTTTGCCACTGGAAAAGGAAGCTAAGCGTTTAGGTGTCTTAACTATGGCCTAAAGTGCTAACAAGGGATTAGTGAGGTAAATGTTGAAAGCGGTTTAGCACTCCATGCTTAGGAGCAGCGCTGCTTCAGTAATTACACATGAGTTGCGAGGTGCAGCGAGCAGTTGGATGGGAGATCACAGTGATGTCAGGACAGGGAGGGCTTAACGCGGGAGATAAGGCCAGCTAATGGAGATGAAATGAATCGGTATTTAAAAGGTCTCTTTTAGTTAAGGCAGCTAGCTGGCAGCAAACTGCACCCAGGCGGGTGGGAGTCCGTCATAGAGGGATAGTCCTGGGACAGGTTCTGTGAGGTGTCCGAAGCCTCGTCATGAACATTGTTTTGGTTTTCTATCTGAATTGGGACAAAATTAGTTCCAAGACTAATTAGAAGTTCTGCTTTCTGGTGAGAACTTGAAGGTACGTATATTGAAACTTTCCTTTTTTCCCCCGTACTTCCCAGTCTTAAATTCTATTTTTATTTGATTTCTTTGTTTGCTTTGGCTGTATTTACAGTAGTTGCAGTTGTAATTAAGTTTCACTGTAACTAACATGTACTTAGCAGGTACTGTAACTGTAACATAATGTCAGTGTTTTCAAACTCTCATGCAAAATGTAGACTGTAAACAGAACAAAACACTGCTGATCCCTCAGTATGTGATTAATCTAAAGGCCAATGCGATTAGAGGAACAACCTTGGAAGCTGTATAATCAACCTAATAATTAGCCCAGATTCTGTAAATAGCAGAATTGAAGACAATGAAATTAATGTTGAAACACATGATGACTTGGTTTCTGGTTTTCATCATCATCGATTATAGGTGTCATCATTATGAATCACTCTTTATATATTTATGCTAATACTTGCGTTTTATTTTATAATTTTGTCGTCATAGTTTTCAGGTGTTTGAAACTTTTGACCAAACCAAAAGCAATTTTTACACTGACAAGAAAAACCTGCAGCTCAACACTTACTGCTCAAGTCTCTTATGTATGGAAAGCTTTGTGCAACTGACAAAATATGCATGGTCCATGAGTGTGTGTGTGTGTGTGTGTGCATGTGTGTGTGTGTGTGTGTGTGTTAAGGGATTAGGAAGGACTAGACAATACTTCTGTCTTGTCTGATATGACCTCCTCAGGGCTCAATCTAAGTTGTCAGCAATTTTTCCCTTTAATTCATTCTTGTAATAAGATTAACCAGGCAACAGCAAATCCAAGAGGTCCAATCCCTGGATTTGGCAGCTGCAGTGTGGCCTCTGTTTGTAAAGTAAATACAACAAGAGTTCATCAGTCTCACCTTTGACAACAGTTTCACTCGCAAAATCCTGAAGCCACTCAAAATTTGGCTTTGATTTTTTTGTTATGTCACAGACAAAAAAGTTTGAGTGGGACTCGGTTTTAACATGTTAACAGTCCTATGCCTTTAAAAAAAAAAAGGGAAATGTCATTTAAGAGACAAAACACTGAACGCAATAAAATGAATAAAATGTTAGCTGTGATCATAGGAGCCTTTAAAAGGATTCTACTAAAGTTCACCCATGCTTAGCCCCAGTTTGTGCTTCTCATGTATTACCATTATCATCTGAATGGCCAAACTATTATCTGGAAAATATTTACAATCTTTGAAATCAAACAGTTGGTTGAATAATGCCTTTTGCTATTCTGCATGTATTTACAGAATTATCCACACACTAATTCAACAGTTTAGAAAAATAACAGTTCTGCTCTACAATCTATGATCTTTTTTTTAAAAAAACTGTATCCCAAGTTGCAAGTGTCTTTCCCTTACGGACACATCAGTGCAGAAATTACATTTCTCCTGGTTTGCTGATGTTAGCTGCTGTGACATTGGCGGGGAAAGAGGTGGACGCACGGCGCATGTGTTCGCACCACATAGCTGCACATAAACCGATTGCATCCCCAGATTTATCCCCAAGGTGTTTTTAGGACATCCTGGGAGCTAATGGCGGCTAATAGGCTTAGCACTTAGGGTGTATTGTCCGGGATGCTTACAGGCAAGGTTTGCTGAGGGTAAAACTCTAAACGTGCGGATTACCTCCAACACATCCCTTTAAAGTGCTGTATAGCCAGGACTTAACTAATAGGATCCTGGGGGTAGCAGGGGCCTGGGAAGGTGGGGTGGATGGGGGGGAGGGTGGATGGGCCGGCAGAGCGGGCTGGCTGGTCAGCAGGTCAGCAGATGCAGCGAGCAGACTGTTGCAGGACTAACAAGGGGATTACAGCCTTCAGATTAGATGGACTTCAGAGGGAACTTGAGGGACTGTGGATAATGCACGAGGCCTTGGGGCAAATCTTATGGCGGCATTTGACTGGGGGAGGGGAGAAACAACAACAACAATGTTGTCAAGTATTTTTGTTTTAAGTTTATACATATTCCATGCACAGGTGAACATCAGTACAGTATAATTACTATCAGTATAAAACGGCATCATCTACCGAGGTTTGTTTTTGTGTGACTTACATCCATTTCTGTTTACCCAGAAACATATTGCAGGCTGGCCCTGGATTAGCAGAACAGGATTATTGTGCTGTCGTTTACAGTATCATATTTTGTAATGGGATTTCTGCAGTGTAGAAGGCTAATTGGAGGTGTCTAAGTCGATTGTGCTTGTGTACACCAGCTGCTGGAGCAGCCTGGAATAATGCCGCCATTCGGGGTGGGTGAGAATGTGTGAATGTGAGTGTGCAAGGAAAAAAATACATGCAAGAATTCAGCAATAAGAAAAAATACAGCTCAGTATGAGAAGGTTTTTGTTGGTGTTCACATCTTTGAGTATTGGGTTTGGATAGTTTGTATATTTACTAGCATTTGGATTAACAGGATACATTTAGGGTTAGAGTTACATTACTGTGAAAGTTAAGGTTGGTTTTAATAATAAATGCAAGTGATTAGGAAGGTGAGCGTAGATATCAAAATGCTGCACTCTAGTGGTAGTGACAGGAAAAATACTGCAGTTGACTATTATCAATTTATCTACATTTAATCTACAAAATATTTGCAAGGTAAAATATAATTTTCCAAATGATTTGATTCTTGGTCACATTTAACTTTTTTTTAACTTGAACTTCAGCGTTACTCACGTGGAGGTCAAAGGTCATCTGTGTCATGACCCCGCGGGAGCAGCTTAGGAAGATGACAGCGATGGGAGAGCAGGGGGCTTTGGATGAGAAGCACTGGTACCGTCTGGTCAGTGGCATGTCAGCCGGAGGTGAGAAAGACAAAAACTTATAACATACATCAAAATAAATAAAATTGTTCAGCTACAAACAAAAACATTTTAATTTTCCAGATTGTGCTGATTGCTGATAGCAATTGAATTCTCAGATGTTGCACATCTGCAGACTCTTTTAAACCTGCCTTGTGAACTTCTGATTTTAGTGTATCGTTACCTGCAGCCCTCAGTTTTCACAGTCTGTACATGTCTGACAGTGAGGTGAAACTTGCCTCGAGGGTGACGTGTGGTACCTTTTCTTCTCTTGCAGAGCTGAGGCAGAGACAGGAGCTAATAATGAGGAACCAGATGGCCATGGCTCCACAGATTCTCGCCCAGGGGCAGCAGAGGTTACAGGGAGTCCCAGCACAGTTTGAACCGCACTTCATGGAGAGGTCTGCACAAGAATTCACTCTTAAACTGTAAAAAGCATGTGTTAAAGTCCATTCTGTGGCTCAGACAACGACAATGACGTAAAACACACAAATTCAAATATCAAAAGTAAAGATGAATGAGATAGAGCTGCAGCTATCGATTATTTTTGTCATCGATTATTCTATCGATTATTTTTCTCCTGACATGAAGCATCAATTCAGGAAAATTGTAATCGAATATTTTTTTTATAATCGTTTCGAGTCAATGGATCGTTTCAGCTCTACCATTTATATCATGATTAATGACTTTTCATGCTTCTGTCTCAATAGGGAGCTGGTTCCCCCGACAGAGATGGTAGCTTCTGAGGCCAGGCAGATCCATATGGGGCCTCACCTGGGTCCACCTCTGCCCCCGCATGCTAATGTCCTGCCTGGGAGGGCTTTCCCAGGAGCAGGTGAGCATTAATGGGCCAATTCCAAATGATGTTTAAGATTTTTCCCAGTCTCTCCGTATCTTTTGAGGGCATGTGAGTCATTTTTAACAGCCCCCCCCCTTTTTTTTCATTCTCAGCAGGCTATGGATTCCTGCCCTCAGAGCCGATGGAAGCAGTTGCACGACGACAGGAGCTCATTCACAAGCAAAATATTGCCAGGTAGAAAGTTATCTGCATCATCTCACAAAAAAACCTCCACATGCACAATAGTCCACACCAAATTTCGCTGGACAAAAACAGACATTTTGTACGTTCTCAAACATTATTCAGTTTCTTGCGTTGAGATGAAATGTCATAATGTGTTGTTAGTTTGCAGAAACACTGTATGTCTAAAATAATCACTTGTGCTCTTATCCAGAATGGAGATGAATGCCATCCTGCATCAGAAGGAGCTGGAGAATGCCCACCAGAAGGGACTGGTGGGAATCGACAATCCCATGTCTTACCCTACCAACCCCATGGCATTCCGAGGTCGTCAGCGCATGCCGGATGGCCACGACATATTCGTCCACCGCCCCACCCTGGACGAACTTCACTCCAACAGCATACTCATGTCAGCCAGCCCCTACCCGCCAATCAGCACGCTGCACAGAGAAAGGGGACGCAGGGCTGGCAGGCGACCAACCACTCACAAGAGTGCAGAAAGCCATGTGGCCAACATGAAGGGCCAAACTGAAGATAAGAGAGTGGAGCAGAGCCCAGGAGCCACATCAGGGGAGGAGAAGGAGGTGGAGGCAAAGGGGGAAATGGGAGAGGAGTGCGCCACCAGTAAATCACATCCGACAAAAACAGACAGTGAACTTGCAACAGGAAGCAGGAAGAACTACAAGGACGGGGAGGCAGCCCTGCGTAAAGCCTGTGTGAACAGTCATGATGGTAGCTCTGATGTAGCCAACAGCGGCACAAACGAAAAAGACATACCCAGCCAATGTTCAGCGTACCAGGAGAAATTCATGTATCCCTCTGCAGGTGGCGCTCTCACGGGGATGCCCTACATGTTCCCTGTCCCTGGCAATGGCTTCCTTCCACCTGGTTAGTTTGGGATATGAAGACATATCTTTAATAAGTGACCTGAAATTTTGAAATTAATTTTTGAAGGAATCATTATTTATTTAAATGCATTTTTTAAAAATTCTTTCCAGGACCACAGAATCACTTTCTCAACGGGGACGAGGTGTCTGAGGACATAAGGAAGTGGACGGTCAACGATGTTTACAGCTTCATCAACACTATACCCACATGTGCAGAATACGCTCAGGTCGGTATTTGTCTTAATCTCACCTGGCTTTATACATCCTGTTGTGTCTTTGTCGTGCTAATATGACGTGATTACGAACTGCAGACGTTCAAGGACCACATGATTGATGGGGAGACACTCCCCCTCCTCTCAGAGGAGCATCTACTGGACACGCTGGGGCTGAAGCTGGGGCCGGCTCTAAAGATCCGCTCGCAGGTAACGAAACACGGTCTGACTGAAATCTGGAAAACACACAAAATGATTCATTAAAAAACAAGGAGAGGTTAGATTAGATTTTATAGATTTGTAATTTAAAGCTTTTTTTTTTTACCATGTCTCCTGTAAAAAAGGTACGTAGTGGACAGGTGACGTCCAGTCCTCTCCTGAAACATAAAAAAAGGAGCTATAAACATTAAATGAACAAGGCATCCGCTCACGTTGTTAATATGTGTCCACTCTCCTTATTCCTTCACAGGTGTCCAAGCGCCTGGGTAGCATGTTGTACATGATGAACCTCCCAATGTCCAGCGCCACCCTGCACACCACTCCTGAGAAGCCTGGGGACCGCTCTTCAGAGATCGGCTCTCCAGTTCACTGCAACAGTGAGGAGCTGATGGCGAGTCCAAGAGAAGCTGATGTTCTGAAAACCACAGAACACCTTCACGAGACAGAAAACAATTCCCCTCCATCTGCCAGCAGCGAGACGGTCTGATCACCACCGTATGGACAGATGTAAACCAGATGTAAACCAGATGTAAACCAGGCTCTGTGCACCTAGTGCACGGAACTAGCTGGTGAACTGCTACTGTCACAGTGTTGGTTTTGTTTACATGATCATTAACTGGATTACAGATGCTTTTTTTTTTACTATTTGCTACATGGACATTTGATAGTCTGCTTTTTATTTATACATTACATATATATGTGCATGTATCTTTAAAGAAGGTGACTGGAGTGGTGTTGATTTTGAGTTATGAGACACAAAGAAGATCCAACCAGTTTTTTCTTTATTATATCACAGGGCTTAGTCTTTAATTTCTGATTGTAGCTTGAGTCTCATATTCCTTCCAGTGCTTATATTCTTTTCTCCATTAAGCCAGCATGAAGTTCATAGAAAATGACAGGGGTGTGGAAGTTTAATGAAAGAGGTGAAGAGACGTGAGTTACGAGTTGCTGTCTTTCTTTACTTCCGCATTTTCAAACAGAAAAACTATACAAGGCCAATAAGCATCCCCCCCCCCCCCCCCCCCATCATCTAACTCCACCCACCAACAATTAGTGAACACTCAGAATAGACATATAATATAATAAGACATATAACTTGCTCATCCCAGACAGTGCCAACCACCACAAATAAGTGCAGAACAAACATCAACAGTCCTGCGTGGGAAATCTAACCACCCGGCTGTGACTGTACTTAAAGAAATTGCACTTGAAGACCTAAGAGTGATTCTTAATGCAATATTTCACAAATATTGAGTGTCCGAAAACTTTTTTTCGGACACTCAATAAAAAAAAGTCCGAAAACTTTTTTCCACCCCTGTAAAGTGTTTTTGTAGGACCGTGCAGCACTAGCTTCCTGTCCTTAGGTAATTCAGCTCATCTAAGCTCCCCTCCAGTCCTGATGACGTCATGCGCATTAAACACGTCACAAGACTCGTTTCCTCGCACGCGTGTATCTATGTGTGTGATGTCATCAGTGATGTCACGCACTCTAAGACGCTCTTCCTTTTGTGGGTGTGTGTGTGCATCATCTGTGATACGTGAACCCTAAGCTGTCTCTATTTATTTGAATCAGGGAAAAAAATAATAATTTTAAAACTATAAGTTAAAGCTTGAATTTAACATTTAAACAACGAGAGAAATTGTATAACGTTAAAAGCTACGAAACAACCCACCTAACAACTTTAACCAGCCTGAAGTACGTTTTATTAATTTCTAATTGACCGACTCTGATTGACGGCTTCAGGAAATAAACAAAAAAA